>VZQC01011697.1:363483-432505 GCA_009823505.1 Rhizomys pruinosus
GTTAAGAGAGCCGACCGCTCTTACAGAGGACCCGGGTTCGATCCCCAGCACCCACATGGCGGCTGAGAACCGTCTGAAGCTCCAATTCCAGGAGAACTCCAGTTCCAGGGGAATCCGAAGCCCTTTTCTGACCTCCGTGGCATTGCACAACACGGGTGCACAGACTTGCATGCAGACAGTACATTCATACACATACAAAAATAAATAAAAATTAATAAAAAAATATTAAAAAAAAAAAAGAAACCTTAAGAGCACGGGCCGCTCTTGCAGAAGATTCGAGTTTGATTCCTAGCACCCACATGGTAGATAACAACCTTCCATGACTCCAGTTCCAGGGAATGCAAAACCCTCTTCTGACCTCTGTGGGCATTGCATGACATACACAGTGTACTTACATGCAGGCAATACACTCATACATATAAAATAATAATAAAAGAAACAGAAAATTGCATCCCATTCTAGTGTTCTAATCTGTAGCATGTAAACTTGTTCCCTGTAAAGACACTATCATCACTCTCATATGCACCAAGAACTCAGATGGTCAGAGATTTTATTCTTATTCAGTCAATTCAATGTCTTCCATTGAAGTCCCCTGCTGAATGCACTAAAAGAACTGCCCAATTGTTTCCTTTTTAAGTTAATTTTTATTGAGCGCATTTCATACACCATTTCTTAATCAAATTTAGACTCATTCCTCCATCCATCCATGCCCACCCCTCATGCCTCTCCGCTCCCCATCAGAGCTCATGGATTCTGTCATGTACAAGTCCTGTCTTGCATCTTTTTCTCAGTCTTTTACAACCTTTTCAGTGCACAGGTTTACTGTTTTGGTCAGTTCTTTGAATAGGCTTTTCTTTCTCTCTTTTTGTTCTCATTTGATTTTATATTATTCCAAAATATGCATATATACACTCCACACATAAATCAAAATTACAGAATCTGAAAACAAACTAGAGGTTAATTCCAAAACACATTTAGAGATCCACATTTTAACAGTAAAGTTGCATGCAGGTAAAAAGAAGTATAATTTTACATTCTCTCTTTTTTTTTAGAATATGAATATTAATATTCCTATATGACAGAACACACCATAGGATTAGATAAGGACAAATTATGAATGGTTGTAGAATGTATCAGTAAAAAGAGCAAATATTATTTTACAAAATATTTTTAACTGTTAAATATAATCTTTTTTTTTACCAAAAGATGACGCTTGAGGACCAGATCCTCAACTGACCTTGAGAAAACAGAAACCTTGGTTAATCTGGGATGACTGTGTGGCCTTAAGCTGGGATGACTGTGTGGCCTTAAGCATCCAAAAGGAAAGTATAACCAGAAATAAATAATCAATAAGGTCTGAGAAATTGTATTTCAGATATAAAACTTGAGAAACCTTCAAACCTTCAATGCCAGATGGGGACTACTAAGATATCCAGCTTGTGGACTGAGTGGCTACTGGGATTTCAGCCTCTTCAGAGTGTAGACTGCCATTGTTGGACTACCCAGGCTGTGTCGTGGAGGCCAGTGCAAAAAGATCAAGACAAGGACACACGCTTGCTGGACCTCATTTGAGTGACCATGGTGGGGAGGAACCCCAGTGTGGAGCACAGGAAGGAGGATTGATGGTTGTTTGGGTTTGCCTAGGAGGAACCTTCAAGCACTTCCAATTGTTTCTTAAAATCTAGTTTAAGAAAATCATTTTGATTAATGCATATTTAATTGACATGAGTTCAACAAGTATCCAGTTTTGCCCAGATTCTGTCTACAGGTTACATGGTGTTTTAGGACGTAGCAAAAGTAAATATGTGTATATTAAACAACATTGGTTTAAAGGCTCTGATAAAAACAGTAATGCATCTGAGTTAATTGGTAATATAAATTGCTGTTGTCCACATTTGTTTTACTTAAAATCTGTATAACAATAACTTTGGGATTGTCACATACGAATGTTCTCTATAATTTTTCTGTTGTACAGTATCACCTTGTAGCATTGTCTTTCACCTATAGGATGATTTAACTTAAAAATTAAGTTTGCTTCCCAAGTTAATCACATACAGTCACCCAAAACAGCATGGGTGAATTTGATGAAATCTGTGCCTTGATTCCACCCTATAGGTATGTATAATACAACTGCTTTTTTGAGAGTCATGGGTCAAAAAACAAAAACCTAAAATAAAAAAGGGGGATACAGATAGATATGAAACCTTTTTGTCAAAAACCTTGCAATTCAAATCTTCAAACTAACTACAGGAAAAGATTTGTATGTTCCAACAGGTCAAAATGTCACCAACTTAATGGCTGAGAAAGAAAAGATACAGCTTTGCATTGTGTAGGATGTACCAGGAAGTGCCAGCAGAAAGGTTGGCCCGTCTGAACATTGAAAGGAAGAAAAGCCTCAGATTGCTACAAACATCAAACCCCTCTGTGGATCCTACTTGTAACAACTATTTATAATGAGTCCTAATGAAACTTACCTTCTAGGTGCCGCAAAGGTTTTAATACGAGAGACTTTCTTACCTCCCCCCCATAGAACAAGGAGAAATATGATGATGATGAGGTTGTTCTCCAACTGTAAATTGGAGACAACTGTTATAGAGGTAATCTCTTATAAAACCAGTAAAACTGCCTTCTTTAATTGACTAATAGACATAAGAACTGTGAAAAGGATTATTCTCTATTCAGAACCAAATATAATACTAAAGTCTCCTTAAGCTATGCACTTAAGCAAAATATATTAATACAGGAGCTCTGACATCAGCAATGGATTATTCTACCAAGGAGATGTTGGCCAGGGGATCCAAGCCCCCACAAAAGGTAAAGGCTCCTTGCCTCTAAACTGGGATACCTGCAAGAAGAGAGGCGATAAGGCCCTGCTGTCGAAGACCTGACGTTAACATGGGAAAGATGTATTGAGACCACACATGCAAGTGTACAGATGGCCTCTGGAATACCAGAGAGTGTTACCAAAGGCCACTAAACCAATAAAGCAAATACGGGTCTCCTTGAGTCAAGCAAGACTCCACCGTCAGCACCAGCTACACCTCACCTGCCTGGAAATACTGTGCAGCAGAGGCAGCCATATGCCTGTATATCCCAAATCTAATTGGCTATTGGCTCTCTCCTTGGAGGAATAACCCATGGCTGATGCCACAAGCTTACATCCTCTACAGGTTAGGAGATGTTATAAGCCACAGTAAGACCCTGTCATATTTAACAGGAAAAAATGTAATTCATGGATTAACATATCATCCAAACATATGTGTCTATACCAAAGTAACCTACCATAACTATTAGTGCTGTTTAAATACCTATATATCTAATTGCTTGTGCTTCATTAGTAGGATCGAAAGGTTATTCCTGGACAAACTGTCAGCCCATGAAAGGAAACAACCAGAATTGACCAGAGTCCAAAACAACAGTTCCAGAGAAAGTAGACTGTTTTGCTTCTCATCCACCTGTCCCCCTTTTCTAAGCCCAGGGAACAATCTGCGGAAGAGGGGGTGTGGTAGAATGTAAGGGCTGCGATTGGAGAGAATGGTGAAACTACAGCAATATAGTCTGGACACTCATTTCATCAACTTGATTGAACATATAAGCCCCCTCCCCCCCCCACTGGATGGTGGGACCCATGAGCTGTGTGGGTTTGGGCACAAATGCTTGCAAATTGGTTTTACATGAAGGATGCTTGTACTCATAAATTATCACTTATTATTAAAAAATGAAGAAAAAACAGAGAAAGATGCAGGAAAGTCATGGCAGAATGCATGAGCTGGGATGGGGTGGGGTGGGGGAAAGAGAAAGGGAAATATGCCTGAACTGAATTGGAAAATGATATATGAAATACACAAAGCATCAATAAAAAATGAAAATTAAAAAAATAAATAAAATATTGCTTATATGAAAAAAAGAAAATCCTTTTGAAAAGTTTAACTGCTCTAGTACAATAAGAAAAAATACATATATCATAATATTATATATGAATCTTAAATCTTAATGAGCAATCTGGGCATAGGGACTCACATTTGTAGCCTCAGCACTCAGGAGATTGAAGGAGAAAGGTAGTCCGATCTACATAGTGAACTCCAGACCAGCTAGGCCTAGGTAGGAAGATATTCTCTCAAGAAAACCTTAAAAAAGTTAGTAAAGGAAGCTTATTTCAAGCAGTATATATGGTGTGATTATATTTATATCTAACTTAAATACAGTTGAAACAAATGCAGTATGTAGTGTTATATGTATGCAACTGGTTATACTTATAGAAGAGGTGTTGACTAAATATAATGGGGCACAGAGCAGGCTTCTGAGAAACTCATTTATTGATCTGTATTCTGAGTACATGAGCTTTGTCTGGTGACAATTCACTGTGCTCAGTGTTTACTAGCTGTATACTTTTCTGCATGTTTTCTACAACACAATAAAATCTTAGTAGTTAAGGTTGGGGCTTCTTACCCATTTCCCCATATCTGTTTTAGTTTTTGTCTGGTTTGAGTTTCCATATGTCTTCTGCATACTAGAGGGTTCGTCTTATTTAAGGGAGTGATGCTAGACTGGCTCCAGTGGAGGAACTCACACTGGGGGACATCTGGAGACACTAACATGACTTGATAGGCCTTAACATATACGACAGAGTGCATGAAATCTGATGGGGGTCTATGGAGATATGCAGATAGAGGAGGGGTCTAAATATGATTAAAATGTATTGTATGAAATACACAAATTTCAATAAAATATATTGTAAAATTTTTCTAGCATAATGTAGCTAAAGTACTGAAAACTGAATTTGTCTGTCAGTGGTAAAAGTATTTTAAATGACATAATATTGAATATTTATCTAAAAACCATAGATGATGCCAATGTTTTTCAGAATTCATAAGGAAGAATATACCAAAACAGAAGACAATAGTAAAAATGAATGGTAAATAATAAAGTAAAGGCCTAAGTTTTAAAAATATTGCTTTATAACTCAGGAAAATAAATTACATGCAAGAATTTAGGAGAGAGAATAATTATAAAATAGTATTTTCCCTCATTAACTGAACATCTTTACTCATTATTGGAAACAGCTCGAGGTCATGCTTCCTGCATGATCAATACCTACTTACTAAAGGCTGAATGAATACAGAATTTTGCCTCTAGTTTCTCCCTGCTTTTAAACCTCCTTTAGAAGACATTTGTTATGATTCATCTAAACTTAGTAATAAATGTAAGTTCACACTCAGGATTAAATATTTTTCCACAAGGCTCCAAGAGATAGTGACAATCCAATGGTCATACAGATGCCCGGATTAAACCAAATGGGTCATACAACAAAACCAAAAGTCATGAATCTTGGAAAAAGAACAGATAGGGAGGAGAGGCTTTGCTAGGAGTGAGAAGGAAATAAGAGATGATAGAGTAAGGATAGAGCATAACCAGAATGCATTATATGCATGTATGAAATTGTCCAAGACTTATCACTTTACTGATAAACTGAAAGAGCAAGAAAAACTACCTGTTCAAGCTGGTACATGTCTCCAGGAACACTGTGAAAAACATAACCCAAGCCTCCTTTTTAGAAGGTGAGAATAGTTAAACTCTATATCAGAGTATGACTTTTCAACATAATTATAAATTGAAACATAGAAAGTTAGGGTGCAAAGAGATGGCTGCTCTGTGACTTTGCAGATCCTATGTCCCCAGATTTTGGGAGATATAATAGTAGTGTCTTCTCCAAGGTATCATAGAGTCAAGAAAAGGCATGGAGAAGCAACATCAGCTCCTGTAGAGATGTTGATGGAAACACTGCATCAACTGAACAAGAATAGCAGTAGATCAAAGAAGTTGTTTTCATTGCCTCTGTTCCCTAAGCAATGACTGTCAGAAAATTTAAACAGATGGGATTGTGTACTGATGACTTCTCAATGACACTATGGCATGCAGGGAGAAGGGTTAATTGAGAAGGAAGAGTCAATGGAGATGAGGTGGCATATACTAACAAAGAAAACTCTGAAATTCTGAATCAATAAGAAAGATGACTGTAGCCATGCAGTGGAAAGGAGTACTGCTTCCAGTTTTCAGCAAGTATTATGGAACTTTGTGTCATGTGACTAAATGTGAAGATGATCGTAAAACGGTGATGACAAATAAGAAAATCTTGGCAGTGGCTAGTCGAAAAAATTCAAAAAGAAGAAGTAAAATCCTTATGAACTGTCTCTTGAAATTATTTAAAGACTGGAATCTCAGTGCCACCCATCATCCGTTTCACAGGTTTATTGAGATTTTCAGCAGAGTAAGCTAGGACCTAGAATGAACAATGTGTCTCTAAGCCTTCCTCCCTGACAAACTGTATTTCCTATGAATATGAGGCTGCATGTGATGGCTGTCTGCCAATTCCGCTGCTTGGGGACTAATGACTACAGCTAAATATTGCTCATAAAATGTCAGTGTGCTCAAGCCATGGGTTTGGGGATCTCTTCTTTAGAAGGCTTGTCACAACTCACTGCATAGATTAAGAGCTCATGAAAAAAAAAAAAAAACAAGTATCACATTTGGAAACCATGCATTTCTAAGGACATTAAGTACCTGGCAAAGAATGCACAAAATGTTTGGATGCTGGTTTGAGGAACAGAGTCTCTCCGAGTTGGTAGGCCAGTGCCAGAAAATGTATAGATCACTCTAACAACCCAGGGTCCTTAAAGAAGTGGGCCAAATACTTGAACAGGCCACAGATGGGAAGCCACAGCAGTCTTTCTTTAACATAAAATGAAAATACTCATAAGTCTTTACAGAGATTCATAAACTCTTGACAAACTGAAGAACGGTTACCCCCTAATAGTGTCCTCATCAAATCAGTGCCTAAGTGCCTGATCCTTCCCCAGAGTAACCCTATCCCAGCTCAACTTCTGGAACGTTGTAGTATGGAAAGTGAACTATTGTTACATTGTCACCAGCAATCTCTGAGAGAGTGGGAGAAAACCAAAACTACAATTATCATGACCTTGAAAGTGCTTTAACCTAAACAATTTCATACAAACTCCAGCTTGTATTTATCTAGAAAAACTATATTAGTGACATGTATATTTGCATAACTTTTGCATACTCATGATTGATATAAATTCAGTGATTTGATTATTATTATTATATCAAAACCACAAAATGTTAGTTAAAATACATAATATAGCATTTCGTTTCCTAAAACTCACCTCTCTTAGGCATACATTCTCTCTAATCAAAATTATGAGCAATAAACACACAGGCTGGAAACCATGCTTCATTCTTTTCCTATCAGTGTGGCCTTCATCCAAGACATTATCTCATCTGGCCTCCCTCCCAAACCTCTTTCCACCTATTGTGTGTTTATATCACTCTAAGAATGCTCTGGCTTTTACTGGGAATCCTGCCTCAAAGCTGCCAGCTTGTTGCATGTCTCAGCTTTCCCAAATAACATGAATATCAAGGTTAGATAGATAATGGAAAGGAAAATAAAAGATGAGATCCTGATATAAAGATTTGTAATTAATGAAGCCCATTTCAACGGAGCCAAATGGAATCAGACACCCAACTTTAATTTGTATATATGTACACAACTGGAATACCTGGCAAGAATCTGAAATATCAATTCCATCACTTACACATCAATAACATCGCTCTGGATGTAATTTTATCAACTAACTTTGTTCAGTTCTGTCTTAATATTTTTCCAGTTCTATAAAGGAAGTGCCACATATATCCAAGACATGAAATATGAATGATTTGTGTTCTTTCTCCCTAGTGTTTTTCCTTTTCACATATTCTTATCCATAGTAGTCCCCATGTAGTCCTTTCTTTCTAATCCAGTTCCCTCTTCACCAATCCTTCCTGAATAGGCATCTCTAACCCCAGGCACATGTCAAGGCCTCAATCTGTACTATATAATTTTATCACAGCCTTTAAAAAACCCTTGGGGTGGAGCTGGAGAGATGGTTCAGCAGTTAGCACTGTCTGCTCTTGGAGAAGAGCCTGGTTCACTACCCAGCATCCATATGGCAGCTAACAATCATTCTTAACTCCAGTTCCAGGGGATTGATGCCTTCTTCTGACCTCCATGGGCATTGCATGACACAGGTGCAGGTAATACACTCATACACAAAAAATAAAAATAATAAAAAATATATTTTTAAAATCTTGGGATCAAGGCTCTGGTTGTGTCGCTTACGTGAGGTGTTTAAACTCTGAAACTCAGTTTCCTGAACTGCTAAGGAAAAATGCAATAAATTATCAGCAAGATTTCTTCAAACTCTGAAAATAATCCAAATTTGCTTGAAGACAGGATAAAGAGACACAATCAGCTCATCTGTCTTTGGAACTAACAATGGTCTCCCCTTTCTTCCTTTGCTATCTCACTAAGGTTTTCTCTGTAATTAAAATCTTAGATACTACCAATTTTTCTAACAAAGAAATTACACCAAGGGTCTGGGTACAAAAACTTAACCTGATAGGCCTTAGTATATATGACAGAATGCATAAAGTCAGGTGGGAGGGTTTAGGGGTGTGGATGGGGAGTGTGTCTAAGATTAAGATTTACTGTATCAAATGCACAAAATCTCAATAAAAATATATTTTTTATAAAAGAAAGTAGTGTCCATTATTGGCCTGCACAGTAAACACCTTCAAATCAAAGAAAGTCTCTTTGCATTCTCATTGTCTAAAAACTGACCCAAATCTTCTTAATGATTCTTAAACCACAAAATATGCCTCTCTTGGGTAACATGGCAATTAAAATTCTATCTCCAAATAAAATTAAAGCTTTTTCACTCCTAATCAAGAAATCACAAGGAAAGTGGGGCAGCACAGTCTACCAGTATCCCTGAGAAATTATATATCCATTGAATTTTGTCCAATATGAAGTAGGTTAGATGACTCAAAATAGATCAAGGATGAGAAACCCCTAAGAGAATGTTGGGGTACTGGCAAGATAATGAAATGTTCAATTAAATGAGATACATTTTTTTCAAAGGACTAGTTAAGGATTTTGATTACCATAGATAATCTACCACTGTAAAAATAATGCATAATGCATTAGTTAATGTTCTTAAGGTGATAAAAACAAGGGCGTGGGGGCTGGAGAGATAGCCTAGCGGTTAAGAGCACTGACTGCTCTTGCAGAGGACATGGGTTCGATCCCCAGCACCCACATTGCGGCTAAGAACTGTCTGTAACTCCAATTCCAGGAGAACTCCAGTTCCAGGGGAATCCAAGACCCTCTTCTGACCTCCGCAGCATTGCACGACATGGGTGCACAGACGTACATGCAGACAGTACATTCATACACACACAAAAATAAATAAAATTAAAAAAAAAAAACAAAGGCCTGTAACACCTGATAGGAGCTGTAGTCTTCCACTGAGGTAACCAGTTCATAATGGAGTGGGCAGGGAAGAAGCTGGAGTAATAAAAGCCCTGATTCTTTATTCTCCTGCTTAGATAGCCCTTCCTGGGGTTCTCATTGGCCAAAATTAACTAAAAGCTAACAGACAAGAGAATCCATTGAAGAAATTGATAAAGTCAGCCTGGTGGAACAGTACAGGATAGAAAAATAACAGAAAGCAGATCTTGAGTGGTAAATGGAAAAGATCCAGGCCATGACTCAAACAGCTGGCTGATAAGCATAACTTTTATGCAAGCATGACAACTTTTATGTAAGCAATTAATAGGAAAATCCCAGTTCTGACCCAGAGTTCATAAAATCTTTTGCTCATCTCAACTTTCTACAGGTCTGCCTCCAATAACAGTAAGACAGAGCCTCCATACTGCTAGAACCAAATAATTGCTTCAGTGTTCCTTTTGAAACTACAAAGAGTAATTTTACCATGTTTATCTTTGTCTGAGGTGACAGGCACTATTTTTTCTTTTGTTATTGAATTTTTGCAATTTTTATACAATATAGTTTGATGTATTTAGATCAGCTCCCCCTTCCCCACCTCCTTTCACCACTCCCTGCATAATTTAATGAAATCGTTTATAGATGTAATATTGCCTATAGAGTCTGATTTGTATTCCCCAATTTCCTTCAGTGTGGATCCATTTACTGTAACCAAGAACAGTCCCAAACCTGTAAATCACTGTCTTCCCCCTTTGTAGCAGCCATCAATTGCCAAGGTTCCTTAGGTGGGGTTATAACTTCTTACCCACTTCCCCAAGTCTATGCTGGTTTTTGTTTGCTTTCAGCTCACATGAGATTTGTGCATGCTATCTCCATTGCTGTCAGTTCATATGAGTAAATGACCAGGTGGATAGACACTATTTTAAAGCCTTCATTTTTGCTCAGAGTAATAATATCTCCACTTCAGAAATGAGCGTTATGGGTACCAAATTCAGGGGTCCTGTCCACAGGGTAGTCTCTTCTCAACCCACATGAAAGTTGCCAACCTCTAAATAGTGACTAGCTTTCAAGTCTATAGGATACTTTCTTTTTTTAATGGTGTATTGTGTTAATCATATATTTTCTTTTTTTTCTTTTTTTCTATTACTTCTTTATTTTTTTCATTTTTTAACAATAAGTAATAATTTATTAGCACAAACATCCTTCATGTAAAACCAATTCGCAAGCAGTTCTGCCCAAACCCACACAGCCCAAGGGTCCCACCATCCAGCTGGAGGGGGGGCGTCTTATATGTTCAATCAAGTTGATCAAATAAGTGTCCAGTCTATACTGCTGTAGTTTCACCATTCACCCCAATCGCAGCCCTTACATTCTACCATGCCCCCTCTTCCACAGATTGTTCCCTAGGCTTAGAAAAGGAGCACAGGTGGACAAGAAGCAAAGCAGTCTACTTTCTCTGGAGCTGTCGTTTTAGACTCTGGTCAATTGTGGTTGTTTCCTTTCATGGGCTGACAGTTTGTCCAGCTATGATGGCAAAAGCACTTCACTATCTTCTACAATTGGACTCTTTTCCAGAAGAGGGAGCATTTCAGTGAACAGTAACTTCCTGTAGCATCCTATAAGTACTACTTGTGTGAAGTACTGCCACTGCCACATCCCATCTCCCTAATCCCCAAGAGGGCTTTGTAAGAAACAAACTGGGAAAAATCTGTCTCAAATGCATATTCTCTTTCTCCTTTTATCTTATTTTACTTTGGGCATAAAATATGAATCACATTGTAGAAATTAAAGTCACATCTCAGCTTTAATAAAGTCCAATTTTATTGCTGACGAAACAGTTGACAGCAATGTGGTCTTCACTGAAATAGATGATGTATCAGATTTCACAGGACAATAACCTTTAACAAGAAACTAATGGAACATTTTTTAATTCCTTTCAAAAAATTTCATAATAATCATCGATGCTATGTTAGTCAAAGACCTCAATATTATACTTTCCTATACATAGTGTCCCTTACTTGGGAGCAAATTGTCAAAAGACCACAAATTTCAAAAGAAAGATGGGCTTAACACAAGCTAAAATGATGTCAATTTCATGGAGTCCAGATGGTTCTGTCACAGTTTTCTTTAGCTGCTTGGTTTATATTTTTCTGAGAACTAAATAGACATTGGTGGTAGAAATATAGCTACCAACCCCAGAAATGCAACTGAATCATTATAGTAACTACATTTTAAGATCTATGCTCACCCTGATTTCTACTTCAACAATCACCTCTTCTCTGAAAAGTGAGACACTGAAGCTTTCTCAACAACTTACTGATCCCCACTGAATGGGCAGGAAATGAACACCTGATTCATGGAAAACAATTCTGAGTCTAAATTGAAATTAAAAATATGTTTTACCATAGATTCAGTACAGATAATGGCCAGAATAAATTCAGTACTTGACAGAAGATATCCTGGATAGCTTTAAGTTGTCAGCTTGACACATCTGCTTAGAGAGAACCTCAACTGAGGAATTCCCTCCATTGGATTGGCCTGTGGCCATGCCTCTGAGGCACTTTCTTGTTAATTGATGTGGGAGGGCCCAGCCCCAGTCCACTGTTGGTGGTGCCACCCCTGGGAAGGTGGGCCAGTGTTGTATAAGAAAGGGGAAGGGAAAGGGGAATATGTCTAAACTGAACTGAGAAATGATGTCTGAGATATACAAAACATCAGTAAAACCATTATATAAAAAAGAAAGGGGCTGGAGAGATGGTCTAGTGGTTAAGAGGGCCAACTGCTCTTGCAGAGGATCCGGGTTCAATCCCCAGCACCCACATGGTGGCTGAGGACCGTCTTTAACTCCAGTTCCAGGGGAATCTGACACCCTCTTCTGACCTCCTCGGCATTGCATGACACAGGTGCACAGACCTATATGCAGACAATACATTCATATAAATAAATTAATTAATTAATTAAAAAAAAAGAAACAAAAAGAAAGTAGGCCAAACATGGGGCAGGTGAGCAAGACAGTATTCCTCCATTATCTATGCTCTGTGATGCTGCCCTGAGTTCCTGACTTGGCTTCCTTTGATGATGGACTGTGTTTGTAAGACAAATAAATCCTTTTGTCCCCAACTTGGTTGGGTCAGTGTTTACATCACAGCAATAGAAAGCTAACTAGAATAGGAGAAATCCATTTAGAGTCAGATATATCATTCCATATAAACTTACCAAGACAATATTGAAGAGAAAGAGAAACATTGAAGCTAACTAATTACAGAGATTAGAATTTATAAAATAGCATGTAATGCCAAAGAAAGATATAGGTACAGATATTAGAGGTCTATTTTGACTTATAGGGACTTCTCAAGTCCTTATTCCTGTTCTCACTAAGGCCTGAATGTATGTCTTACCCTTAAGACCCATGTGGCTAACCTTGTATTCCCCTTTTGCTTAATCTTCTTTATACTTCAGTAAAGATCATCTGTGGACAAATTAAATCTGGAAGACCCAAACCAGGAATCTCGGGGCTCTAGCTTGCAAAAATAATGCCGTACAGGCATAAGACTTCCCCCAAAATGTTAAACTTGATTTGCTAACATCAAGAAAGTCTGTATCAAAGGAATCTTGCAGGATTGGATACGTAGATATGAGATTAAGATTACTTGCTGTTCTTGCAGAAGACCCGTGTTCATTTCCTGGCACTTACATGGAGGCTCAGTTATCTATAACTCTAGTTCCAAGGGCTCTGATGCTCTCTCTTCTGGTCTCCATGGGAACCAGGCATGTATGGTGTATGTATAACCATACAGGCTAGCATTCATCCATATGAAATAAAAAAAATTAATGGAAATCTCCTACAAAAAGATTGGAAAACCTTCAGCAGAAGAAGAGTTACATGAGCCAGCTGTTAATTCCTGACAAGAAAATAGATCAGGAGCAAGGCTTCTTCAAAGGTTTTGCTTTCTCACTGTTCTTTGTCAACTCTTTATACTTAATAGAATCCCAAGAATCTTGTTTACATTTACTGTCATTGGTAGCATTGCCTGCTTTATGCATCCACCCCACCTTCATTGTAACCATACCAAGTATACGATGTTATACTGACCCTATTTATCAAATCACATTTGATAAATTCCACAAGGATGAAACATTAGTTAAATTTTAAAGCAATGGCTCATAAAATATGTAATCTGTCCTCCAAAATAACACTATGTACTTTCATTCTTCAAAGCTCTTGCTTTGTTGTTGATGCAATACCTCCAGGTAAAGACAAAATTTGAACTTACATGCCATAAAGCTCAAAATCCTTTTATGTATTCTTCAGTTGCCTTGCTGCAATCCTATGAGAGTTTGGCAGAGCAGCCATAAATAAAGTCATAGTCACTAGAAATAGGGATGCTCACTTAGTCCCCAGCTATCCAAGCTATCCATACCTAATATATGAATGAAATGAGAGGGAAATTTAAAATCTTTACTCTGAAACCTTTATTCTTTCCATTACAAAGGAAATGCATATTACTGTCAAATGTGTAAACTATAATTCTTACCCTGGAACCTTATTTAACATGGTTTCTAACTATAGTATTTCTGGTTAATAAAACATGAAAATAAATATATGACATGCTTATCCATTCCTAGCACGTAAAAAAATATAGAATATGTGAGAGGGCCATGATCTGGCATGGGTTCTCAGAAGAAAACCTCTAGATTATGGAAATGGGCTATCATGCATATTCCTAGGTAATCAATGGGGGACTAAGAAATGGGACTATGAAGAAGCAAAAAAAGACAAGGATAGAATATAAACTCCCAAGCATGGTAACTACAGATCAATCCCACAGGGGAGTTCTAGAAAAAGTCTAGATTTGTCTCTGTTAGTAGTCACAGTAGCTAGAAGATGTACTCCTTCCAATGTATGAATATTTTTAAAGGATGTACACAGGTGTGAGGGCAAGGTAAGCAATTCTGGAAATTTTTGATTCTTCAGGTAAAATGGATTATGGCAGCCTGAGGCCAAACCTTTTACAATACAGCAGAGAAACTGACTTCTGAAAGCAACATCCTCTGACAAGAGTAATACACACACAAAAATGGGAAAGTCTTCCAAGAAAATAGTAGACTGATCACAAATGGCATTTAAATTTTTTTTAATTTTTATTTATTTTATGTGTATGAATGTACTGTCTGCATGTAGGTTTGTGCACCTGTGCCGTGCAATGCCTTGGAGGTCAGAAGAGGGTGTCGGATTCCCCTGGAACTGGAGTTCTCCTGGAATTGGAGTTACAGACGGTTTTCAGCCACCATGTGGGTGCTGGTTATCGAACCCTGGTCCTCTGCAAGAGCAGTCGGCGCTCTTAACCACTAGGCCATCTCTCCAGCCCCACAAATGGCATTTTATATATTGTTCCAGAAGTACTTGTGGGGGCGAGGGGTGGGTGGAGAAAGGGTGACCTGATTAAGAGCACTGACTGCTCTTGCAGAGGATCTAGATTTAGTTCTCAGCACCCACATTGCAACTAATAAGCACCCATAACTCCAGTTCCACGGGATCCAACATCTGACCTCCACTTACATCATGCAGGCAATAAATTTGTATACATAAAATAAAACAATAAAATTAATTAAAAATAAATAAGTATTGGGGTTGGGACGATAGCTCAGTCAATAAAGTATTTGTGTTACAAACATGAAAATCTGAGTTCAGTCTCCAGAACCGACATACAAGAGCTGAGTACAGTGGTGTGCACTTGGAATCGTATTACTGGTGATTTAGAGACAGGCAGTTACAAGTGATCACTGACCAGTTAGCCTAGCCTACAGAGCAAGCTCAAGGCCAAATTAGACACAATGTCTCAAAAAAAAATGGAGCAGAAGTAATATAAGAGTTGGATGGGGACTGGAGAGATGGCCAAGCGGTTAAGAGCGCCGACTGCTCTTGCAGAGGACCCGGGTTCAATTCCCTCACCCACATGGTGGCTGAGAACTGTCTTTAACTCCAGTTCCAGGGGAATCTGACGCCCTCTACTGACTCCATGGTATTGCACAACATGGGTGCACAGACCTACATGCAGACAGTACATTCATACACATAAAAAAAAAAAAGATTCGGATGATGGAGAAGTGTTGTGAAATATTGTCTCTTAGACATGGGATAGCCATTGCACTCATGAGAGTATAGTAGTTGTAGTTTCTTAGACATGGCCAACACCAGATCAAGCCAGTCAAAGGTCCAACACCAAGACCACAAGGCCCAACCCCTAGCTGAAAACCCATTGGCAGTTGATACTTCCTGGAGGATGAAGAATCATTTTCCTTTGGGGATGGGGCCACTGGTAAGTTGCGCATGTTCCAAGGGATTGCCCCACACCCATGCCATACAGGCAATAATAATTGGACTCTGTGGGTTATATTGTAAAGAAGTAAAAAAGAATATCACATTGGGGGGGGGATGTAGGATTTCTGGTAGGAGATAGAGTTACTTAGGAGTGGATATGATCCAAATAATTACCAATAAACAAATTTTGAAAAGATGACAAGTTAGGAGGTGAACATTTCAAGGGGAGCTCTGTGGGAAGTTAAGGGGAACTTGGGGGTGGATGGGATTAAACTACTCTATATAAATGTGTGAAATTTTAAAAGAATCAATCAATCGAGCTGGGTGTGGTGGTGCATGCCTTTAATCCTAGCACTTGGGAGGCAAAGGCAGGCGGATCTCTTGAGTTCAAGGTCAGCCTGGTCTACACAGTGAGTTCCAGGACAGCTCGGGCTACAGAGAGACCCTGTCTCAAAACGACCAAAAATAAATGAGTAAATAAATAAATAAATAAATAAATAAATAAATCCAACTCAGCCCTAAAGCCTAACAACCATAATGACTGGCACAACAAAATACTTCTATTGGTGCAGTAATGGCACTGTTTTCTGGGGTTAATCAACAGTATCTAATTGGATTTAAAGTTATCTCAATGGGCATGAACTCATGCATGGCACTGTAAACTCAGCCAATTACACATGGCTGGAGATCTTAGGGAAAATGCTGTAATATCCCTAGACAAATGAAATTTCTTACCATGTACTAAATATGGATCCTTATGTTTACAAACAAGTATACTGTGCACCACTCATCAAAGAAGCTTCCTTTTGCAACAGATGGGGACTACTGCAGAATTCCACAACACATATCACATGGAGAATATGTGCCAAGGTTGAGCTCTAGCGTCTCTCTATCTCTCTCTCTCTCTCTCTCTCTCTCTCTCTCTCTCTCTCTCACACACACACACACACACACACATGGGTAACCCCACAAAAGTGTACCCATCCTAGCACACACACAAACATGCACAGACAAAGAATGAAGAAAGAAAGAAAGAAAGAAAGAAAGGAAGGAAGGAAAAAGGGAGAAAGAAACACAATGTCCCACAATGTCCCAACTGAAAATGACCTAAGCTACATAGCCCCAAAATAATTGCAGCTAAATGTCTTCATCTCTCATATTGATGAAGGAACTGAAACTCAGGATATTTAAATAGTTTACCTAAGGCCACAGAGACGATCATAGTAGAGTCAAATTTTAAACAGATCTGTATGTCTTCAAAGCTCTACACTTTGCGTTATTCTTTTTTTTTATATTTTTTTATTTTTTTATTTTTGTATGTGTATGAATGTACTGTCTGCATGCAGGTCTGTGCACCCATGTCGTGCAATGCCGCGGAGGTCAGAAGAGGGTCTCGGATTCTCCTGGAACTGGAGTTCTCCTGGAATTGGAGTTACAGACGGTTTTTAGCCGCCATGTGGGTGCTGGGGATCGAACCCGGGTCCTCTGCAAGAGCGTCGGTGCTCTTAACCGCTAGGCTATCTCTCCAGCCCCAACTTTGCGTTATTCTTAACTATAACACCATGCTATCAATTTCCTAGCTGTCTGATCTCCATGCAAAGTGCCTGGCCATTTCAACTCACCAATAGTAACCTTTGCAATGACTGTGTTTTGGATGACTTTGCACCATCCACCTACTTTGGTTCCATGCATATACCATTTCTTTTTTTTTTTTTTAGCAAAACACCTTTTTATTGAAGCTTTGTGCATTTCATACATTTCTTTAAAAAAACTTTTTATTGAGCACATTTCCCACATTTCTTAATCAAATTTAGACTCATTCCCCCATCCATGTCCACCCCTCATGCCCCCCATCAGAGCTCATGGATTCTGTCATACACAAGTCCTGTCTTGCATCTTTTTCTCAGTCTTTTATAACCTGTTCGGTGCACAGGTTTACTGTTTTGGTCAGTTCTTTGAATAGGGTTTTCTCTCTTTTTTTGTTCATATTTGATTTTATATTATTCCAAAATATGCATACATACACTCCACATATAACTCAAAGTTACAAAATCTGAAAATAAACTATAGGTTAATTCCAAAGCACATTTAGAGATTTACATTTTAACAGTAGATTTGCATGCATGTAAAAAGAAGTATAACTTTACATTCTCTCTTTTTTTCTAGAATATGAATATTAGTATTCCTATATGGTAGAACACACCATAGGATTACATAAGGATAAATTATGAATGGTTGTAACATGTATCAATAAAAGAGAAAATATTATTTTACAAAATATTTTTTAACTGTTAAATATAATCCTTTTTTAAACCAAAAGATGTCATGTTTTCCCCAAGAAAGTGCTTGGAGGGTCCTCCTTGGTAAACCCAAACAAACATCAATCCTACCCTGTGCTCCACAGTAGGGTCCCTCCCCCCACATGGTCACCCAAATGAGGTCCAGCAAGCATGTGTCCTGTCTTGATCTTCCTACACTGGCCTCAATGACACAGCATGGGTAGTCAAACAATGGCAGTCTACTCTCTGAAGTGTCTGAAATCCCAGTAGCCACTCAGTCTACAAGCTGGATATCTTAGATTCCCCATCTGGCATTGAAGGTTTGAAGGATTTTCAAGTTTTATATCTGAAATACAATTTCCCAAACCTTATTGATTATTTATTTCTGGTTATACTTTCTTTATGGATGCTTAAGGCCACACAATCAGCCCAGATTAACCAAGGTTTCTGTTTTCTCAAGGTCAGTTGAGAATCTGGTCCTCAAGGGTCACTCGGGGTTTTTTTTTGGGGGGGAAGGGGTAGCCCCTGGCTCCTTTTGGTTTTTCAACTACCAGTTCCATCCACTCGAGGGTACAGTTAGGTCTTATTAGACCAGGCTTCTCTCTTTGCAGCATGAGCAGACTTTCCTCTTTATAGGGTGGACACTGGCTGGAGTCCCATCAGTGGATATCCAAGACCTCTCCACACAGGGAAGACTGGTGACTGACTTTTGTAGGACATTTCAGGAGATGCCCCCATGCATATTCCCCTGAGACTTAGTTGACCTCTGAGGGCAAGGAACGAAGTTATCCCTTAGGTCGCTCGGCCAAATTGGTATGGGCATTAAGTATGGTCATTAAGCACCCAGACAGGCTAAGTTACACCAGGCTGATACATAACACCTATACTAAAATTGTATCTTCTGGAAAACAAACTGTTATTTCCATATCATATTTCTTAATTCACTTTTTTCCATTTTAACTTCATGTTACAATGTAATATGTATACATGTCCACCATCATATACCAAAAATCCATAGTGTGAAAATAAGTGGTAGGTTAGTTTTAGGACCTGTCTAGGGATTCATAATATAAAAGCATGCTTGTGGGCTGGAGAGAGTCTAGCGGTTAAGAGCACTGACTGCTCTTGCGGAGGACCCGGGTTCGATTCCCAGCACCCACATGGCGGCTCAGAACCGTCTGTAACTCCAGTTCTAGGAGAACTCCAGTTCCAGGGGAATCCGAGACTCTCTTCTGACCTCCGCGGCATTGCACGACACGGGTGCACAAACCTACATGCAGACAGTACACTCATACACATACAAAAATAAATAAAAAAAGAGCATGCTTGTATTCAGCTCGTGAGGAATATAGCGTTAATGTTGCTCAATTTGCCTTAGAACTAGGTACTTGGTGTTAGCATCCACAAATGAGGGATACCATTCATCTTTTGTTTTTCTAGGACTGTTATTTCACTTAACATAATATCTTCTAGTTCCATCCATTTACCTGCAAATTTCAGTATATCATCTTTCTTTACCACTGCATAGAGCACATACCATTTCTAATGGCTTCAGAGCTCATTGATTTGGAACAGAATCAAAATAATATAGTTGGGCATAGAGTTCATCAGAGAAAACATGTTGACACCATTCTCTAGGCAAAAACAATGAAAGATGCCAATGCCTAATGAAGAGTCCAGTCTCCTGAAATCTGCCATTTTCATCAGATGCAGTTTTCTGAGAATATCTGTGTTTTCCAGAGCATATCTGCTCAGAATGTATGAGCAAAAACCTCCTAGGGATTTTTCACCATTTGTTTGTATTGTGCTTGGATCTACTTGAATGAGTTTATTATAAATAAGTTGAGTTGGGATTTTTTCATGAATTGAGACTAAAATTGGTTTTAAATATTGTTTTTAGCTCTAGACTAACTAGAAATGGCATTTACACTGATTGCATGATAAGCAGGTAAAGGATACAGAGTTTTCAAAGGATTACAAACAGATTTAATATATTTACAAAACTAAATTACAAACAGAAGAGTTGGTCAAAGGTTTGTAAGTAGCAGCTATTTCCTCACTCCTGTATAACACCCAAAGCTGTCCCATTACACACACAATTCCCCTTCAAAGGGTGAGAAAAGGAAATGCAATTACAAGTGATCCCAGAGCTTAGTGTTTGTGGTATTAACTGGCCTCTGCTTTCTTCCTAGACCCTTCGCTTTGGTGTCTCCACCATATCATTTAATTTGTCTCATTAAACTTCCTAGACAGTCTTTTACCTTTAACTACCCCAAACAGATCTAATGTAAGTTTGACAGCAGTAGACTGGGTTTATTTAAGGATCAAAACTGTGAGAACATTTTGATTTTCATCTTCACCTTCCTTTTTGTGTCCCCTTAGTCTCAATACCCACATTTTTCCCACCATATTGCAATTTCTCACACCCTGAAAGATTAGCAATGGATAACAATTTCAGTTGCACGGTTCTCTAAAAGATATTACATTTTACTATATAATCCTCCCTCCAAGTGTAGTACTTAATCTAAAAGGGCTTCCTGAAACTTCTCAAAGCAATCCTCATAGTCTGTGATTTAGTCAGTGATGGGGTATCTAAAGAAAGACAATATCTGCTTTTCCTCATCTCAAGTTCTGACAGTTTCTTAGTCTGTAAGGCAAGGCTGACTTCAAACTCAGGATCTTTCTGACTCAACCATTTAAGTAAAGAGACAAGTACTTGTTATACAAACATCTAAGGGAATTATATATACCTTATGTGTGTGCACTCTCACGCCCACAAACACACACACACACACACACACACACGCACACACACACATACACGCACACACACACACAACCTGGTGTGGCCTCTTCTAAGATTTGATTTATCAAACATGGAAAGGATGCACTTGGATACTACCCGTGGTATATGAGATGTTACATTTTAAAATATTACTTTTAGACTGTAGGTATAGTTTACTAGCAGAGTACTTTAGAATACACAAGGCCATGAGTTTAATCTTCAACACCCCCCAAAAATTAATTTTAAATGTTATTTTCTCATACATGGAGATTAGAAAACAGCCCACTTTAGTTGTCATAATCTTTTCATTTTTATGTTATTAAAACATTCTCTCAACCATGACATTATTGATTCATGCAGCCCAGGGACATTTTTCTAATTCTTTTGCTACTTAGCAATTATCCCAAATGACATAAAAAGCAACAAAAATGGCATATCCAAGATTACCATGAAAATTATAGATTTTTTTACAATAATTTTTTAAATTTATATACATATTTTACAAGGTAGAATCAAAACAAAGATCTCCCTCTATAACGAATGCCCAACACTATTCATAATGCTTTTCCTCTACCACTCTGTGCTAGTATAAATACTCATTCCTGATTACAAGGCAAGTATCCTAGAAATTATCTAAGTCTTGCTTAAAGACCTGTCAATATGCTGTAGAAATTGGCAATTGTCTATATAAACTTCACTGAAGATTATCAGTTTTAGAAACAACACCAGGCCTGGCAATTTCCAGAAATAGTGTACTTGTTACTTCTTTTGTTGCTGCAATAAAACACCTGACAAAAACAACTTAAGAAGGAATTTATTTTGGCTTAAGTTCAAAGGTGCAGTCCATTATTGTGAGGAAAGCATGGCAGAAGGGTGAGACAGCTGGTCACATTGCATCATCATTCAGGAAGCAGAGAGTAATCAGTGTCCATACTCAGATACTGTTCTCCTATAGCCAGGCATTATTTATCTCTCCTTTCTCTCTTTCCCTGCTACCTCTCCCTCCATGCCTTCCCCCATTTAAAGTGTCCCCATATTTTCCATTTCTATCTTGCTAATACCTGTCTCCTATGGTCCCCCCTTTCTTGAGCCCCTTCTTTCCCTTTATCAACAAATTTCCTTGTATAACCCTCCCTCCTCCATCCCATTTAAGTATTCCCATTTTATCCATGTCTCATTTAGAAGGGAAAATATTTTCCATATTTTTCCTTTACCTGTTTCTTAGTATTCTTCTCTCTCAGGTTCCTTCTTTCCCTTTACCTCTCTGGTTCCTTTCCATGTTCCTGGTTCCTGCAGCTACATCAGGATGCATACATATAAGGATTTAGTGCTAGCATCCACAAATGAGGGAGAACTTACACCATTTGTTTTCCTGAGTCTGTGTTATGCTAAATAATATTTTCTACTGTCATACATCTACCTGCAAATTTCATGACTTCATCTTCGCTGCCAAGTAGATTTGAATTGTGTAAATGTGCCACATTTTCATTATCCACTTGTCAGTTGAGGGACACTTAAGTTGCTTCCATCTCTTGCCTATTATGAAAAGAGCAGCAACAAACATGGATGTAGAGGCCAGGCGTGGTGGCACACGCCTTCAATCCTAGCACTTGGGAGGCAGAGGCAGGTGGATCTTTGTGAGTTCAAGACCAGCCTGGTCTACAGAGTGAGTTCCAGGATAGCTGGGGCTACAGGGAGACCCTGTCTCAAAAAGACCAAGAAAAAGTTTTTCTGCAATAGGATGAGTCCTTTGGGTATATGAAGAGTGATATAACTGGGTCAATGGGAGATTCATTTGTAGTTCTTTAAAGTTCTCTGCATTGTGTTCTACAGTGGTTGCATGAGTTTGCATTCCCACCAGCAATGAATGAATGTTCTCTTTTCCACACAACCTCTCCAGCATTTGGTGTCATTTGCTTTCTTGATCCTATCCAGTCTTATTGGAGTGTGATGATATCTTAAATTGGTTTTAATTTGCATTTCCTTAATTATTAACGATGTTGAACACTTTTTAAGATGTTTCTCAGCCATTTTTACTTCCTCACTTGTGAAGTCTTTGTTCAACTCATTACTCCATCTTTTCATTGAGTCATTTGTTTTCTTACTTCTTTGTTTTTTGAGTAGTTTATATATTCTGGAAGTTAATGCTCTGTCAGATGTATCAGCGGTGAAGGTTTCCTCCTACTTTATGGGTTTTCTCTTCACTTCACTGATTCTTTCTTTCGCTGTACAAAAGCTTTTAAGTTTAATGAGGTCCCACTTGTCAGTTGTTGACCTTATTTCCTGTGCAGCTGCTGTCTGATTTAGAAAATCTTTTCCTACCCCTATGTCTTGTAGGTTGCTGCCAACGTTTTCTTCTAAAACCTTCAGAGTTTTGGGTTTCACATTGAGGTCTTTGGTCCATTTGCAGTTGATTTTTGTACAGGGTGAGAGGTAGGGATTTAATTTTATTCTTCTACAAGTGGTGATCCAATTTTTCCAACACCATTTCCTGAAGATGCTGTCTTTCCTCCATTGTGTCTTCTTGGCCCCTTTGTCAAATATGCTGAATCACATGAGATTCATCTCACTGAATATCCAAGATTTCTTCTGTAACCCAGAGTTAAGGCTACTTTCTAGACTATGATGACAACATAGTCAAAAGAATGCAGAAAATGTATGAGAAAAAGAAAAGGTGACAAATATTAAGAAATAATATAGTGAGAAAATTTAATCATGTGATGAAAGTTATAATAATTCAGAAACTCTGTAATTACATCTCTTACCTTAATCACTCAAGAGTATATCTTTCATATTCCTATTATATGTTAAACATCAGAATTTGTACACAGAGTTGAATGAAAACAAAGTCCCTTCAGTCTACAATGACTGTCCTATATTTTGTTACTGATAAGACTTCAGTAATACAGACAATTTTTCTTGCAATAATTTCTGCTCAAGCTTGACAAGGATTTCCCAATTTAGATAGTGTTGGGAATTTTGTTAAATATATTCTCCTATATACAACCAAGACCCCATCTACTCAATTTTCCACGTCATGTACATGTGTCACATAATAACCAAAGACCTACATAAATTCATTTCAGTTCTGACAAGTCAACTGGAAAAGACCCTCCTATTCTTATGGTCTACACCTTACAGAAGAAAGACGATGACCAGACCCTGGGAAGGATGCTAACCTGGACAAATAATCATCCCACTCTTACAACTTCAAGTCATATATTAGAGAATTTCAATATGATTGTCATTTCCTCTACTGGCACAGAAGGACAAATGAAACATATGTTCCTATTATCTGCTTACCTTTCAAAGTGAAGGGAAAGGGATATTTCTCCCAGACTACAGAGAATTATAGATATCTTTTCATGAATGTTAATATCAAATGGTAGGGTAAAATTGCCATAGTAGAGGCAAGAACTATTTGATAATTCATTTGTCTTCTATTTTGTGTTTCACAAATAGGCAGTGTCTTTCACCTTCTTATCATTTTCCATATTTTTCCTTTAGAAGAGGAATAATATCATCATTCCTTCACTAATAGCAGTACTGGCCATTAGTTTGAGGCTGAAAAGCACAATTCTGAGTTTTAAATAGTGCTTCTAGGAGTCTGAACATTAGCATTAGCAAAGAATGTTGGTAATAATCTGCCAATAAAAGAATATTTCATCTAGTAGGTTTTATAAGGAAAGCTTGGGATTATTAATACTGATAACAGGACTCTAATTGCCTAAAATTTTGTGGAAATGGGGTGCTTCCAGAAAACCAATGATTTACCTGAAGCTCCACTTTAGTACTTGAAGCTCAAACTTTGTAAACTTTCTAACCTTATGAAATGCAAACTTACTCTTTATTAACTAAAGGCTAGGTAAATCCTTTGAAATTCTCATGCTAAAGGTGATTATACTTAGATGAAGATGCAGAGGCATAAATGTGAACAATAAGCTTTAAAGACTCTGACCTAGGACTATTCCCTGGATGTGTTTTCATTAGCTAAATCCCTACTGTCAGTTGGCCTTCAGGCCACTGGCCTCTGTATCTTCTAAGTCATGCTCAAAGCAATTCACAGCATTTTGATCACTAAATCAGCATTTATGGGAAGAGAAGAGCATAATGCAGCTTTGTAAATAAGACTTAGAATATCTTTAGAACTCAATCTGTTAGAAAAGTAAAAAATGGTCGAGTTTTAGAGCAATATTTTATCTTTGTGTGTGTGTGTGTGTGTGTGTGTGTGTGTGTGTGTTGCCAGAGAAGTAGCTAGATAAGTGAGATGAACCACTGAGCCATACTCCTAGCCCAAAAGAGAGACTTCTGAAAGAAGACATAATGACTTTATAATAGATGTTTGTACTATGGCTCATGGATTTCTGCCTAACTTACCCTACCTCACCTGATAGGAAGAACTGTGAATTTTCAGTCATCAAGGTATTTTTTGCTATACATATCAAACTCTGCAAAGATCACTAAAACTACAAAACAGAAGTCCATGAAAACATATTTTTAGAAAATAATCCTGAATAATTTTATTTCAATTTGATTTATAAGGCAAATGAAAATATTCTAAATGAATATGGGAAATATTTTTCTTGACACTAAAACAGTGCCATTTGTTTGCTATAAACTAAAATTCTCAAGATTTGTTATACACGATTCTGTCTGAGAACAATCTGTTAGGCAGTCATTTGAAATCCCTGCTCAGGGAGCGTCAGAGGTGCCCAGAACAGCTGAGCTGGAAGAATGCTCAGGAAGAGGAAAATAAAAACAATAGGAGTGCATCCCCAGCTGCATTATCAACTTCAGACTCCTTCATGTGCAAGATCAAATTGTGCCTTTGTAAGAGTTTCACTTTTCAGATTTCACCTCTGAGACTATGAAAATCTAGTTTTGCTATTTGAAACAGTCAATGAATTTTTCAACTTTCCGGATGCGAAGAGCAAGCCCGAAGTGACACTATCACTATCAATGCTGTATGGGTGTTCTCATGAGAAGCCAGAGGTACAAAATTCTAAGTTCTACAATGTTAACAATTGAGAAATGTGTGCAATATATATGCAGTGAATCCAGTTTATTCTGACAAGTGAGCAACTACTTAAATAACCATTCACCACTGGCTGTTTTCTAGAATTGGAAGCTGCTATTTCCATGATCTAATTTAAAAGAACAGCTCACCATATTAAAAATGAAAATACCAGTCTAGTGCATCAACCTAAATTAAGCTTTAGTAAATATTCAGACTTAGATAAATTACCTCTGTTGGAACTGAAGAAAGATTCTTTAATATCTGATCAAGAATGAATTTGAGTTGCTTATCTGAACTGCATAAGCAAAGTGAACTAGCACTTATTTCAAGGAGTTCATGATCTTTGGCATACTACATGGAGTTTAGAGTGGCTATTCAATACTTATACAACATCTCATTTTTTGTACACACTCAGAATGTTTTTGTTTTAGAAAAGTCCCTGAATTCAGTGTGTATCTGAAGATGTCCCTGAATGTCTGATTCTCCTGCACCCACCACCTGAGTGCAGGGGTTGGACTAGAGGCATATGGTACCACATCTGATTTTTGTATTGCTGGGGACTGAAGCCAGGGCTTCATGCATGGTAGACAAGCATCCTACCAACCAAGGTAGATCACCAGCCTCCACAAAATCAGAATCCTTTTTACCATTTCCACTGGGTTTGCAGCTGCTCATTGTGTTCGCCAGTTCTGTGGCCTGCTTACACCCCTCAAGCCAGTTTTCCACCATTCAGTATCAGGAATGCTGGGTGCTTTTCCCTGCCCTCTATTATGAATGTTGGTAACCACCCATTCGCCTAGTGCTTCCAACTCTTCCCAGACTCAATTTGGATATAGCACCTCTCCAAAGAGCATGGGATACAGAAACCTCTTGGATGCCAAAGCATCAAGGTCTTGTGTTTGGAAAGTATAAAGATTGCTCCCTTTGGAGAAAATACTACTTATGGGAAATTATAGGATGAAGGGAGCTTGGAACATCTCAATTCTTCTTCCCATGGAATGTTTATAGGTACCTCGCTTCCACCCAACCTGCGTACAGACATAGATATCCTAACCAAATTGACACATAGTTTCCAATTAAGAAAAGCAAATACAACCAATCTGTTTTGTCTTTCTGTGTTCATTGTGAAGTATCATTACACATAGCACTGTGTTTCCTCCCTTTAGTCCATCTTTACCCTCATTTTTGCTACACTGAGTTCATTTCTTCCCCAGGCTCTGAGAACCTGAGCTAAAACAGCTAGATATAAGCCATTGTTATATTCTCTATAGTCTCAAATGTATTTCTCATCTAAATAATGAGACACTGTATCTTGTATACACATTTATGATACTTTAGATCTCCAAAGCAGTAATAGCATGTATTCTTTATATTGTACTCAATAATAAAACAATCTTGCTCTACTTAAACCCTAAAATGTCAATGAGAAAATAAGTAGTGACTTACTTTTATCCTGAGCGAAGAACAGTGTAAGGTCTTATTTTGTTATATTGCTTAAATATGATCACAATAAAAGTTACATGAACTCTAATGGCAAAAGGAATGTGACTTGTGTCTATCTCTGCCACCTACCTAATTGGGAGATCTTAAATTACCCAAACAGAAAGTTTTTGCCTACTTCCTGAAATCCTTCACAGTAACATACACTTCAGCATCTTGTAAAGGAGCACTCATAAATTATCACTTATTGATAAAAATTGAAAAAAAATTGAGAGAAAGATGCAGGAAAGTTATGGTAGAATGCATGATCTGGGATGGGGTGGGGTGGGGTGGAGGGAAGGGAAAGGGAAATATGCCTGAACTGAATTGGAAAATGATGTATGAAATACACAAAGCATCAATTAAAAAAAAAACAGCAGTCTTTTGCTTAGAACTTTAGGAGTGTTCCATATGTAATAGCAATACACATTAGCAATTGCAGTTTTCCAAAGCTGAGTTTCCTATTGAACTGTTACAAGAACTCCAAGTTATTTGAGTTAATGAAGGGGTATTTATTTACAAAAGAATACAGTTGCCACTAAAATTTAATAAAAAGCAAATTGCTGGCTCTGAGAGATGATTGAATCTAACTTTGTCAGAACCCAAATATTTGCCCAACCCTTTCTTTCACCATCTACTGGGCCCTCTTTCATCTGTGTTTTAGCACATTCTCTCCTATTGCAAAGGTGCTTCTATCATGGCCCCCAACAGGACCAAGCTTGCCCCCTCTAAGCTTGACATCCTCAATAAAAAGATAAGTAACTTTTTCCTTACATTAGTATGTCAATTCTACTGAAAGGACACAAATGCTCCCTGCTAATTTCACCTGCCTATGTTAAATCAAACATAATTGTAAGGGAGCAACCATACCAGGTATATCCATGTCTGGTCATCTGTCCATCATGGTGGTCAAGAGGACAAAAATCTACTCTTTAAATAAGAAGATTGTAAGGCCAGAGAGATGCCTCATTGGTTAAAAGCAGAAGCTTCTCTTGCAGAGGACTCCAATTCAGTTTGCAGTGCCTACATGGAAGCTATCAACCATCCGTAACTCCAATTCCAGGAGATTTGACACACTCTTCTGAGCTCCACTGGCTTTCACAACATGGCTGCACTTACATGCATGCAGGCAAGATACTCACATACATAAAATAAAAATAATAAATTAAAAAAATATTTAAGGAAGAGGATTGAGAAAGCTTTCTTGGCACATTCGTGTCTCTATGAACAGGTCCAATGTGCATGCTCACAGGCACATCCAAAAGCTGCTGTGTTTGGAGTAACAAATTTTCCATAAAGGTACATTGAACATAGATCAGCCAACTTTTTCTTTAAAGCCGGATAGAACATAGGTTAGGTTTTACAAGCCACATAAATTCTCAGTTGCATATTTTTCTTTGGTTTTGTAATTGTGTTAGTATTGGTTTTTACAACCCTATGGAAATGGGGGGGGGGCTTCTTAGTTCAGTTGCTATACAAAACTAGTCTTCAACCCATAGTTTTCCTCAGCCCTTCACTAAAATATAAAATGAGCAAAATAAGTATTAGTATTCATCATTTGGATTGGTGGTATGTTGAATAGAGAGATAAATGCTTAGAGTTTTAAACACTACTTTAATTAGTACATTTGTTTTAGAGTGAGACGTCAATGAAACTTCCCATGCAGTAGTCAACAATTATTTTTGAGTATCTGCTTTTGAAATTCTAAAATTAACAACACATCCATAAATTTGGTATCCTCTTATAAGAATAAAAAGTTTCCTACATTTTGTATATCAGTGTTTAATTGCAGGTAGATGGGAATAAAATATGTGCTCTAAATTTTTCAAAGAAACAACAGAATAAATCAACAAAGGGAAAACCTTTATAGGAATGTCTCTCTTTCCCTGTAAAGCATTCTTAATATCAAATGATGGGAACACAGGCAGATTCAAACGTTTTCTGCCCTAATGAATTCACTTTCAAATCTGTTTTAATGTTAGACATCCTTATGAATATTAATGTTCTTCAACATAAGTAAGTAGAGAAAAGAATATTCAGCACTCCCTTCCCCAATCCACCCACTCTCTCTGTCACTGCTCTGATGCCCTTTTAATGTCATGTTCTAACAGTGAGAAAGAACATTGACAAGCCTAAGGTTATTACTCAACATTAAGCAAATATAGCAAAATAAGTCATCATTTAGGAGACACCAAATGACTAACATTCTGAGGATTTACTTCGTAACATTAGACTACTGATTGTGAAACAAGATTGTCAACTTTCATGGGGAAATGTCTTTATTTTCACTAACTGAAATTTAGTCTTTCTTTTAGTTTGAAGCATAATAACTAAGCTACAGTACTATGAACTGTATCTGCAACTTTGTCACCAAGAAAAATCACATGGATTTTCATATTACATTTGATATATTACTTTTTCATATTGGATCCTATGCATTACATTGAATGTGTTAAAAATATCTCAAAATATCATTTCATCACATTACTCTCTAGTTAGATATTTCAATAAGTGTTTTTTGAGACAGGATATCACTCTGTAGCCCAAGCTGACCCCAAACTTACTTTGTAGCCTAAGCTGGCCTCAAACACACAGTGGTCCTTCTTCCTCAGCCTGCCACATCCTGGAATCATAGGTATGAGCCGACATGCCTAGATCAACAGTCATTAAACTTGCTACTGGACTTAATTATACAATATGTTAATAAAAGCAAACAAACGGCCACTTTGTATTTTCATATTTTGACATGTCAACTTTCATATAACTTCCTATGTAATCCTACATATATACTTTGTGCATCCAAGAATATTTTTTGAGAAGTAGTCCATAGTCCTTAACAGTTTGTGAAAGAGTTAGGGCTGAAGACATGACTCAGAAGTTCAGAGCACTTGTTGCTATTCTAGGGAACAGATTTTGTTTCCCCGCACCTACATCAGATGGGTCACAATTAATTGCCTCCAACTCCAGCTCCAGGGTATCTAACACCTTCTTCTGGTCTCTACAGACACTCACACACAAACACACATACCATGAATTCACATATACACTTACACATAAATGAAAAATTAGAGTTTAAAGTTTATGCAAGAGACTATATAGCACAAAAACATTTAAAACTGCTTTAATGTCTGTAGCAGTCTGAGGCTTTTCTTCCTTTCAATGTTCAGATGGGCCAACCTTTCTGCTAGCACTTCCTGGTACATCCTATACAATGCCCCTCTGTGGATCCTACTTGCAACAACTATTTATAATGAGTCCTAAAGAAACTTACCTTCTAGGTGCTGCAAAATTTTAATAGGAGAGACTTTCTTACCTCCCCTCCATAGAACAAGGAGGAATATGATGATGATGAGGTCGTTCTCTAACTGTAAATTTGAGCCAACTGTTTTAGAGGTAATCTCTTATAAAACTGGTAAAACTGCCTTCTTTAATTGACTAATAGACATAGGAACTGTGAAAAGGATTATTCTCTATTCAGAACCAAATATAATACTAAAGTCTCCTTAAGCTATGCACTTGAGCAAAATATATTAATACAGGAGAGCTCTGATTTCAGCAATGGATTATTCTACCAAGGAGATGTTGGCCAGGAGATCCAAGTCCCCACCCCCCAAAGGTAAAGGCTTCTTGCCTGTAAACTGGGATACCTGCAAGAAGAGAGGCAATAAGGCCCTGCTGTCGAAGACCTGATGTAAGCATGGGAAAGATGTATTGAGACCTTACTTGCAAGTGTACAGTTGGTCTCTGGAATACCAGAGAGTGTTACCAAAGGTCATTAAACCAATAAAGCAAAAATAGGTCTCCTTGAGTCAAGCAAGATTCCTCCATCAGCACCAGCTACACCTCACTTGCCTGGAAATACTGTGCAGCAGTGGCAGACATATGCCTGTATATCCCAAATCTAATTGGCTATTAGCTCTCTCCTTGGAGGAATAACCCATGGCTGATGCCACAAGCTTACATCCTCTAGTGGTTAGGGGATGTTATAAGCCACAGTAAGACCCTGTCATATTTTACAGAAAAAAATGTAATTTATGGATTAACATACCATCCAAACATCTCTGAATATACCAAAGTAACCTACAATAACAATTAGTACTGTTTAAATACCTATATATCTAATTGCTTGTGCTGCATTAGTAGGATTGAAAGGTTATTCCTGGACAAACTGTCAGCCCATGAAAGGAAACAGCTAGAATTGACCAGAGTCCAAAACAACAGTTCCAGAGAAAGTAGACTGTTTTTGCTTCTCATCCACCTGTGCCCCTTTTCTAAGCCTAGGGAACAAACTGTGGAAGAGGGGGTGTGGTAGAATGTAAGGGCTGTGACTGGGATGAATGGTGAAACTACAGCAATATAGTCTGAATACTTATTTGATCAACTTGATTGAATATACAAGCCCCCCAGCTGGATGGTGGGACCCATGGGCTGTGTGGGTTTGGGCATAACTGCTTGCAAATTGATTTTACATGAAGGATGCTTGTACTCATAAATTATTACTTATTGTTAAAAAATGAAAAAAATAAAGAATAGATAAAAATGGCTTTAAACATTTTTCTCTTGATTTTCTCTGTTTCATACTCTCTTCATTATCTAACGCACTGAACAGTCTCCTTTGCTACTTTCCCCTCCTCTCTTTGGCTTCTATGTTGAAATGTTCTGTGACTCACTAATGGGCCCCTTTATCTTATACATTAGGTAGATGTTCTCAGCCCATCTATAGACCTAAGACCATTGATGAACTGATGACCCCAGAGCTCTATCTGTAGCACTAACTGAATTCTGATAATTATCCTATACTTAAGTTGGCCAGTAGGAAACTTTTTATCACTCTGTTACCAAAATTTGTAGTTATCCCCATTTACTTCATTCAGGGAAGTATTTATACCATCTTTTTACCAACTGCTCAAGGAGAAAATGTCTTTGATTTCTGTTTTTCTCTTGTGTTCCATATTTGACTACCAGAAAATGTTGTCAACTCAGCTTTTAAAGCATATCCTGAATCTATCTTCTTCTTTCTCACCCATTGTTTACCACCTTACTTCTAGCTACCTTTATTTGTCACCTAATATTGTTCTAAGAACAATTTCATTTACAGCAGTAAAAGTTACCCTTTAATGCACAAAACATTTCACAATTATAAATAAGAATAGATTAATAACCATATATATATAAATATATATATAAATATAAATATATATATATTTCTGCCAATCAGTGACATAATTTTCATAGCAGTGAATTAGATCTTTACTGCTATTTTTAAATGTCCTGTTGCTATGTATTGTATTACAGTGAATTACTAAGTCTTTCTCATGGTTTATAAGTTTGTCCATGACCTAGGTCTCCCCCATATCTAAAACGTTGACCTTCATTTGACTTCCACTGATGACCACAGTCAGTCCTACAAACCTATCAAGCTCCTTCCCAACTCCCAAGGTTTGCCTTAAGCTTTGCCTTAAGTATTTTATCAACCTGCAGTTCTCCTTCACTAGACATTTGCAAGGATATGAACTTTCATGTTCTAATTTAAAATCTAATGAGAAGGCATTTTCTATTTACTCAGCCTAAAGAATTCCTTAGCTAATCTCTCTCCAACATATTAACCTATTTTCTCTTCACAGTATTTAAAACTGGATAATTTTGTTTATCTTCTTGTTTATTTCTACAAATACCTATCATACATAAGCTTGAAATAAGAGATATAAGACATTTAATTGCAGGAACTAGTAGGTTATGTAATAAATTTTTGGAAGCTAAAGGAAAGAAGACAAAAGGAAAGAAGAAAGGAGAAGGAAAAAATGAAATTTTAAGTACTTCATTTAAAATCATAAACAAGTTCAAGCTGTATCTTAATAGACATTTCTCAGGAGTAAATTATTCCACAGCACACACGTAACTTTAACATGTCATCCAATAAAAGAGCCAATGGATCTTTTATTATTTATTTCATACAAGTATGTAAGTAATGCATTCTAGTTATCATCTCCCTCCACTCTTATCTTCCTGTCACTCCATAAACCCACCTTCCTCCCTACTTGTCCCTTTCTCAGATTCATGACTTTTGGGTTTATTTTTACCTATTTAGTTTAACAAGAGCCATTTGTGTGACCACTGGATTGTGACTATCTGCTGGAGTTTTGTAGGGTCATCAGTGGGCAAATGACTGAAGATAATGACTGCCTCTTTCCCTGAATTATTAGTAGAAAATAGCCCCATAGTGAAGAGCAGGGCCTGCAGAGACTCTCTTCTATCCAGGCTTAGCTGTTTATGGGCCCAATCTTTTTTTTATTTATTTTTTTATGTGTATGAATGTACTGTCTGCACGTAGGTTTGTGCACCCGTGTCGTGCAATGCCGCAGAGGTCAGAAGAGGATATATGATTCCCCCTGGAACTGGAGTTAAAGACGGTTCTCAGCTGCCATGTGGGTGCTGGGGATCGAACCCTGGTCCTCTGCAAGAGCAGATGGCGCTCTTAACCGTTAGGCCATCTCCCCAGCCCTGGGCCCAGTCTTATACAGACCCAGGTATTCATTTATAGTCCCTGAGAGTTCATGATTACAGTGACTGTGTATTGTTCAGAAGATGACCTTTCACAAACTTTTTGCCTTTATCCCTAACATTCTTTCTGCCCCCTCTTCTGCAATGTTCTCTTGAGAATTGGAGACGTAGTATAAATGCCTTTTTCAGGGTTAAGCACTCAACCACTGCTTATTTTCAGCACCTTATACAGTCATGAGTCTGCATTCATTGCTATTCTTGGAAATAAAAGCTTCTCTGGTTAAGACTGAGAGTGCTAATTGTCTGTGGGTATGAACATTATCCTTAGATTTTAATTAGCACACAATTTTGAAAGATGGTGAAGGCTGAATAATCACTGTTGTACCTTAAGAGACCTACTTGAACACTGTGCCACCCACTTATCTTTTCATTCCTTTTGTCGCTATCTACATTGTCAAGCTAACCGAGGGGAGCTCAGAATGATTACTCAACCAAAGAACAGTACACAGTCTTTCCATCTAGATGAGCTGATAGCTTCCTAGAGAAAAATTGACATTAAAGGGAAAATATTTAACAACAGATGGACCATGGGAATGATTTATACAAGTAAGAATTCTAATCCATATCTTATGCTTTCCAAGCCTTCAGTATTGATAGAACACTAGGTCACCAGTTTGGAAAGCAAGGTGTTTCATGCTGCACAATCAGAGTTAGGATTCCTATTCCAACTCTCTCCACAAGAGAAGAACAAAAAGGTGGTTGCATAAGTCTTCAAGTTGAGGCAACTCCCATTATTAGATACCTACCTTGGCCTCAGGCATTGTTTAAAGAAGTATCTTGTTGTAACTAGTTTATTAGTCACTACACTATATACTGGAGGTCAGAGATCCTGGTTCTGCTAATTACAAATAATGGGGCTTAAAAAAGACTTTCTCTAACCAGAAATTTTTATCTGTAAAATGTGAACACTGATAGAACCCACCTCATGTAGTTGTAAAGATAAAATTAAGTGACACAATGAAGGAAATGATTACAATGCCTCTCAGGAAGAAAATGTTCAAAGAATAATTGTGTCATTAGAAAACAAAGGAACAAGATTCAGCTCTTTGAGTTTATAGTTTAGTAGAAGAAAAGGGTATATATGATGTCATTAAAAGAACTACAAGAGACTGAGTATCGTTGCATGATGAAGAGTATGCCTTACCTAGGATCTCTAGATGTGCTGACTAGACTCCAGTGGATCTATTTACACAGAAGAATGTCTGAACATGGGAGTATGACTGGATAGGGCTTAGCTTGGATGTTGTAATGCATGAGTTCTGATGAGGGCTTGGAACATGGAGGGGTCTAGGTTTGATTGGAAACTATTGTATGAGTCATACAAATGCGCAATAAAAATTATATTAAGAAGTCTGTGATAGATCTACGTCCATAGGATTTGGGCTATTATAACTCATTAAACCTGGAGATAAAATAATCATACAGAAACTATATTGGTCTTTAATATCTGCTTTATTTTTTACTCTCCTGTCCCAAATGTCTATCTAAACATCCTAAAGGCATTCAATACTTTTATGGTCTCAATTACATTGTCCCTCACCACTTCAATTTAGTTCATTTGAAGCTTTTGTTTCAACTATTTCTCCCCTGCTGAGCACCACACAAAGAAGCTTTTCTCAGTCTTCTTTACTTAGCTAGTCAGAACCTGCCCAGTCTCCATTATCCTGCCTCCAGGCCTAGGTCTGTTCACACTGCCAGGGAACTCCTAACTAGCCTGAAAAGGATATCTCTTACTAGTCATCAAAAAAGCTTCTTTTTATAACAGATGAACACTATTACAAAGTTCCACAAACTTGTCAGACCCAGAGAATATGTGTTTATGAGGCACCCAGCCTTAAGTGACATATCTACAATGGAACTTCTACATCTAAGGCTCATGGAACATACTGGAGCAAGGGGTAGGGAGAATACTAATGCATCTCTCAACTCTCACCAGTGAAGTTTCCACATGCAACAGGTGGTGATTGGCACAGCAAGCCACAACGGGACAAAGTGCAGAGAGTAAGAGACTGTAGAGTACTTGTCCTCTGAATTAGGATGCCTATAACAAATCTCTGTCGCTCTAATCCAGGGACCATTGTGGAAGTGAGGGCAGAAAGATTGTAAGATCCAGAGGTGGTAGATGACCACAAGAAAACAGAGTTCTCCAGAGTTCTCAAGTCACTCATACGAACTTTCAGCAATGGTGACAGCATGGACAAGACCCATGTAAGCCGAAGCTAGAAAAATCTCAGCGTAGAAATTGGCAAATGGGTAAGAAGCCCCATCCTTTGCTGATGAACTATTGGCAGCTGATCACTGCTGGGTGAAAGAAAACTGGTCTTCTTTAAGGAAGTGACACTAGATAGTCTAAACACTTTCCAGCTGATGAATTCATACCAAGGGACATCTCATGACACATCTGTGACTCTGTATGCCTCAATATATGTGACAGCATACATGAAATACTGTGAGAGGATGGGTGGGCTTTAAGAAGAATGTAGATAGGGATAGGCATCTAAGTCTGATGAAAATGCGTATATGAGATTCACGAAAATTCAATAAAAGCTATCCTCTATATCACATTTAGAGATACAAGCCATCCGAGTTTTTCACATTTCATTGGTTAGAGGAAAATATGGATTCCAAATAGAAGATAAGGAATTATTTCAGAGTGTCATCCCACCCTCATGGTAGGGATCATGACAGCCATACTAAAGTCTGCTTGCCTCCATTGTGGATAAAGACAAAATGTATTTAGAAAAGAGTAAGGTAAATGCTAGCATAATCAAGTACAGAATACTGTATCGATCACTGGGTTTTGGAGTGATATTTCAGGATCAAGACTTCCTGGAGGAAGAACCAGAAACTGAGTTAGGTGTTTGCTGCATGTGGCATCTTCCATGCAGAGTCTAATAGATTGAAAAATACCCCATAGGCAAAAAAAAAAAAAAATACCACAAATATCCAAACCATGTCTCATCTTGATTGTCATTCTATGAATTACAACATCTGAACAAGAGAAAAATATCACAGGTACAGTACCACTGTCAGTAAGTTTACACATTACTAAGTATTTAAAAGGAAAGATATTTTAAAATCATGCTCCTTGCTCTTAAGAAAAAAATGCTTGTGATGTATTTTAAAGAAAAATTCATTTGGTGAGCTCCCACTATTACTCAAATATTTCAAATAGCGATAGCCCAAGATTTGGGTACATCCTTGGTCTTGAATGATTCCTAGCTCAGATCTGAGTTCTTTGTCAGTCTCTGAAGTAATTATCTTCTGAAAAGAAAGGCCTCATGAGTGGGAAAGTACCAGCTGTTGAAAGCTCACTGCTACATGCCAAGAGAACAGTCAATTGCCCAAATAAAATAGGTATCTAAGCCAGGTGGAATTGTTTATTCTAATTTGCTCTTTAGAGTTGGAATGTGGCCAGTCAGTTTTGTGAAATGTGCTTGCAAAACAATAAACTATTACTGATCGTAAGAGAATATCCTCTTAAGACATACTGAAACTTCATTTCAAGAAGACTCCCTCAAACATGAAGACTATAGTCCATAGCTCTGTGTTTTATTTGGTCAGTGTTCTTTCAATAAAAGGGAGGGAGTGTAGTTAAGTGAGATGATGGATATGCTAATATTATTCCCTCCAGCAACCATCTTACTAAGCATATTTACCTCATAACATATAGTATACTTTAAATATACACAGCATTTTTAAAGGCTATTCCTGAACTTTGTCATTTCCTCAATTCCTAAAAGTTGTCAGATTTCTAGGCCATGACTGACATTAATTTCAGAAAACTGAAAATAAGGCTTATGAGCACAGCTTACTGTACTGTAATTAAAGCAACTATTTCATTAAGTGATTTTCAAAGAATAAGTTCTAACCATAACATCCTTATGTCTAAGATGACCTATAAGGATATCTTGTAATGGGATAAATTAATGTCTTTAATAAACAAACTAAAACACTAAAAAGGTTTGGTAAATTCGGCAGTCCATAGATAGTACAGTTTGATCATGCCTCCTGCTCCACATATTTCCTAAATTCTTCACATTTTTCTTTGCACTGTCCTCCCCCTTTTTAGGCTGATTCCCAAGTGTGATTTCACATTATAGAGTTATATGCTTCTTTTTTTAAAGTCATTTTTATTGAAAATGCACTTTGTGGATTTCATACAAAATTTCAAACCAATTCTACACCTGTGCCCCCTTCCTGCCCCCCCCCACCTCACCAGAGCTCAGGCATTCTGCCAAATATGTTTTTCAGCTTTTTCTCAGTCTCTCTCAAAATTCTCGATGCAGTAGTGTTTCGAGCAGAAGTTCACCATTTCAGTCAGTTCTTTGACCCAGTCTTGTTGTTGTTATTCCTCCCAATATGCATCACTCCAAAATATGCATATATGCATGTCACATATATCATGGGTTTTAGCATCTTCAGCTTATGATTGTTTAGAATTACATGCTTCTATGTTTACATATGAGATGCTGCTTCCTTCAACCCGTCACAAAGTCCTGACCACTGAGATTTTAAAAAAAAGACCATGTAGAAAACTTTTTTATTACTTTTATTGATGAATTGTGTATTTCATTCATTATCTTTCAGTCCAATGACACATTCCCCTCTCCCTGCCCCCATCGCGCCCCTGTTCATGCCTTCTGCCATACATGTCTTGCATCTTTCTCTCAGTCTTTCCAAAGTTTTTCCCTGCAGAGGCTTATTTTGGGCAGAGTTTTCTTTTTTTTTTAATTGATGCTTTGTGCATTTCATACACCATTTTCCAATTCAGTTCAGGCATATTTCCCTTTCCCTTCCCCCCTACCCCCACCCCATCCCAGATCATGCATTCTGCCGTAACTTTTCTGCATCTTTCTGTTTTTTGTTGTTGTTGTTGTTGTTTTCATTTTTTTTAACAATAAGTGATAATTTATGAGTACAAGCATCCTTCATGTAAAACCAATTTGTGAGCAGTTGTGCCCAAACCCACACAGCTCATGGGTCCCACCATCCAGCAGGGGGGGCTTGTATGTTCAATCAAGTTGATCAAATGAGTGTCCAGTCTATATTGTTGTAGTTTCACCATTCACCCCAATCGCAGCCCTTACATTCTACCGCGCCTCCTCTTCCGCAGATTGTTCCCTAGGCTTAGAAAAGGGGCACAGGTGGATGAGATGCAAAACAGTCTACTTTCTCTGGAGCTGTTGTCTTGGTCTCTAGTCAATTCTGGCTGTTTTCTTTTATGGGCTGCCAGCTTGTCCAGGCATAACCTTTCAATCCTACTAATGAAGCACATGCAATTAGATATATAGGTATTTAAACAGTATAATATATAGCAGAGTTTAACTGTACTATTCAGTTCTTTAACCCCGTCTTTCTGTTGTTTTCCCCTCCCCTTTGTATTTTATATGTATTGTATATGCCTATATAATCGTCACATATGTATCAAAATTATGACCTCTGGGAATAAACCATATGTTAATTCCAAAATACGTTTAGGAATTCACATTTTCCCCCATTAATTTTATATTACTCTAAAATCTTAAGTAAGGCATACTCTTCCTCACCAAGCAGGAATCAGTCTCCAGTAGTTCTCAGTCCCCCACCCATTTCTCTTGCTCCACTCTGAGACCTTGTCTGAGTTGGCATGGGCCCGTGTCTGATGCCAACATTGCCACAAATTCACATGTGAAAGCTTCCAGTATTCTGTAAGCCTTTGCCTTCCTACCTTTATGCACCAGCCCTGGCTCTTTGAATCTTCCCACCCCCTCTTCTTCAATGGTCCCTGAGCCATGAGTGAGGACTCATAGAGGAGTCCTATCCAGGAATACACACTGTGAATTCCCATTCTTTGAAGCTTGGCTAATCGTGCCTTCTGTTGGCATCACACTCCATTCTGTAAGGAAGCATCACTGCTGAGAACTGAGGGATGCACCCCTTTTCTCTCTGCCCCTCATTCCGAGATGTTCCGTGAGTCTTAGCTGTGGAGGTTGAAATGTATATGTGTCTCCTAGGATTGGGCATCTTTCAGATGTGTTTTCTGTGACTGACCAGTTGTGGGATTCTGCAATAGCCTCCATCTTCTGCAAAGAGAAGTTTCTTTGATGAATGGTGTACAGTATGCTTGTCTATAAAGGTAAATTTCCATATTTAGTTTATGATAAGAAATTTCATTTGTCTAGAGATATAACATGGATTTCTAGATGTGCTGACTAGATTCCAGTGGATGAATTTGTACAGAAGAACATCTGGGTTCAAAAGCTTGACTGTATAAGGCTTAACTTGGATGATAGAGGGTTGGGGTTTGGGGGGGAAGCTAAATTTGAATACGAGCCACTATATGGAACATTTAAATTCTCAACAAAAAAAATCGTACCAACAGCAAAATAAATCAATAAATAAATTTTACAAAATTTAACCAAAATTAAAATATGCATAGAATATTTTGAAATAAAAACATATTTGGCCCAATCCTTTTTGCCATTTATTTTGCACATGAGTATGGTTTTAGTCTTCATCTGGATGATACTAGTATGAGGATCTGGTCCCTCTAAGTAGTGAATAGCTTCAACAGACTACCTAGCATCTACAGTCATTTCAACACAGTCATCTCTTTACTCAAGAGTGGTCATACAACAGCTGGATTTATCAGCCTAAGGGTATCTGAAAGTCTACCAAGGTACATGGGAATTTAAAGGTTCATTCTTGCACCACAATGCACCACAATAGAACAATTGAAAACTATCTCCAAATATCCCAAATCAAAACTTTAGGTCAGAACAACCCAGAACTCCAAGTTCTCAGCCCCACAGATCTAATTTCCATGTTTCACTGAAAACTGAACCCCTACTTATAGCAATTTGAAAGTAGAGGCATGGCCCTATCCAATTAAAAGCCTATACTAGATCGGCTTATTGAATAATATTGGAAAGTTCTTTAATCGTGGTATTTCAAAATTCTTTTCACAATATTCTTTTTGCCCCTAAAATTTTCCAGGCCTCCAAATCTCTTAAGATATCATGATACTTTTAGGAGCCAACTGAGTTATACATAATGCATTTTATGTTCCTAAATTAACAGAGTGACTTTAGATCTGTGAAGGGTGTTAAAAATTATATAAGCTATGTAAGTATTTTTATTTGTTCAAACATTTCCAGTTTTCTTCAGGGCTTAAAAGTTTCAGAGAACTTTATACTCCTAAACAGGCCCAGCTTGTTATGTATGGTACTTGTTATATATGAAACGGTACTTTAAAAGCATGTAGATTTTCCTTAAGGGGCCTCAGAGCCAGCTTTTATTTTTTAACTTCTAGAATACCAAACCCGAAACTATGCAGCTTTCTTACTTAGTTCTGATCATTATTCAATTATTTCAGGTCATGTTATGGCAAGAATTGAAGTGCAAGTAGTTTATTTGAGAAATAATCTCAGGAAATGCCAGTAGGGAATTGAGATGGGAAGAAATAGCAGGCAAATCAGGTGTGTTGTCAGTGAGCTGGTGTCTATCACAGCCTCTTATTTAATTCTGATGGAGATTTCTGAGGGTATATGTAGAACGATTTTCATGTTTATTCCATCTTGGAGGTCAAGAGACAGGAAATGGATTCAATTCCCTCTGTCATTGTTCACTGGACTGTCCACAAGGGGGCATTAATTCCTGAATATTTTGGCCCTGCCTAAGCAAAGGCCATTGGAAAGTACCTAAGCAGAGTCACAATGGAATGATGCAGATAGCATGTGGTGGCTCCAGTGAACAAAGGAAATACACACAGGGTCCTTAACATATTTGCAATGATGACTGAAGGCAAAAAAAAGTGAGTACTGCTTAATACCTTTTCTAATTATCACTAGCTGCTTTTGGCTGTTACCTTAAAAGAATAGTGCATTCAATCAAATTCCAGTACCTTGGGGTTTACTGAAGTCATTTCATTTGCATAGCAAATCATCATAGTAGAGTAAAAATAGCTCTGGATTTGGGGTGAACGAAGTTGGATTTGGACCTAGATTCCGTGCCCTTGCCTATAATAATGCATGGCTCTGAGCCTGTTTCAATATAAATAGAGCTTTTAAGCTAATGGTAGTACACACACACACACACACACACACACACACACACACACATAGGTAGAGAAAGAAAGAAAGAAAGAAAGAAAGAAAGAAAGAAAGAAAGAAAGAAAGAAAGAAAGAAAGAAAGAAAGAAAGAAAGAGAAAGAAGGAGGAAAGAGAGGGAGGAAGGAAGGAAGGAAGGAAGGAAGGAAGGAAGGAAGGAAGGAAGGAAGGAAGGAAGGAAGGAAGGAAAATTTACATATCCCTCACGCTATTGTATTCTGTAAAGGAAAAAAAATCTGAGTTAAAAGGTGGCTAATCAATTTGAAGGAAGTCACATGGGTAGTAAGTGATAGAATCCAAAACTAAAGTAGCCTGGATTCAAAGACTGGATCTTTAATGACTATCTGGCTTCTTCTTAACAGAGAGTTGTGGCTTGAATAGGGATAGTATCTCCCAAAGACTCATTCATTTGTTAACACCTTGTTCCTAAAATGGCACTATTGTAAGGTGATAGGACTTTTAAGAGATGGTACCTAGAGGGAGGTCTATAGAACTTTGGAAAGGAAACATATCTCCCAAGCTGACTGTGGGATTCTAACCTTTTCCTGTCTCTTTTTTTCTGTTTCTATGAACTTATTATAAACAGTATAAGACACTATATGTCCAGGCCAGAGGTTCAAAGCAACAGAGCCACCAGAACTTGGACTGAAAGCTTTAGAAGCATAAACTAAAATAAACCTTTATGATTGCCTTATGTATTACATTATAGTAAAACAAAGCTGACTAATATAAATAGTCATCTCTAGGTACCTTTCATTACTAGCGATTACCAATATTTGTCCCCTAACAAAACCTTGAAGGAGAAAACACACTGCTCTATCACATGTTTTCATTTCTGCTGTTTGACACAGTCCAACTTAGGTCATTCCTCTTATGGAATAATTTTAAAGACATGTTTACACAAGCTAAGAATATGCTACAACATCGTGTACCTAGTAGTCTTATTATATATCTCCTGGTAAGTCCAATCTTCCTACACCAGAGAAAAATGTGATTTAAGTCCTTTTCTTAAGAAAATGAATTGCTATAGATTTCCAATACTCTTTCAAATACTTTACCAACCACGGAAGCTTTAGACTATCAAAAGCTAATCTTCTGCAAGTTTTAGTACTACAATATATACCTTCAAATTAAATTTAACTTACATTTGTTCAAGAACTATTAACTAGTCATCATCATTGTTAGGAGAAAAGTTATGATTTCTACTAAAGAATAGAATATATCTGGGCAATCATTAGAGACCAATTTTATCTTCTAAACATTGATGTGTAAGTCAGACTACCAATTTCAGCTGCTTCAAAGCTTCTTTTATTTTTTTATTTACTTTTTTATTTGTATGAATGTACTGTCTGCATGCAGGTTTGTGCACCTGTGTCATGCAATGCCGAGGAGGTCAGAAGAGGGTGTCGGATTCCCCTGGAACTGGAGTCAAAGAGGGTTCTCAGCCGCCATGTAGGTGCTGGGGATCGAACCCGGGTCCTCTGCAACAGCGGTCAGCGCTCTTAACTGCTAGGCCATCTCTCCATCCCCCAAAGCTTCTTTTAAAGTTATAACATTGTGAGAAAATTTTGTAAATCATCTGTATAATGTGCATGCAGTTCACTACATTAAGGACTCAGACGTAAGGTTAATGATACCTTTTCTTATTGCTCTGCTCATTAAGATGTTTAAAACCTAACAGGTGAGATGTCCAATAGCATGAGAAATTAAATGTTGTATACAAAGGTAGTCTCCAAACATAAAGTGCATATAAAATTGGCCAGTCTCAGAAATTCTAATGGTGTCTAATAGTTTTGACTGTAGTTCTTTATGTATTCACTTATTTATTGATTTATAAAACAATTCACGATCACCTATTATGTGCCAAGATTTTCCTATGAAGAAAATAATTTCTTGCAATAAATAAGACAAATTTGGATTGTGCCTTCGTGGAGTTTACAGATTATTCAGGTTGTTGATATATGTATTAACAGTTGTTCTGTCCTTGGCATGCCCCTGAAATCCCTTGGAGGAGCTAATTTTGGATGCTTACACATATATCCTGATTATCTTCACCTCTTCCCTTATTGACTGATTCTTCCCAAGATCAAGATGGATTTTATTTGGGTGATTTAAAATTTTTACTTTAGGGGCTGGAGAGATGGCCTAGCGGTTAAGAGCGCCGACTGCTCTTACAGAGGACCCGGGTTCGATCTCCAGCACCCACATGGCGGCCGAGAGCCGTCTGAAACTCCAATTCCAGGAGAACTCCAGCTCCAGGGGAATCCGAGACCCTCTTCTGACCTCCGCGGCGTTGCACGACACGGGTGCACAGACTTGCATGCAGGCAGTACATTCACACACATACAGAACTAAATAAAATTAATAAAAAAAAAATTTTTACTTTAAAATTCTTCAGGTGCCAAAAGGGGGCCACACTGAGGTAGAGCCAAGCTAAGTGGAGCATGGAACAATTATGGGATTGTCTACATGTTGAGGGAGAGGACTGGAAGAATTCTGATGACCAATCATGCCAATAAACACTGAAAGAAACTATTGAACCATATCAGGCTTCTGTGAGGTCAAATCTTTTAGGAACTTTGAAGGCAAATTGGTCATTATACAGTTGCTTTCTCTCTCTCTCTCTCTCTCTCTCTCTCTCTCTCTCTCTCTCTCACACACACACACACACACACACACACTTATGAGAAATAAAAAAAATCCAAAGAAGGGAAAGAGTTGAGAGAATGTAAAAGGAACCAATGGTGCTATAAAATGCAAGAGAGCCCTTCTAAATATTAACAGTAATATGAAGTAGAATATGCCTTTGACATTCTTTAAAATTTTTGTCCAGTCTCCTCACCCTTTTAAGTAAGAATTCATTTGGTTCTTTGCTAACTTTCCACTTAGATTTCTCACCATGAACAGTAACTGAAGATGTGACTCTGGCTGTGATAATGCATGACTCAAGCACACCCCTTGGTACATTATTTGTTCTCATATCAGAAGACTTACATGACTTTGACAATTTTCTGTGTTTGAGGAAAATTTATAGGATAACCTTAAAGTATAACCAATCCTAATTCCTTTTATTCCCAAAGACTCTCAACCCAGCAACCTTGGAATGATCCAAACCAGGCAATTCCCACATTTCTCTTATCTCTTAGACATTTTATGTTCCCTTTGATGCTACATAAAAATAGTTTCATCTTAACTCTCCAATAGAACTGAAATGTCCTGTGGAACTGGTAAATGAAAAGCTGAAAGGAACTAGGGGTTCCCACGCCCCCCTCCCCCCCCCAAAAAAAAACCCAGAGAGAACCCTGAGGACCAGATCCTCAATTGACCTTAAGAAAACAAACACCTTAGTTAATCTGGGCTAGCTGTGTGGCCTTAAACATCCAAAAGGAAAGTTAAACCAGAAATAAATAATCAGTAAGGCCTGAGAAATTGTACTTCAGACAAAAAAAATTGAGATCTTAGTAAAAACACAAAAAGAAAAAGGAGAGAGCACTGTTGTTTGGCCTGTCTTCAATTCTTACTGGCAAGTGCATCTACTCTGTGCCTGCCACTGCTTTTGCTATTCTTCAAAGACATGAGACGCAGCTTTTTAACCCTCCTATATGGACTGAAGACTCATGTCTCTCCAGGAATCTTCCAAACCTTCAATGCCAGATGGGGACTACTGAGATACCCAACTTGTGGACTAAGAAGCTATGGAGATTTCAGCCTCATTAGAGTATAGACTACCATTGTTGGACTACCCAGGCTGTATCATGGAGGCCAGTACAGGAAGATCAAGACAGGATGCATGGTTACTGGACTTCATTTAGGGGACCATGGGAGGGAAAGACCCCAGTGTGGAGCACTGATTGATGGTTCTTTGGGCTTGCCAAGGAGGAACCTTCAAACACTTCCTTAAGGAAAACATGACATCTTTTAGCAAAAGGAAAGAAAAGAAAGAAAGAAAGAAAGAAAGAAAGAAAGAAAGAAAGAAAGAAAGAAAGAAAGAAAGTGTCCCGCGCAGCAGTCTCACCGGCAAGAACTTCACGCGGACAACAGGATTCTTCTGCAGCAGTATTTATTGTGCACAGCTCTTTTAGGAGAAGGACCCCGAAACGGGGAAGAGGCACTGCTTATATAGCAGTCTAGAGGGTTCGTGTATGCTCTGGATTGGTGCACCGTCCGATGCCTCATTTGCATATTAAAAGCGCGAGCTCAGAGAGCGGTAGTCATGCGCAGTCTGCAGGCAATAAGCGGAAGTCAGTGATCATGCTAATGAGTGCTCCAGATTGAAGCTCTCCCATTGGCTGGGAAATGAACTGGGTAGTTAGGCGACAAAATGGCGATCATAAGACCTGGCCAGGGTCCAAGGCGCCATTTTGGTCAACGTCCGCTCTCTACAAGAAAGAAAGAAAGAAAGAAAGAAAGAAAGAAAGAAAGAAAGAAAGAAAGAAGAAAATCCTCTAATTCAGGTAATATGTGTATGTATGTATATATTTATATATGTGTGTATATATATGTATATATTGAAGCAATACAAGTTAGAGAGAACAACAAAAGAACTGGAAAAAAATCTGGAAAGACTCAGAAAAAGATGCAAGACATGTATGACAGAGTGCAGGAACTCAAGTGGGGTGGGGGGCATGGAAAGGGAAGTGACTCTAAATTTGATTGAGAAATGATGTATGATTTATGGACAAAGTTTAATAACAACAAAAAAAAATTAAAAAAATATCTTTGTGTCGCCAGCCCTGGGGGCACACACCTTTAATCCCAGTACTTGGGAGGCAGAGCCAGGTGGATCTCTGTGAGTTCAAAGCCAGCCTGGGACTAAAGGGAGATACAGAGGGAGCTCCAGGCCAGCTGAGAATAAAGGGAGACCCTGTCTCAAAAAGATAAAAAAAATCTTTGTGTCTTGAAAAATAACATAAACATAGGGATTCCATTAACTTGGTCTTTAATCTCACCCCTTTGAATTATTTGCTAAATGACTGATAAAGTTAGTCTTTATGAAACGGACATCATGTACAGAATGATGTGAAGTAAATGCTATATAATTGGATTGTTGTACAAATTAATAGCTGGTTAATTAATTCAATTTGAAGAACTACAGGCAACCAATTGTTGAAGGAGAATCAGTTTTCCCCAGGGATTAGCTCCCTAGAGAAGTTATTTCATTCCAGGTGGGCAACTCTAAACACAGGAATACAAAAACACCACTAAATTGACTCCGTGCATTACACACTGTGTGTGTGCTTATGTAGTTGTAACAATGATAAAGAAGAGAAAAAGAAATTGAGAGGGAGTGGGGGACATAGGAGGAGCTGGTGGGCGACAGGGAGGGATGTTGATAATACAAAAGCAATGTTCATGCATGAACTTCTTAAGACTACAAAAACCACTTCTGCATCATTTTTTTTTAAAAAAGACTGAGGAAAAAATGCAAGACATGTATGGCAGAATGTATGATCTCTGGCAGGGTGGGGACCAAGGAAGGGGGAATGGGTGTAAATTTGATTAACAAAAGTTGTATGAAATAGACAAAACTTCAACTAAAAAATGTCAAAGGTAATTTACTTGATCACTTTCAGAAGGGAATTCACCTGCAAAAAAAGAAAAGAAATGAAATTATCAAGCTAATTTATACAAAACACATGTGACTGGAAACATACTTTAAACAAGTAGTTTCCTTAGTTTTCATTTACCTTACTGAATGACTCAATTCTTTTTTGTGTGTGACCTTGGGCAAGTCTTTTATTTTTTTATTTTTTTTTATTTTTATTGATGCTTTGTGTATTTCATACATCATTTTCCAATTCAGTTCAGGCATATATCCCCTTCCCTTCCCCCCACCCCAACCCATCCAAGATCATGCATCCTGCTGTAACTTTTCTGCATCTTTCTCTGTTTTTTTTTTTTATTTTGTTTTGTTTTCATTTTTTTTAACAATAAGTTCAACTTGATTGAACATACAAGCCCTCCCTGCTGGATGGTGGGACCCATGAGTTGTGTGGGTTTGGGCACAACTGCTCGCAAATTGGTTTTACATGAAGGATGCTTGTGCTCACAAATTATCACTTATTGGTTTTTTGGTCTTTTCAAGACAGGGTCTCCCTGTAGCCCCCATGCATAGTCCCCTGGGACTTAGTTGACCTCTGAGGGCAAGAAACAAAGTTATCCCTTAATTTCCTCGGCCAAATTGGTATAGGCATTAAATATGGTCGTTAAACATCTAGAAAGGCTGTTACACCAGCCTGATACTTTTAACTATTATATAATATTTTAGAAAAGGCTTGGACAAAAAGCTCAAGCGGCCTTGTATAAGAAATACTAGGAAGCATAATTTCTAAAAGATCTTCAGTTCTTGCATATTAAATACATATCTCAGAAAGAGAGATCCTGCAGTTTTCTGTCTGTGACATACTACTAGATAATTTTGATATCCAGCCAGATTTGAGAGCTGTGCTTTTTCAAAAGATGGCTCATTGTTATAAATTGTCACATTTAACTGTACTTAAAAATCCAGGAAGATATGCTTTTGTATACATTAAAAATGCATTCATAGCTGGGGCTACAGGGAGACCCTGTCTCGAAAAAGACCAAAAAAATGCATTCATTTCTAAGCATCTCTGTTTACTGGGATCTCCATGGTATGTGAACTAAGTTTTTCAATTTTTGTTCTGTTAATTTTTAAAGTGGTTTTTCAAATCATTTGGATAAGTGACCTGAAGCAAATTATTGTAAAGTAAAAAATAAAATGTACTTTAAGCTTTGCAGAAGTTTTTTAAGAAAACTAATTTTGTATGTGAAAGAATAATTTATAAGTAACACAAAATGAATAAATAAATGTGTTACTATGAGCTGTGTCAAAAACCTTTACATTTCTCCATATAATGCAACTTGTCCAAATTCCACCAAACTTCTTTTTTTTATTATTTCTTTATGTGTATGAATGTACTGGCTGCATGCAGGTTTGTGCATCCGTGTCGTGCAATGCCGCGGAGGTCAGAAGAGGGTGTCGGATTCCCCTGGAACTGGAATTCTCCTGGAATTGGAGTTTCAGACGGTTCTCGGCCGCCATGTGGGTGCTGGGGATCAAACCCGGGTCCTCTGTAATAGCAGTCGGCGCTCTATGTATATATCCCATTTAATGTACAGGGAGCTCAGAAGCAAAGCAATGCCATGAGTCTTTTCACTGCATTATGATAAGGCTATATGAAATACTTTAACCATTAAAGCTGTAGTTTTCCAGAAGAGAAAAGTAAGTATATTAACCTATATCAAAAATTTTACTTTAAAAAGACAGGATTTCTAGTACTTTTTTTTCTGTTAAAATGCATTTAATGTAATTTATATAACTGTATTGAATTTGGAGGATTTTTAGACAATCTAATTTGATTGTATTTAGTTCCCCTCCTCCACCTCCCCTTGTCTTCCACGCCCCCTGCCCAATTTAATGTATTTTATATACATAATAAGGCCTATAGAGTCTAGTTTGTGTCTCCAAATGTCCAGTGTGGGTCCATCCACTGGAGCCTGGTTAACCTACCAAGAATCCCATCTGTAAAGAGACTGTCTCTGCCCCTCCCAGAATCCATCTGTTGCCACAATTCTTTATGTGGGATTGGAGTCTTACCCACTTCCCCATGTCTTTGCTAGGATTTTTTTTTCTGATTTGAGCTTGCATGAGACTTGTGCATGCTGTTACCATTTCTGTGAATTCATATGAGTAATTGACCAGCTATCTGTAAAACTCTGTTTCCTTGTGGTCATCTACCACTGCTGGCTCTTACAATCTTTCTGCCCCCTCTTCTACAATGATACCCGGACCTTAGAAGGCAGAGATTTAATTTAAGTGTCCTATTTAAGGACAAGCACTCCTCAGAGTTTTATTCTTTGCACATTGGACAGTTGTGGATTTCTGTACTAATCACCCTATTGCATAAGGAACTTCTCTGGTAAGAGTTGAGAGACCCATAAATCTATGGATATAACAATAAGTTATTAGAAGTCAGTTTAATGTGATAAAACTATTTAGTAAAAAAAAAGCTAATATTGGGTTCTTCTCTATGTCCTGTGACCTGTTTAGCCTCAGATTCCCAAGCTCAATATCAATGTAAGGCCTGGGCTCCATCCTAGGAGGCAGACCTGAAAGCAAATTAAAGAGTGGCTGGTTACTCCCATATTTGTACTGCTATTGCATTTGTGAGCTTGTCCTACCAGGCTAGTTGTTACTGTAGCTCACAGGATTCAGATCTGGGTGATGATGATACTTTTTTTTTCTTTCTGGTAGCTTGCAAAGCACCTTCCAGCACTATGAATGATTAGTAAAAATTTTGAACTCACTTGAGCTTTAGTCCAATTAGATAGCTGTTGGTTACCCCCAATATAAAAGTGCTATTATTGGGCTGGAGAGATGGCCTAGCGGTTAAGAGCACCGACTGCTCTTGCAGAGGACCCGGGTTCGATCCCCAGCACCCACATGGCGGCCAAGAACCGTCCAAAACTCCAATTCCAGGAGAACTCCAGTTCCAGGGGAATCCGACGCCCTCTTCTGAGCTCCACGGCATTGCATGACACGGGTGGCACAAACTTGCATGCACACAGTTAACAATTCATACACATACCTGAAATAATAAAATTAATAATAAAAAAATTTAAAAAAGATGCTATTATTGAAGTAGTAGGAATATTTTGCTTGGCTCATCACTGTTGTGGTTCTTGGGCTTTACAGCTGGGTATGACTAATGATTACTTTTTTTTCTTTTGGGCAAAGCTTGCATAGCAATCTTTCCATACAATGAGTGCTAGTCCTCAGGGAAGAGGCATCCAGGTAAATTCCAGCTCTATTATTACAAGTCTGCTGTCTAAAGGATATGTATCTTCAGAAACAGGGTTTTACATTCAGTTTCTGCAAGGCAACAAAGGGCTATACCCATAGCCTATATTGTTTTGGTAGTCTCTTTGGTAGTCACTCTGACCCTTTGACCAACAACTAGAAAGCAGGTTCCCCTTGTTTGGCACTGGAATTTTCGTTTGATAGCCTTTTGGCGTGCACACAAACACACACACACACACTCACACACAAAACAGATGTGGTGAGTGTGGTGCACACATGCTCTTGTGCATGTGTGTTAAGAATGTTTTAATGTGGATGCTTAGCACCAATTACTTAATTGTATGGCAAATTGAGCAAAATCAATGTGATCTGAAAACAACTGTGCTCTTATCTTGTTTAATCCCTTAAAAAATACAAATAAATAAATAAATAAATAAATAAATAAATAAAAAATAATAAAAAAGAATGTTTATTTAGAATGTGGTTTGAATGAGTGACCCCATAGGCTCTAGGTATTCAGACGTTAGTCTCCAGTTGGTGGCGGCTGTTTTTGGAGGTCTTGGGGTGTGTGGCTGTGCTGGAGGAAGCGCGTTGTTGGGGGCAGCTTAGTGAGTTTTAACAAACCTCTTGGTGGTCTACAAATTGCTCTCTTCTCTGCCTTCCTGTGTCTTTGCGAGGAAAAATGTGACCTTCGGGAATTCTGCTCCAGCTGACATGCCTCTCCAGCCGACATGCCTCTCCAGCAGCCATGCCTCCCGCATCATGGAACTCTAATTCCCTGGAACCATCAATAAACCTCTTCCTTTTATAAGTTTTCTTGGTCATGGTGCTTTATCACAGCAACAGAAAAGTGAGCTATACAGGAATTTGTACCAAGAGTGGGGTGTTGACTGTGAAGGAACCTGACCTATGTGGTGTTTGGGAACTGTTGAAGACTTTGGAGACTTTGGGCTAGAAAGGCTGTTGACTACTGGAAGCAGAGCTTAAGGGGCCATTCTAGTGAAGGCCTGGAAGAAAACATGCTGCAAAAAAGAATGTGGTTCCAGGGGAAAATAAAGAAATTAGGCAGCAAACTGGGATATTTTTGATAAAGAGTCTGCAGCAGTTTGCCCGCAGCCCAAATGCTTGCCTGGTGCTAAGTTGAAAAGCAGTGGGCTGATGTCTTTGGCAGAGGATATTTCAGAAAGCCTAAATGTAGAAATGGTTGGCGTGGCTTTTAATGGTGAATATGTGCAGATCTACAGTGAAAAAGAAGCAAATGGGGCAGAAGGAAATGCAGAATGTACAGTTTGGTTCTGAAAAGTACACTAGGAAGATTAAAGGTGGGGCCAAGGCTTGTGAAAAGAGAGGCTCCTTTCATAAGGAGACTAAAGTGATTAAGGAAAGGCCTGGAGATTTAACAAGTAAAACAAAAGAAATCAGTAACCTTCGGCAAGACCACAACCCAGGTAAATCCTCCAAGGCAAGTCCAGGTCAGAGAAATTTTGCAAATGTGGTTGAAATAGGCCAGGGTCCATCCTAAAATTGCAGCCAAACGTGGTACTGGCTTTAGAGGCAAGAGTGAAGTTTTTCCAAGAGTGAAGGGGTCCATTAGTTCCTTCCTTCCTGGGTTTCAGAAGAAAGCTGCCCAAGGTCAGGCAGAGCACCACAGGGGTGTCCCTGCATAAAGTAGGGGCCCTGATAGGCCATTGCTCGAAGCTGTGAATGTGAAAGCTTGGTTGGCAGTGGAGAACCCCAAGAAGACATTTGAGATGCCAGACCTGTGAGTTTTGCCAAAGGAAGAGCTGCATATAGGGATGGTACCGGCCTAAGAAAGAAGATGTTAAGTTGCAAGCAAAGCTGGAGAGCTGAGCCATCTAGCCTTTGGAAGTCCAAGTCCCAGAAGTTGCATGTGGAGCTACTGGACTTGGTGTTTGCCCTGCTGGTTTTTCAGTTTTGTTTTGTTCCAAGTGTTTCCTCACCTATGGCCTCTATCCTCCTTTTTGGATTGGGGATGTGTGTTTGGTTCCACTGTATGTTGGGAGTTTGTAATTTGTCTTTTGATTTTATAGGAGCTTACAGTTAAGAGATTGGCCTGAGTCTCAGAAGAGACTTGGATTGTAGACTTTTGAATGGCATTGAAACTGGTAAAGACTATGGGGACTTTTAAGGTTGGACTGAATGCATTTTGCATTTTTTATGATCAGGAGCCTATGGGGACCAGGGAGTGGAATGTGGTGGTTTGAATGAGTGTCCCCATAGGTTCTAGGTATTCAGACGTTTGTCTCCAGTTGGTGGCGCTGTTTTTGGAGGTCTTGGGGTGTGTGGCCATGCTGGAGGAAATGTGTCACTGGGGGCAGGCTTAGTGAGTTTTAACAAGCCTTGTGGTCTACAGTTGCTCTCTCTCTGCTTCCTGTGCCCTTTGTGAGATGTGACATTCGGCTTGCTGCTCCAGCTGCCATGCCTCTCCAGCCGCCATGCCTCCCACCACAATGGACTCTAATTCCCTGGAACCGTCAATCGTAATCTCAAATAAACTCTTCCTTTTATAAGTTCCTTGGTCATGGTGTTTTATCACAGCAACAGAAAAGTGACTAATACATGCAATAATACATTTATCTATTTTTTCAGATATCCTTAATATTATTTATCTCCCCTTCTTCTCACTCCCTGTATATTGCCCTCCCTCTCTGTCACCAATTAAAAAGGAAGCTCCCATTTTCACCTTGACAGCACCAGTAACCTACAAAATCAAATAAAATAGAAATCTTACAGTTTTCACTCCTTCACTGAGGCTATTAAAGGAACATCAATTGATCACATATGTTTCCTAGGCATTGTGTATTACAGATGCTCTGCAACCTACATTCAAACTGTCCTTAATCAAGCACTATTGGCTTTTCTCATCAGCTTCCTGGCTTTCTTCATGGGGAAATTCGCATACAAAGCTAGAGCATAATGCAGGCAGAAATATTGGGAGATAATGTGTCAAGGAGCAGTCCTCAATTCATAAAAGATGAAGGTTAATGAGTAACATCTTAGCTTTTTCACCCTTGAATGAGATAAATTTGAAAAAAAAAGTCACCAGAGGAGATGAACCTTACTTGCCTACAAAAAATAACATGCTCCTTACTAAATTCTGTAGGGTCTTCCTTTCCTTCCTTCACGTACCTCACACTACCTAATAGACCTCCATGAAATTATGATCCAAATAACTTGTCTTCATTCATAGCCTAGTCTCAAGTTCAGTTTTAAACAGGACCCAGATTTTAACACTGAATACTGACCAGTAAAAAGAACAGAATCAGACTGGAGAGATGGCCTAGTGGTTAAGAGTGCTGACTGCTCTTGCAGAGGACCCAGGTTCGATCCTGAGCACCCACATGGCGGCTGAGAACTGTCTTTAACTCCAGTTCCTGGGGAATTCGACGCCCTCTTCTGACTTCCACAGCATTGCATGACATGGGTGCACAAACCTACATGCAAACAGTTCATTCATACACATAAAAATAAATAAAATTTAAAAATATTAAAAAAAAAGAACAGAATCGTATCAACAAAATCCTCAAACCCAGTTTATCAAAGAGGCCCAAACATGTTGGTAAATGTTACATGGTGATATAAAGCATGTATCCATAGGACAGTGGGAAGTGTGACTATCAAGAGGTCCTACAACCATTGTTACTCAAACCGTTCAGAAGGGTACAAACAGAGGGAATTCTCACAAGCTCCTTCTATGAAGCCAGTATCACTCTACTACCAAAACCTGGCAAAGATACAAGCAAAAAGAAAGCTATTGACCCATCTCACTAATGAACATAGATGCAAAAATTCTCAACACAATACTTGCAAATCATATACAGACACACATCAAAAAGATCATCCATCATGATCAAGTTGGATTCATACCAGAGATGCAGGGATGGTTCAAAATACACAAATCAATAAATGACATAAAACACATAAACGAACTGGAAAACAAAAACCATATGATTATCTCAATTAATACAGAGAAAGGCTTTGACAAGACCTAGCATCCCTTCATGTTTAATGACCTAGAGGGAATTGGACAGAAGGGAATATTTCTCAACGCGATCAAAGCCATATATAGCAAACCCACTGCCAACATCATCCTAAATGGAAAAAAATTGGAACCATTTCCCTTAAAGGCAGGAACCTGGCAAGGCTGCCCCTTATCACCACTCCTCTTCAACACAGTGCTTNAGAAAAAAAAAAGAAAAAAGAAAAAGAAAGAGCAACTCCAAATCAATACTATTCATGATGAAAGGGGAAACATCAGAACAAACAAAGTAAAGATCCAGACAATCATATAGGAATACTTCAAAAACCTATACTCCACTAAATTCAAAAACCTAAGAGAAATGGATGAATATTTGAAATCGTGGGAACCAACAAAGCTTAACCAAGAAGAGATTGACAGTTTAAACAGACCCATAATATTTGAGTAAATTGAGGATGTAATAAAATCCTCCCACAGTAGAATTCTATAAAACATTTAAAGAGGTCCTACAACCATTAATACTCAATCTGTTCAGAAGGATACAAACAGAGGGAATTCTCTCAAATTCCTTCTATGACGCCAGCATCATAGAAGGAATACCAAAACCAGGCAAAATTACAACCAAAAAAGAAAGCTGTAAACCCATCTCCTTAATAAACATACATGCAAATATTCTCAACAAAATATTCCAAATTGCATACAGACCCAAATCAAAAGCATTATCCATCATGAACAAGTTGGATTCATACCAGAGATACAGGGATGGTTCAACATACATAAAACAAGAAATATCATAAAATACATAAATGGACTGAAAGACAAAAACCACACAATCATCTCAATTGATGCAGAAAAAGCCTTTGACAAGATCCATCATCCCTTCATGTTTAAAGTCCTAGACAGAATCGACAGAATCGGACTGAAGGGAACATTCCTTAACATGATCAAAGTCATATATAGCAAACCCACTGTCAACATCATCCTAAATGGAGAAAATATGGAACCATTTCCCTTAAAGGTGGGAACCTGGAAAGGCTGCCCCTTATTGCCACTCCTCTTCAACATAGTGCTTAAAACACTTGCTTGGGTAATAAGACAAGAGAAGGAAATTAAAGAGTACTAATCGGAAAAGAAGAAGTTAAGTTATCCCTTTTTGCAGATGATACAATAGTTTACCTAAGGACCTAAGGGATGCTAAAAAACTCCCTCAGAAAACTTCTAGAAATGATTAAGAGTTTCAGTAAAGTGGCTGGATACAAAATTAACCTGAAAAAATCAGCAGTCTTTCTTTACACCAACAATAAACAAGTGGAGAAGGAATATACGAAGAATTTCCCACTCAAAATACTCTCAAAAATAATAAAATACCTGGGAACAAACCTAACCAAAGATACGAAAAACTCCTCAACAAAAATTTTAAACTCCTGAAGGAGATTGAAAATGACATCAAAAGATGCAAAGATCTCCCATGCTCATGGACTGGAAAAATTAATATAGTAAAAATGTCCATTTTACCCAAATTGATATACAGATTCAATGCAATCCCAAGCAAAATCCCCATGATCTTATTCACAGACTTGGAGAAAACATCCTTAAATTCATATGAAAAAGCAAAAGACCCCAAATAGCTAAATCAACCCTTTGTAAAAAATGCAATACAGGGGGAGGATTGCTCTACCAGATTTCAAACTATATTACCAGGCCATGGTCATAAAAGACAGCCTGATATTGGCACAAAAACAGACCCATTGACCAATGGAACAAAATTGAAGATCCAAACTTGAGCTCATACAATTTCAGCCACCTCTAATTTGACAAAGGGTCCAAAAAACCTCAATGGAGGAAGGATAGCATCTTCAGCAAATGGTCCTGGCAAAAATGGATCACCATTTGTAGAAGAACAAAGTTAAACCCCTACCTCTCACCCTGTACAAAAATCAACTCCAAGTGGATCAAAGAACTCAACATGAAACCTGAAACCCTGAAGGTGATAGAAGAAAAAGTTGGCAACAATCTACAAATAATAGGCATAGGAAAAGACTTCCTGTGCAGCTGCACAGGAAATAAGGTCAACAGTCAACAAATGGGACCTCATCAAACTCAAAAGCTTCTGTACAGTGAAAGAAACAATCAAGGAAGTGAAGAGAAAACCCACAGAGTGTGAGGAAATCTTCACCAGTGATTCATCTGACAGCATTAATGTCAAGAAAATATAAACTGCTCAAAAAACAAAGAAAACAAATGACCTACTCAGAAGATGGAGTAAAGAGCTGAACAGAGACTTCACCAGTGAGGAATTAAAGATGTCTGAGAAATATCTTAAAAAGTGCTCAACATCATTAATAATTAAGGAAATGCAAATTAAAACCACTCTCAGTTATCATCTCACTCTGATACGACTGGCTAAGATCAAGAAAACAAAAGACACCAAAAGCTGAAGAGGTTGTGGGGAAAGGGAAACACTCATCCACTGCTGGTGGGAATGTAAACTCATACAGCTACTATGGAAAGCAGTGTGGAGAACCCTTAAATGACTCAAAATGAGCCTACACCTGATCCAGTCATACCACTCCTGGGTATATACCCAAAAGCCTCATCCTACTGCAAAGATACATGCACATCCATGTTTATTGCAGCTCTCTTCACAATAGCAAAGAGCTGGCACCAACCCAAATGCCCCTCAACAGACGAGTGGATGACAAAAATGTGGTACATCTACACAACGGAGTACTACTTGGCGGTATAGAAAGATGACATCATGAACTTTGCAGGTAAATGGATGGAGCTCGAAGCTATAATGCTAAATGAAGTAACAAAGTCTCAGAAAAAACAAGTGGCAAATTGTTTCCCTCATTTGTGGACGGTAACAGCAAATCCCCAGATGAACAGCAAGCTGAACAACATTATTGTTATAGTTATGTTTATCTGAAAGCAACTATGCTGTTATAATATAAATCTCTCAACTGACTCTAGAATCTACCCACCGCTTATTTTTCAGACTCTGTAATTACTACATATGAGTGGAGAATATGTATCCATATTTTAGAGTAATATAAAACTAATGGAGGAAAATGTGAATTTCCAAAACATAAAATGACTGAGAGAAAGATACAGGACAATTATGGCCAAATGTGCATGATCTGGGGTGGGGTGGGAGGAAGGGAAAAAAAGGGAATATGCCAAAACTACACTGAAAAATGATGTCTGAAATACACAAAACATCAATAAAATCTTAGAAAACAAATAATGTAAACATTTTAGTTGTCAGAAAGTATAAAGAAATGGATTACATGTACGTGAGAAGAAAAGACACATTGCAGACAGGAGGAATGGCATGTGTAAAGGCCTACTATCCCTACCACCAACCTTCACCACTTCTTATACATACACATGTGTGTACATGTGCACAATTAGGAATTTTTACTATTTGAATTATAGAATAGACTGGGAAGAAATTCAGAATATATCACTGTTTAAAGGAATTTCTTATTTGGTAGGTAATCTCCCATGGTGGCCTCAAATGTACTTTGCATCTCCATAACAAGTCTCCTGTGTTCAGTCTGACATAACCTAATAACTATTCTGTAGAGAACAAAATGCACTACAAGTAGTCTGCATAACTCAGGGCCTCTGTTTTAGAAAAACCTATCTGTTTTTAACTTTTAGCAGTCCTTAAATACCACATAAGAACTTTCAGAAATCTGCTGGATATACTATATACAAATGTAGAGAAAGAGACAAAGAGTAGAGAAAGAGACAAAGACAGACAGTGAGAGAAAAAAGTTACAGTGAATGAGAATATCAATGAATGACTGTTCAAACCTTGGAGTCCTTGAAGAGAACAACTATACTAGAAAGATGTCAGATGGATGAGTTCAGCCATATTTGATAGTCAACCCCTATTATTATCTTTCTTGATAGATCTTTAGAAAAACCAGCAGAACCATTCAAACTAGATGTCTGTGATAAATAATGTTCAAAGGTTTCTATTTGAAGCTTATAAATTTGGGGTTGTTTTGTAGCAACAGACAACTGAAACAGCTGGGGAGATACAGCTCAGTGGGTAGAGTCCTGGCCTAGCATACCAGAGGTCCTAGGTTTAATATCAGCACCAAATAAACCAGAATACCAGCACACACAGGCCTGTAATCTCAGAACTCCAGTTACCAGAAGGTCAAGAGTCATGAAAGCCATAATAAAAGGTCTACACTAAATTATGGACAAAATAAACAGACAAATCCATAATCCTAACAGATATTTAATCAGTCTTGGAAAGAGGGGAAAGAGGGGGCCTAGAATTTATCGAGGGTGTACTATGTTCCAGAAACATAATTATTATCACATTTCAATATCCCAAAACTATGCAGATGTTACTATCATCCCCATTTTGTAGTTTATAGAAACTGAGAATCAGACCAATTGACAACCTTATCCTAGGTCACAGTGTTTGATCCAGGTGAAACCTAAGACTACCTGATTTCAGTGGCTTTGTTATTTTCATCTATGCTATGATGTCACCAAACTAGTGTAGGAAGGATTATACTTGGTAAATATTTAGAGAGCAGATTTGTAAATGTGATGAGAGACTGAGATATACCTGGATCATAGAAGCTTCTACCTCAGGTGATATGTTATTATAAAAAGTCCTGTGTACATAGAAGTAAATGTAAAGACACAGGTAGAAAATAACTAATTCTACATAGAAGGAATTGAGATGAATATGGTGATATTACTGGGTTGGTTTCATATTTGAATAGTATCTTCAGAATTTATGATAATGAATATAAAGAGGATATAGGAAAATAATATCTCTAAAATATCACTCATGGGAAAAACATAAAATATTTCTAAGTCATATTCCATGTTTCCATGTCAGAGGTATCCTACACAGAGGCTCTAAGAGTTCACACACTAAGGTTAACAGAATCTACCACATGAACCATTGAAAGAAAATATTTTCTGCTTCATTTTTCAAAGGGCAGGATTTTGAAAAATATGTTTATTGATGATTTGTGTATTTCATACATTATCTCTCAGTCCAATTTAGACACATTCCCCTCTCCATGCCCCCCCACCCCACTCCAGTTCATGCCCTCTGCCATACATGTCTGCATCTTTCTCTCAGTCTTTCCAAACTTTTTCACTGCAGAAGCTTGTTGTTTTAGGTAGAGTTTTAAGTCTATGAGAAATGAAAGGGTAGATAGTACAACAAAATATTTTTAAGAAATATGGCAATGCTATAAAATAGTATATTAATACCATTTGTCAAGCACTGAAAAATAAAAAAGGTATAAAACTGGATAGATTCACAAAAAAAAAAAAAAAAACACAACAGATGTACACACTCATCCATTCTGAAGCACCAGAAGCAGGATATAGAATATTCCTGTGAGGACGATGGATACTCAGAGAGCAAAGAAATCAAAGATTCCCAAAGAAATAGTAATGTTATTTTTATTGTGTTCTAGAGAGAGATTAAATACAATGCTTTAAAATTAACAAAAGGAAGCACAAAATACCAATGAAATTACATCTATTTTTTATAGTAAAGCAAGTTAATAAATGAGTAAAAGATGGGAAAACACATGAGAAAATTTTACGAGTAGGGCCAGGAAGAAAAAAAAAAGAAGATTAGAGAAACAGAAAGAAAAACCATTCAAAAATATAATACAATAGAAGTAGAAATACAGAGAGAAAACATGGTCATTACCTACTTCTATTCAATAAATCATGCCAAAGTATGACTGAAGACATCAATTATTTGTTTTGCCCATGAGTCTATACTTGGGGAAGAGTTCAGCACAGACAGCTACTTTCAATTCTAGTAGGTGTCCCCTGGGGAGAATCAATATTTTGATGGCGCAGAAGATAAACCATGGCACCACTGAAGTCTTGTCCATTTCCAAGCCTTGTGGGTAATGTTATCAGTTGGGATTGTCAGCTGAATTTCTTACATCTGACCTCGCCATGTTACTTTGGATTCTTTACAGCATTGAGACTAGTTTCCAAGTGTGTGTGTATGTATGTATGTATGTATGTATGTATGTATGTATATATGTATGTATGTATAAGAAATGGTGAGATTTGTTGTTAGAGATAACAGGCTTTGCACACACTACTCCGAAGGTCCACAATGTGTCTTCTCTTCTCATGTTCATACAACCCATCTCCTTATGCTTTCTGACACCTAATTTTTTAATATTATAATTGAAGTTTTGTGCACTTCATACAACATTTTTTAATCAAATTTAGACCCATTCCTCCTTCCTTGTCCCCCACACTGCCAGAGCTCATGCATTCTGCCATACATTTCTTGCATCTTTTTCTCATGCTTTTTAAAATTTTAGAAGCAGAAATTAATGGTTTGGGGCAGAAGTTTACTGTTTCAGTCAATTTTTGACCCAGTATTTTTTGCTGTTGTTGTTCCTTCCACTTTGTATCACACCAAAACATGTATATATACATGCCACACTTATACCAAAATTATGACGTCTGAAAATAAACTATAGGTTAATTCCAAAAGATGTTTAGGGATTCACATTTTAACAGTAGAGTTGTGAGTGCACAGAGCTTAGATCAGGGAATTTCCCAGGACCACTTGAAGCACAGATAGGGGTCAGTCGCTTCAGCCACGGGGATTGTTGGATAATTGAATCATTGTCTTGTGTGACTATGGGGCAGAGTCGCCCTGCCAGCTGGTATAAAAGGTATAAAAGTGCCTGTTGCCACTGTAAGACTTGAGTGCACAGAGCTTAGATGGGGGATTTCCCAGAATGACCTGAAGCCCCCCACACACACACCAACTGGAATTGCTGAGGGAGTGTCCAAGTGCAACCACGATAGTGACTCTGGGGTGCAAAGCAAGGCAATAAATGAAACAATGAACCTGAGATAATTTTAGTCCCTCATCACCAAACCCTAGAAACAACCTAGAGAAACTGGCTGGCAGGAAACAGAGTGAACACGGTGCTCAGCAGAGTACCAACTGGGTTGTTCCCTACCTGGTTTTTGGAGAACCTTCAGAACAGAAAGAGAAGAGTGAGTTAGACTCCCAATATATAAATAAAATCGAAAGCCTGAAACTTAGACAAGTCAACACTCCATAAAGAAGGAAAAAAAATGAAGGCATCTGAAGGAGGCAAGCAAAGCAAGCCTTCAACACAGTGAAGAAACATTTGAGATTTGCATCAGAATACAAACAAAAAGAAACCCACATGCCAAAAGCACAATGAAAGAACAACATGGGAAAAGTGCAGAATAATTCCACACAAAACTCTACCAACCCTATAGGAGATTGCTACAATGAGATGTCCATGGAGATAACACAGGACATAGATCTTAGAGGAACAACTACAGACGTATTCAAAGAAATCAAAGAATATAAAAAACAAGTCAGAGAACTAAGGAGAGAGAGTGAAAAACTCAAGAAGTACCTAGAGGGAGAGAATTACAAATGCCAGAAAGAACTAGAGGGAGAGAAGGACAAACTCCAGAAGGATATGGAAACACTGAAAAGATCCCATGCTGAAATAAAAAAGGAAACCAACCAGCAAAGCAAGGAGCTGCAGGAAGAGACTGAGAAGCTCCAAAAGGAAGTGGAAATACTAAAGAAATCACAGGATGAAATGAAAAAGGAAATCTAACACTCATCCAATCAAGAAGAAAGGAAGGGAAAAAGCATCAGAACTAGAATGGAGGAAGCAGAAAAAAAGAATATCAGACCTGGAAGATAACACAGAACAACTAAAAAGCTCAAGTAAAGATCATGAAAAATTTAAAAATACACAAAAGTGGAACAACCAGGAAATGTGTGACAATGAAAAGATCAAACCTCTGCATCATAGGAAAAGAGGAAGGAGAAGAATCCCAAGAGAATGGTATTGATCAGATCCTCAACAGAATAATAGATTAAAATTTCCCCAAACTAAAAAAAAAAAGACAAATACAAATACAAGAAGCACATGGAACTCAAAACAGACAAGACCAGAAAAGAAACTCTCCACACCATATCATAGTTAAAATGCTAGACACCCAAAACAAAGACAAAATTCTAAAAGCCACAAGAGAAAAACAACAAGTTACATATAAGGAGAAACCTATCAGAATTACAACTGACTTCTCAGTGCAAACTATGAAAGCAAGAAGAACGTGAAGCAAAGAATTCCCAGTGTTAAAGGACTATAGATGCCAACCCAGGTTACTATACCCAGCAAAAATGTGGATTATAGTTGAAGGAGAGAGAAAAATCTTCAATGACATAAAGAAGATGATAGAATACTTGTCCGGAAAATCAACCCTTCAGAAGAAAGGAGCAAGTATCCTCAGGCACCTAGAAAGAGAAATTAATAAAAACATAACTGCAGAAGTAGAAACCTAGACCCAAACTGGACAGTAAGGTGAAAGGAAGCAACACACATCTTTCAGTTATAACCTTAAATATTAATGGACTAAATTCCCCAATTAAAAGACATAGATTGTGAGATTGGATTAGGAAACAGAACCCATCTGTATGCTGTCTACAAGAAATGCATCTTACCTTCAAGGATAGGCACCACCTTAAAGTGAAAGGATGGAAAAAATATTCCAAGCAAATGGTACCAAAAAGAGAGCAGATGTTGCTATTTTAATATCAGAAAAAATAGACTTCAAAGTAAAAGAAATCAGAAGAGACAAAGAAGGCCATTACATTTTTATCAAAGGAACAATTGACCATGAAGATTTCACAATCATGAATATATATGCACCAAACTCTGGTGCACCAATCTTTATAAAGACAAAATTAACCAGGACCTCAAAGCACAGATTAACCCCAGTACACTCATAGTAGGGCATTCAGTACCCCACTGAGCCCTTTGGACAGATCAACAGGACAAAGAATAAACAGAGAGACATCTGAACTGAATGATAAGATACACCAAATGGACCTCACATCATCTACCGAATGTATTCCACCCTAATACCAGAGAATACACTTTCTACTCAGCACCCCACGGAACATTCTCCAAAACCAACCACATACTGGGACACAGAGAAACCTCCACAAATACAAAAAGATTGAAATAATTTCATCCATTCTATCAGACCACAGTGCAATAAAACTCAATATCAACACCAGGATAAGCCCTGCTATCTACAAGAACACATGGAGACTAAACAACACACTCCTGAGTAATGAATGGGTCAAGGAAGAAATAAAGAAATAAAAGCATTGCTGGAACTGANAAAAAAAAAACAGAAAGAGTACAAATAAATGATCTAACACCCTGGCTAAAAACACATCAGAGACAAAAACAAATGAACCTTAAACACAACAGACAGGAAGAAATAACAAAATCAGAGTAGAAATCAATGAAATAGAAACAAAGAAAACAATAAAAAAATCAATGAATCCAAAAGTTGGTTCTTTAAAAGACTAAACAAGATTGACAGACCTCTATCCCAGTTAACCAAAATGAAAAAGAGCAATTCCAAATCAATAGAATTCGTAATGGAAAGGAAAATATCACAACAGACAACAAAAAGATCCAGACAATCATACAGGAATACTTCAAAACCTATACTCTACTAAGTTTGAAAACATAAGAGAAATGGATGAATAGCTGAAATCCTGGGAATCACCAAAGCTAAACCAAGAAGAGATTGACAGCTTAAACGGACCTATAATATATGAAGAAATTGAAAATATAAGAGGTGCTCCAGACAAGCACACAGACTCACTGAGGTGCCGGTAAGGCAAGGCGGAACTGCCTTGTCCTTTGGGGGGCTCAACACCCGCCCCCGGAACCCGCAGCTTGGGCTCCAGACAGGTGTATGGACTCAATGAGGTGCTGGTAAGACAAGGCAGAATTGCCTTGACCCTTGGGGGCCTATGCATGGGCCAAAGTAGCAACACAATCTCCCCCCACCCCCCTCAACCTGGTGGAGGTGTGGTGCAGAGAACCTAACAGGCACAACATTAGTAATTATAGTCTGTGCAGCCAACATTGAGGTGCCAGAATCCAAATAAATAAATAAACAAACAAATCCACATGCCAAAGACACAAAGAAAAAACAACATGGGAAAAGCTCATAATAAATCCACACCAAACTCTACCAAACCTACAGAAGATCCCTACAAAGAGATCTCCAAGGAAAGAAGCCAAGACACCGACCTTAGAAGAACAACTGTAGACATATTCAAAGAAATTATAGAACTAAGGGAAGAGAATGAAAAAAGAAGGAACTAGAGGGAGATAATGACAAACGTTGGAAATAACTAAAGGGAGAAAATGACAAACTCCAGAAGGACATGGAAACACTGAAAAGATCCCAGGCAGAAATGAAAAAGAAAATGGCCAATGAACCAAGGAGCTGCAAGATGAGAATGACAGGATCCAGAGGGAAGTGGACAATCTAAAGAAATCACAGGATGAAATGAAAAAGGATATTGAACATTCATCTAATCACCATGAAAGGATGGGAAATAGCCTCTGAAGGAGAATGGAAGAAGCAGAAAAAGAATTTCAGACCTGCAGGATAATATGGAGCAACTAGAAAGCTCAAGTAAAGTTTATGAAAATTAAAAAAACCCCCACAAGAGTGGAACAACCAGGAAATGTGGGACACTACGAAAAGATGAATTCTCTGCATCATAGGAATAGAGGAAGGAGAAGAATCCCAAGACAGCACTGTTGACCAGATCTTCAACAGGATAATAGAAGAAAATTTCCTCAAACCGAAAAAAGAAAATCCCATACAAATACTAGAACCATAGAGAACACCAAACAGACAGGACCAGAAAAGAAACTCCCCATGCCATATAATTGTTAAAACACTAGATGCTCAAAACAAAGACAAAATACTGAAGCCAAAAGGGAAAAACAACAAGTTACATATAAAGGTAAACCCGTCAGAATCACAGCTGACTTCTCAGTCCAAACTATGAAAGCTAGAAGAATATGGACCAAAGTATTCCCTGTGCTAAATGACTTTAGATGCCAACCAAGACTACTATATCCAGAAAAAATGTCAGATATAGTTGAAGGAGAAAGAAAAATCTTTCACAATATGAACAAGATGAAAGAATACATGTCTAAAAACCCAACACTTCCAAAAATCCTTGAAGCAATCCAAAGAACAGTGGAAAGGAGCAACTATCCCTAACCAATTAAATAGAGAAATCAGCAAAAGCATAACAGAGTAAATACAAACCTAGACCAAGAATGCAAACAAAAAATAAGGTGAAAGGAAGCAACACACATCTCTCAATAATAACCTTAAATACTAACGGTNCGGGTTCGATCCCCAGCACCCACATGGCGGCCAAGAACCGTCTGAGACTCCAATTCCAGGAGAACTCCAGTTCCAGGGGAATCTGACACCCTCTTCTGACCTCCACGGCATTGCACGACACAGGTGCACAAACTTGCATGCAGACAGTACATTCATACACATACAAAAATAAATAAAAATTTAAAAAAAAAGAGAGAAAGCAACAAAATCATAACAGGTTAAATACAAAACTAGACCAAGAATGCAAACAAAAAATAAGGTAAGAGGAAGCGACACACATCTCTCAATAATAACCTTAAATATTAATGGTCTAAACTCCCCAATCAAAAGGCATAGACTGGGAGAATGGATTAGAAAACTGAATCCTTCTATATGCTGTCTACAAGAAACCCATCTCACCCTCAAGAACAGACACCTCCTTAGAGTGAAAGGATGGAAAAAATATTCTAAGTGAATGGTACCAAGAAACAAGCCAGAGCGGCTATTCTCATATCAGACAAAATAGATCTCAAAGTAAAATTAATCAGAAGAAATAAAGAGGGGCATTACATCCTTGTCAAATGAACAAATAACTATGAAGACTTCGCAATCCTAAATGTCTATGCACCAAATTCTGATGCACTGAACTTTATAAACACTAATTTGCAGGACCTCAAGACACAGATTAATCCTAACACACTAATAGTGGGAGGCTTCAATACCGCACTGAGCCCCTTGGATAGATCAACTGGACAAAAAGTAAACAGAGAGACATCAGAACTGAAAATTACAATACACCAAATGGACCTTACAGACACCTACAGAATATTCCACCCAAACACTAGAAAATATAGTTACTACTCAGCACCTCATGGAACATTCTCCAAAATCGACCACACACTGGGGCACAAAAGAAACCTCAACAAATACAAAAGGAAGGGATTAAGTTTGCTTCCCAAATTAACAACATATGATCAATGATAAACAGCTTGGGTAAATTTAAAGAAAAATTTACAGCTTGATTCAGGTCTGTAGGTATGTGTAATACAACTGCCTTTTTGAGAATCATGGGTCAAAAAATAGAAACCTAAAATTAAAAGGGGGGATTCAGTTATGTATTGAACTTTTTGTCAATTTTTTTTCAATTTAAATCTTAAAACTAACTTTGGGAAAAGATTTGCATGTTCCCACAGGTTGAAATGTCACCAACTTAATGGCTGAGAAAGAAAAGATACAGCTTTTAATCGTGCAGGATGTACCAAGAAATACCAGCAGAAAAGTTCACCCATCTAAACAGTAAAAGGAAGAAAAGCCTCAGTCAGCTATAGGCATCAAACATCTCTGTGGATCCTATTTATAACAACTGTTTATAATGTGTCCTAATGAACTTTACTCTCCAGATGTCGCAAAGTTTTAATATGAGAGACTTTCTTAAATCCTTTTCATAGAACAAAGAAAAACATTTTGGTAAGGAAGTCATTCCCTAACTGTAAATTAGAGCCTACTGTTATAGAGGTAATCTCTTAAAAAACTGGTATAACTGCTTTCTTTAATTGACTGATAGACATAGGAACTGTGAAAGGATAATTCTCTTTTCAAAGCCAAATATAATACTAAAGTCTTTATAAGCTGTGTAATTAAGCAAAATACATTAATACAGGAGAGCTCTGATATCAGCAATGGATTGTTCTGCCAAGGAGATGTTGGCTAGGGGGTCCAACACCCCCCCAAAAGGTAAAGGCTTTTTGCCTGTAAACTGGGATAGCTGCAACAAGAGAGGCAGTAAGAACCTGCTGTCAAAAACCTTGTGTAAGCATGGGAAAGATGTATTGAGACTATACTTGCAAGTGTACAGTTGGTCTCTTGAATGCCAGAGAGTGTTACCAAAGGCCACTAAATCAATAAAGCAAATATTGGTCTCCTTGAGTCAAGCAAGACTCCTCTATCAGCATCAGGTACACCTCAACTGCCTGGAAATACAGTACAGCAGTGGCAGCCACATGTCTGTATATCCCAAATCCAATAGGCTATTAGCTCTCTCTTTGGAGGAATAATTCACAGCTGATGCCACAAGCTTACATCCTCTAGTGGTTAGGAGATGTCATAAGCCACATTAAGACCATCTTTTACAGAAAAGCTATAGTTCACAGATTAGCATACCATCCAAACATCTGTGTCTATACCAATGTAACCTACCATAATAATTGGTACTGTTTAAATGCCTGTATATCTAAATGGTTGTGCTTCATTAGTAGGATTAAAAGATTATTCCTGGATAAACTGCCAACCCATGAAAAGAAAGAGCCTGAACTGATCAGAGTCCAAAATGACATCTCCAGAGCAAGTAGACTGTCTTGCTTCTCGCCCATTTTTGCCCCTTTTCTAAAGCGTAGGGAAAAATCTGCAGAAGAGGAGGCATGGTAGAATGTAAGGGCTGCTATTGGGGTTAATTGTGAAACTACAGCAATACAGACTGGACTCTTATTTGATCAACATGCTTGTACATACAGCTAGACAATGGGGACCTTCAGCTGTATAAGTTTGGGCATAGCTACTTGCAAATTGGTTTTACATTAAGGATGCTTGTATTCATTAATTATTCATTATTATTAAAAGTGAATAGAAAAGAAAGTATTCTACGTATTCTATCAGACCACCATGCAATAAAGCTCAATATGAAAACCAGAATAAGCCCAACTAGCTACAAGAACACATGGAGAATAAACAATGCAATTCTGAATAATGAATGGGTCAGGGAAGAAATAAAAAGTGAAATAAAAGTATTCATGGAACTGAATGAAAGCTACAATATGAGAGAACAAAACATGTTTTATATCCCTAAGTGCCCACATCGAAACAACAGAAAAGGAACAAATAAATGATCTAACACTGCAGCTAAAAACACTTGAGAGACAACAACAAATGAACCCTAAACCCAAAAGACAGGAAGAAATCACAAAAATCAAAGCAAAAATCAATAAAATAGAAACAAAGAAAACAATACATAGAGTCAAAGAATCCAAAAGTTGGTTCTTTGAAAAGATAAACAAAATAGACAGACCTATAGCCTAGTTAACC
>VZQC01011697.1:434926-452929 GCA_009823505.1 Rhizomys pruinosus
AAAGTTCAACATCACTAATAATTAAGGAAATGCAAATTAAATCCACTCTCAGATATCATCTCACTCTGATACGACTGGCTAAGATCAAGAAGACAAAAGACAACAGATGCTGGAGAGGTTGCGGGGAAAGGGGAACACTCATCCACTGCTGGTGGGAATGTAAACTTATACAACCACTATGGAAAGTGGTATGGAGAACCCTTAAAAGACTCAAAATGTGGGGCTGGAGGGATGGCCTAGCGGTTAAGAGCACAGACCACTCTTTCAGAGGACCCAGGTTTGATCCCCAGCACACACATGGCGGCTAAGAACCATCTGTAACTCCAATTCCAGGAGAACTCCAGTTCCAGGGGAATCCGACACCCTCTTCTGACCTCCGCAGCATTGCACTACATGGGTGCACAGACCTACATGCAGACGATACATTCATACACATAAAAAATTAATTAATTAATTAATTATTTAAAAAAAACACTCAAAATGTGCCTACCACCTGACCCACTCATACCACTTCTGGGTGTACACCCAAAAGACTCATCCTACTGCAATGATACATGTACATCCATGTTTATTGCAGCTCTATTCACAATAGCAAAGTGCTGGAACCAACCCAAATCCCCCTCAACAGATAAGTGGATGACAAACATGTGGTACATCTACACAATGGAGTACTAATCCATGGTAAAGAAAGATGACATCATGAAATTTGCTGGTAAATGGATGGAACTCGAAGCCCTTATGCTGAGTGAAGTAACACACTCCCAGAAAAACAAGTGGAGAATGGTTTCCCTCATTTGTGGGTGCTAACACCAAATCCCCAGATGAAAGGCAAACTGAACAACATTATTGTTATATTTCTGTTTATCTGAAAGCAACTATGTTGTTATGATATGAATTTCTTAATGGGCTCTAGAATTGATCAACCACTTACTTTCAGACTCTGTATTACTGTTCACGTGTGCAGGGTATGTGTTCATATTTTACAGTAATAAAATAATTACAGGAGAAAAATGTGAATTCTTAAGCATAAAAATGGAAAGAGAGAAAGATGCAGGATAGTTATGTCAGAGTGCATGATCTGGGGTGGGGTTGAGGGAAGAGAGAGGGGAATATGTCTAAATTGAACTGAGAGATGATATGTGAAATACACAAAACATCAATTAAACCATTATTTAAAAAAGAAAATGTAATGAGAAACCTCCCAACTAAAAAAAGCCCAGGCCCAGATGGTTTCATGTCAGAATTCTATAAAACATCTAAAGAGGACTTACAACCATTATTACTCAAACTGTTCAGAAGTATACAAGCAGAGGAAAATCTCCCAAATTCCTTCTATGGAATCCAGCATCACTCTAATACCAAAACCAGGCAAAGATACAACCAAACAAAAAACTATAGACCCATCTCATTAATGAATACAGATGCAAAACTTCTTAACAAAATACTTGCAAACTGCATACAGACACACATCAAGAAGATCATCTATCATGACCAAGTTGGATTCATACCAGAGATGCAGGGATAGTTCAACATGGGAAAATCAATAAATATCATAAAATGCATAAATAGAGTAAAACACAAAATCCATATGATCATCTCAATTGATGCAGAAAACGCCTTTGACAAAATCCAGCATCCCTTCATACTTAAACTCCTAGAGGGAATTGGATTGGAGGAATCATTCCTCAATGTAATCAAAGCCATATACAGGAAACCCACAGCCAACATCATCCTAAATGGAGAAAAGACAGAAGCATTTCCCTTAAAGGTAGGAACTTGCCAAGGCTGCCCCCTGTCACCACTCCTCTTCAATACAGTGCTTGAAACACTTGCTAGGGCAATAAGGCAAGAAAAGGAAGTTAAAGGAGTACTAATTGGAAAAGAGGAAGTCAAGCTATCCCTTTTTGCAGATGGTATGATAGTTTACTTAAGAGATTCTAAAAATCCCACCAGAAAAACTCCTAGAAATAATTAAGAGTTTCAGTAAATAGCCTTTCTTTACACCAACAACAAGCAACAACTGGAGAGGGAATATAAGGAGACCTCCCCACTCAACAACAGCCTCAAAAACAATTAAATTCCTAGGAACAAACCAAACCAAAGACACCAAAGACCTTTACAACAAAAAATTTAAGCCCCTGAAGAAGGAAATTGAAAAAGATATCAGAAGATGAAAAGACCTCCCATGCTCATGGATTGGAAAAATATAGTAAAAATGTCCATTCTACCCAAATTAATATACAGATTCAATGCAATTCCTATTAAAATCCACAAGAGTTTCTTCACAGGCTTGGGGAAAATCCTTACTTTCATATGGAAATACAAAAGACGCTGAATAGCCAAAGCAACCTTGAGTGAAAAGAGAAATACAGGGGGTCTCTATATGAGACTTCAAACTACACTACAGGGCTATAGTCATAATAATAGCTGGGTACTGCCACAAAACAGACCTGTAGACCGTGGAACAAAACTGAAGATGCAAACTTGAGTTCAGAAAATTTCAGCCACCTCATATTTGACAAGGGGGCCAGGAAGACAGGATGGAGGAAAGACAGCATTTTCAGCAAATGGTGTTAGCAAAACTGGATCACCACTTGGGGAAGAATAAAGTTAAACCCCTACCTCTTGCCCTGTACAAAAATCAACTCCAAATGGATCAAAGACCTCGATGTGAAACCCAAAACTCTGAAGGTGATAGAAGAAAAAATTGGAAGCAATCTACAAGACATAAGCATAAGAAAAGACTTTCTAAATCAAGCAGCAGCTGCACAGGAAATAAGGTCGACAATTGACAAATGGGAACTCATTAAACTCAAAAGTTTCTGTACAACAAAAGAAACAATCAAGAAAGTGAAGAGAAAACCCACAGAGTGGGAGGAAACCTTCACTGCTGATACATCTGACAGAGCATTAACTTCCAGAATATATAAACTACTCAAAAAACAAAGAAGAAAAAAACAAATGATTCACTCAAAGGATGGAACAAATAGCTGAACAGAGACTTCACAAGTGAGGAATTAGAGATGGCTGAGAAACATCTTTAAAAGTGTTCAATCTCCTTAACAATTAAGGAAATGCAAATTAAAACCACTTTAAGATATCATCTCACTCCAGTAAGACTGGCTAGGATCGAGAAAACAAATGGTAACAAATGCTGGAGAGGTTGTGGGGAAAGGGGAACACTCATCCACTGCTGGTGGGAATGTAAACTCATACAACCACTATGGAAAGCAGTGTGGAGAACCCTTAAAAGACTCAAAATGAGCCTACCTCCTGACCCAGTCATACCACTCCTGGGTATATACCCACAAGACTCATCTTACCACAAAGATACATGCACAGCCATATTTATTGCAGCTCTCTTCACAATAGCAAGGAGCTGGAACCAACCTAAGTGTCCCTCAATGGAAGAGTGTATAGAGAAAATGTGGTACATCTACACAATGGAATTCTATGCAGGGGTAAAGAAAGATGATATGAACTTTGCAGGTAAATCCCAGAAAACAAATGGTGGATAGTTTCGCTCATTTGTGGATGCTAACACCAAATCCCCAGATGAAAGGTAAGCTGAACAACATTATTGGTATATTTCTTTTTATCTGAAAGCAACTGTGTTATTATAATGTAAATGTTTTAACTGGCTCTAGATTTGACCTACCACATATTTTCAGACTCTGTAATTACTTTATATGGGTGGAAGGTATGTATTCATATTTTAGAGTAATATAAAATTAAAGGGGAAAATGTGAATGCTTAAACATATTTTGGAATTAACATACAGTTTATTCTCGGAGGTCATAATTTTGACCCATATGTGATGGTTATATAGGCATATGTTGGAGCAATACAAAGGGGAGAGAACAACAACAACATAAAGACTGGGTTAAAGAACTGACTGATACAGTTAAACTCTGCCCAAAACAACAAGCCCTGCAGTGAAAAGCTTTGGAAAGACTGAGAGAAAGGTTCAAGACATGTATGGCAGAAGTCATGAACTGGGGTGGGTGGGGAGGAGAAGGGAATGTGTCTAAATTGGACTGAAAGATAATGTATGAAATACACAAATCATCAATAAAAGTATTTAAAAAAACATTTCATTTATTATTTTTTTTATTTTTACATATGAGTGCATTGCCTGCATGTATGTAAATACACCCGTGTCATGTAAGTCCTGTGGAAGTTAGAAGAGGGAGTCAAATCCCCTGGAAGTGGAGTTAAATACAGTTGTTAACCAACATGTAGGTTCTGGGGATCGAACCTTGGACCTCTGCAAGAACAATCAGTGGTCTTAACTGCTGAGCTATCTCTCTCCAGTCCCCAGATCTAAAATTCCGACTTTTATGCTTTTTATCCTGCTTGAGAAAAAAATCATTTATTATAGGGCAGATTTTCTAGTGATATCTCATCTGTTGTTTGCCTGATAGCCTACTTCACTTTTAAATACTTTCTTTGAATATGGACTATTGGGTTGATAAATTTTATCTTTTAGCACTTCAAATATTATATTTATATTATATTATACTCTGTTCTTGGTTGCATAGTTTGATATGTAGTTGGATATGATTTATAGTTTTGTTTATCTGCAGGTAAAGTGTCTATTGTCTGGCTTCTTCTGAGGTTTTCTCTTTGGTTTTGGCTTTCTGTCATTTGGATGTGATACGTCTGTCTGTGGTATTTGGTTTGATTGACATTCTATGTCATTCCTGGATGTGGTGTGCTGTCTGTCACTAATTTTGGAAAATCTTCAGCCATTATTACTTTCAAGACTTCTGTTTTGTTCCCACTTTTTCTTTTGGTTATTCTATTTCTAGACATGTTAAATCTACTGTGATTATCTTTAGTTCTTAGATGTTCTATCCAGTGCTTTGATTTCATTCCTTTTTCCTCTTTATATTTTACTTAGAGTTGACCTGTATAAGATCAAGCCCATCAACATTCTACCATTGAGGAGGGAGGAAGTCATGAGCCTCACCTCATAACTGAGGAACTATTGACATCTGATATTTTCTGGGGGAGAGTCAATCAGTTTTCTTTAAAGGTGTAGCTTCTGGTGGGAGGCCACCCACCAGTAGATGAGCCCACACCCATGAGTATATGGGCAGTACACATTGGACTTGGTGGGTTATTATTTAAAAAAGAAGATATGAAGATGGGGAGGTTTGGGGGTGGAACTGGGAGGAGTTATGTGGAAGAATGAGAGTGTTGAATATGATAAAGATACATTGGATATAATCATCAAAGAATTAATAAAACTATTATATTAAAAGATATTGTAATTTTCTTTCCTTATTTATTGAATACAATACCCCTCCCTTACTACACCTCTCCTTACTACCTCCTGCCCAATTTAATGTCATCTATCTATCTATCTATCTATCTATCTATCTATCTCTATAGAGTCTAATTTGTTTCCCCAAATGCCCTTCAGTGTAGATCCCACTGGAGCCTGGTGAATCTACGAAGAGTTTCCACCTTAAAGGAAATTGACTCTTCCCCTTCCAGAAGCCATCTGTTGCCAATAGTTCCTAAGGTAGGGTGGGAGTTTCTTTCTTCCCCACTTTCCCTTGTGTATGCTGGGATTTTTCTGATTTGGGCTTGTACATGCTGTCATCATTGCTGTGAGTTAATATCAGTAACTGATCAGCTGTCTGGAACATTCTATTTCCTTAAGGTCATCCACTATCTCTGGCTCTCTTACAATCATCCCTGTTCCACAAAGTTCCCTGGGCCTTGGGAGGGTGGAGTTTGATGTCAGTGTCATCTTCAAGGATAAGAAGTCTTCAACTTACTCTCTGCACATTAACCAGTTGTGGTTATCTGTGTTGATCACCATCTACTCCATAAGGAAGCTTCTCTGTTGAGAAATGGATTTATCTATGTATATAAAATTCCTGCCGAAGAGAGGACATAATTCGGATACAGGATTTGGAGCAATGGAGCAGGAATGGACATGGAAGCCTTCTACCGCAAGTTTAACTCTCATAATCCTAGATGATAATATGCAAGTTACCTCTATTGCTGCAATAGTGGCACTGTTATCTACGGAGTAATCAACAGCTACTTAACTCAACATAACCTAAATAAACCCTTTCCTCCCCAAGTTGGTATTGATCAGAATGTTTTGTCACAGCAGTTGAAAACAAACTAGAACAGTACCACAGCTTTATTATCTTGGTAAACATCTTACATACTCATTTTATAAAAAAAAATCATTACCAAAAAAAGAAAAAAAATCATTGCCAAAAAGTGAAATAAGGAAATACTCATCACTGAAATTTATAGGTTAAGAGATCCAGAGTTGTCATTTTAATGAACTTCCTGTAAGATTGATTTTTGTTCATATATACAAATACATTTGATTTTCAATAGAATGACCAGACAGGTTTTAAAATTGATTATTCTTCCTGGATATTATCTCATGCAACAAATACAGATTCAGAGCACAGCTTTCAATGACCACATAATATAGTTACCTTCTTTGTGGACATTCTGTTTTGTTATTTATTTTTATTTATTACTGTAAGTAGTTCATTGGGAAAAGCTTCCTATAGACAACCTTTCCCACTGCTGAAACTATCTCTTCAAGGTAAATACTCTGTCCTTCACATGAATTGGTTTACATTTTATGTCACACACACACACCCCACCAAATTCATGTTTTTGAGTTGCTTTACGTGAGCTGGGTGTGGTTGCACACATCTTTAGTGCCAGCACTCAGGGGGCAGACATAGGAATTGATCCAGGCCAGCCTGGTCTACATAGTGAATTCCAAGCCAGCTGGGGCTACAGTGAGACCTTGTCTCACAAACTAAACAAAATAAAAACAAAAACAAAAATAAAAACAAAAACAATTGCTTTATGCTGCACAAATACTCAAGAGCTATGGTGCCATATAGGTGATCCATTGATTTCCATTACAGATGGCCTTCTCAGTAACTACCCCTGTACCAGGTCTTCAGGATACCTCAGTGATTACCTGGTTAGATAGACATTCTTCTACCTTTCTTAAATTGTGGCAGAATAAATGCAAATGAATCATTTTCAGACATTAGTTTACATATGTTAATTAAAATTAGAGTTCACACTGGCTTTCATGGAACAAAATTCTAAGTACTATTGATCTTGACACTGAATATACCAAAATTATTTAGAGGAATGTTATTTTCCTCATATTACAATTAAGAAATATGTATGCCAAAAAGCCTTTTTGCTATATCTGCTTTCACAAGATACTTTTAGCCAAGATTTGAAAACTAATGAAATATAGACACATATGTCGGTGTATATATTCTGAAATAAACCAAATGTTTCATTGTTTCAATTTTAACATGTTTTTTCTCATAGTTTGTGAAAATTGAACTCAGGTTTCTGTTAACAGTGTTATCAGAAAAATTGGGTCCTTTGTTTGGGAGAAGTGGGGCACAAAGCTTCTGTTAAGTGGTTCAGCAAACAGCCCTATGCTTAAAGGAAAATTTGTCTTGTTTATGGTGGACAGGAGATGTCAAAATATTTAAAGACAAATTGATGTTGGCAATGCTAACACTGTAACTATAACTGAAGTGGTGGTAGACAATTTTTGTTGTTGTTGTTTTGGTATTTTTGAGACAGGATCTCCCTTCAGTCCCAGCTGGCCTGGAGCTCGCTATGTAGACCAGGCTGGCCTTGAAATCAGAAATCTTTCAAGTGTTTTTAGCTGCAGTTTTAGATCATTTATTTGTTCTATTTCTGGGTTTTTTTTTTTAATGTGGGCACTTAGGGCTATAAATTTCCCTCTTAGGACTGAATTTAATGTATCCCACAGGTTTTGTTGTGTTTTACTGTCAGAAATGCAAATTAAAACCACACTAAGGTATCATCTCACTCCAATAAGACTAGCCAAGATCAAGAAAACAAAAGACGCCAAATGCTGGAGAGATTGTGGGGAAAGGGGAACACTCATCCACTGCTGGTGGAATTGTAAATTGGTACAACCACTGTGGAAAACCCTTAAAAAACTCAAAATGAGCCTACCACCTGACCCAGCCATACCACTCCTGGGTATATACCCACAAGACACATCCTACCACAAAGATACATGCACAGCTATGTTTATTGCAGCTCTCTTCTCAATAGCAAAGAGCTGTAACCAACCCCAATGTCCCTCAACTGATGACTGGATAACAAAAATGTGGCATATCTACACAATGTAGTTCTATGCAGCAGTGAAGAAAGAAGACATCATGAGCTTTGCTGGTAAATGGATGGAACTCGAAGCAATTATACTAAGTGAAGTAACACAGTCCCAGAAAAAAAAAGGCGAATGGTTTCTCTCCTTTGTGGATGCTAACACCAAATCCCCAGTTGGTAGGCAAACTGAGCAACTTTATTATTATATTTCATTGTATCTGAAAGCAACTGTGCTATTACAATGTGAATCTCTAAAAGGGCTCTAGAATTGTCCTACAACTTATATTCACACATTGTAATTACCATATATGGATGGAAGATATGTAGTCATATTCTAAAAAAAAAAGAATGTAAAGTTACATGTCTTTATACCTGCATGCAAATTTACTGTTAAAATGTGAATCTCTAAATGTGTTTAAGAATTAACCTATAGTTTATTTTCAGAATTTGTAATCTTGACTTATGTGTGGAGTGTATACATGCATATTTTAGAATAATATAAAATAAAAAATATTTTAAAAAAAAGGAAAAAAAAAAAAAAGAAATCAGAGATCTGCCTGCATCTGCCTCCTGAGTGCTGGGATTAAAGTTGTGTGCCAGTATGCCCAGCTACAAACAATTTTTATGGTATTCCACCATAGACTTTTATTAGCTAACTTACTATACTATATGAGAATGATTAAACTTCAAGTTTTAAAAGTATTCAATGAAATACTTCAGTGTTTTATTCTTCTACATTAAAAAGAAAAATAAACAAGTGCTACCGAGTTTGCTATTTGCTCTAATGGCCTATTTTTCCCTTGGGTTCATGTGCTGAATTTATGTTTATGTTGCTTTTATTGGGATCAAACTGGACCAGAATCTATTCCCTGCCTTATATGATTGCTCTGATTTGGTACTATGACTAGACCTGCTTGCAGATCATCCTGTACCATCTTAGTTGGCACTTGTTCTCATCTTACAGATGATGTGAGACATTTCAGTCCTAAGAGGAAGTAGATTTTTCCCCTTTCAGTGGCAAGTTTCATTAGCCAAAGTATACAACCTGACTCCTAATGATCCCTCTTCATTTTGACCATGTGATACTAATCTTTCCATCTGGCGGGTTTTTTTTTTTTTTTCAATGTCTTATGCTGCTTGTTGGGAGTAGGGCTGTATGGCCATGGTTATGAGTATGGCAGAATCTTGTTACCATTTAATCCATGGTGGCTGACCATGTTCATTCTGCTGTCCCTCCATCAGGGCCAGTGCTCTGATTTCTTAACATGATACTCCTAGAGCTGAACAACACACCCCAAAAATCCTTCGTGATATTTTCCGGGAAGCAGGAATTCTCTAGGGCCATGGAATGCTACTTATTCTCTGTGTCTCAATTTTCCTAGTTTGTAAAACAGGGATAACCAATGGGTGCTCCTCAAAGTATTGCTGTGAGGATTACAAATTTGCTCATATTTGTGAAGTACTTGAGGCAACCCGTTGGTGACAGTAAAGTACACATAAAGGGTTAGGAATTGGAAATGTCATCAAAATTCTGAGATCTTAGAATTACCCAAACTGGATTTCCATTCTATTGGTCATAAACCACTGTGACTTTGGTTATTTGTGCAATTATAAATGTTACTGTTAAGTATCCCTATTTTGAGGTGTGGTAATGCACATCTGTAAGCTCCACACTCAGGAGATAGAGGAAGAGGAACTGAGAGTTCCAGGTCAGCTTGGACCTAGAGAGCAAGACCCTGTCTGCCAAAAGCTTCATTTTAGAACATTAATTTGATCATAAATGAGGGTCTTTTAAATGGATATATAATATAGACTAAGTAGTAAAAACAGGACTATATAAATACATTTTAAAGATATTTGCCATTTGACTATCAATATAAAATTACTAAAAATTATCAGTGTGTTTTCATGAGTCTTAAATATCTCATAGTCTAGAAAATGGTTATGTCCATACCTACATAGGCCTACAACACATAATTGTTGTCTCTGAGTAGACATTTTTCTCTAGCTCCCCATGTGCTGGGTTGTGTCTTTTTTCTTTTCAAATAAAACAAATAATTGAGTATAAGAAATATACTGTACCAGTTCAATTTCTTCAGATTCCCAGCATATCATTGAAATATTTTAGAATAGAGGAGAAGTTGAAAAAATAAACTGCCTCACTGATATTATGGCTATAAACAAATTAACTACAGTGGCAAATTAACATGCATAAATTAAAGGGAACCCTTCTCTTCGTGCATCTGTTAGCAATATACCTGTGTAGGTGTTCTTTCTTAGTTTTCTTTTATCACTGTTGCAAACTATCATAATCCTAGTACTTAAAAAGAATACAAACAGCGTTGGGAAGTTGGCTCCTTTGGTAGTGCTGACTGTGTATGCATGAGGACCTGAGTTTGAATCACCAGCATCCACTTTCATTACAAAGCAGGAAAGGTAGTAACAGGTGGATCTCTAGAGCTCAGTGGTCAGTGAGTCCAGCCTAATTGATGAGCTCCAAGTTTAGTGAAGATACCCTGTCTGAAAAAATAAGTTAGTGAGCAATTGAGGAAGATACTGGACGTTGACTTCTGGCTTCTAAGTTCACCCATGTGCATACATGCACACACTGACACAAATAGATACATACAACACAAACAACACACACACTCAAACACACACACACACACACACACACACACACACACACACACACACACATGCACAATTTATTAGCAGTTGTGGAGGCCATTAAGCTGTATTCCTTTCTGGAAGGCATGGAAAAGAATCTATTATTTTAAACTACAGAAGTCACTAGAAATCTCTTGACTTCCTCATCTCATGCCCCATTCCTCTATCGTCAAAGCCAGTACCATAACATCTTGAAACCAATTTCTTTCTCTGATTCTCCTTTCTTTTCTCCTTTATCAGGACCATTGTGATTTCATTGGCTCAAGAAGATCATCCAGGATGGTGACCCCATCTCAGGTGCTTAATTCAATCACACAAAGTCATTTTTGTTATCTAAAGTAAAATTTAGTTCCTGGAGGCTTAAGATATATATATATATATATATATATATATATATATATATATATATATATATATATCAGAGAGAGAGAGAGAGAGAGAGAGAGAGATGGATATATAGATATATAGATATATAGATATATAGATATATCTTAAGGGAGGGCATCATGGTAACTATAGTAAATACGCCTCTGAATCAGAACTTTGAAGCCATCTGGACATGTGTAGATAATCCCCTAGGCCTGCTGAGGAATTTCAGGGTCTGACCATGAAAGAATGGGGGTGAGAGACGCAGAGTCAAGACACAGACCCTGAGGATCAGGTGAATGCAGACAAAGGGCAGGCTGTCCCGGACTCGTTTATTGGGGGCAGGGTTAGGGGTAATGTACTCTTTGCATTCCCGCTCTCCTCTTGTCACCTCGTGATTGGCAGAAGTCTGCAACTTGGCTGCTTGTATGGTCTCGCCTACCTTGGCAGGTTAGGTTGATGAGGGACAAGCTCTGCGCATGCGTAATTCTCAGCATACTGGCTACTACAGACATGTGAATCTCCTTTCTGTATTTGGTATTGCTTTGCAAGTAGATAACAGCTGTGCTATGTTACTATAAGTTGTTCTGATCTTTTATGTCCTTTATCCCCTTAAATCTCCACACATTTGCATAAGTCACGTAGCTTTAAGTGTTTCCTGAAATGAAAACATTTTGGAGCTTTGTTGGGGAGATGTGCTTGCACATTGTGTCTGTCCTTGACAGCTACAAGAAGGTAGCAAACTTGACTCTGAAAAAATACATCAACAGGGGCTGGAGAGATGGCCTAGCGGTTAAGAGCGCCGACCACTCTTGCAGAGGACCCGGGTTCGATCCCCAGCACCCACATGGCGGCTGAGAACCGTCTGGGGCTCCAATTCCAGGAGAACTCCAGTTCCAGGGGAATCTGAGACCCTTTTCTGACCTCCGCGGTGTTGCACGACACGGGTGCACAGACTTGCATGCAGACAGTACATTCATACACATACAGAAATAAATAAAATTAATAAAAAAAATTAAAAAAAATACATCAACAACGAATTGTACAATGGGAAACGATGGGATTGGTCTTTGAAAACATTTGAAAAAATAATAGGGTTAGTATTTCTGATTTTTTTGGAAGTTTGGAAGCATGGGAATCTCAATTAGCAAAATCAATCTCTGCCCAGAGAGAGACCTTGAGGGCAAGAATGTTGGCTTCCTGGGGTTTGAATTTTCAGACATAAGAACAAAGCGTGACATATCAGAGGTGACTGTTAAATGATTAGTGACTGTTAAATGATTAGTGAGCTTTTTGGAAAATACCAAGGAATAGTTTAGTCTGTGGGACAGATCTGGCCTTTGAGATGTATCCTGTAAGAAAACAACAACGACGACAATGAAAGCAGAGTTTAATATCCTCAGGAGAGTGTGGCACTCCATTTAGTTGCATTTCTAACTGCTGACTCTCACAGCCATCCTAGCTTCATTCTTGCTCCCCTGATGCAAAAGAAAATCAACTCTTAGGATCACTCTCCTCTTTCCTTCCATGAAAGATGAAATAGCAGAACTGCCTTTCTGTTTATTTTCTTCACACATTAGTATTGTTTAAAGCACAATTTTCAAATTTGTTTCTAGCTAAGTGGATTGATTTTTTATTACTCATGCTGAGCAGTTGACATTAATGATTTATTGCATCTCTGCAATTTTGGCAGCTCCTTACAACTCATGATTTAATTCACAGTTTTCTCTAATGGCCTGAGTATCTATGGTGTTTGCTCCTGTAAAGCGATGTACCATTGGGAGCAATGCCCTCCTGGCCTTGTGCTTTAGCCTCAGGTTTCTTTTCTCCTCATGCCATGACAATGGTGTCTATAAAGGGAGAAAATACTCATCAACACAGCAGATCTGCTGCTTTTTCCTTTCTTAGACATTGTTGAAGCTCTGGGCTACATACCACAACTTTTTCAAATTGAGGGTAGAGCTGAGAGAGAAGGGTAAATGTCGACATTACAGAGGGACGATCTGCTTTCTATGCTTCAGAACGTGGGCAGCAGGCTACTCTGCTAGTCATGTAGCATGCAAGTACAGGCACTGAAAAGTTACAGCCCATGTGCCAAATGTGGGCTATTGTCTATATAAATATAATGTTTGGAATGTAGCCAGATCCATTTGCTTACCTAGTATCTGTGTTGCTTTCGTGCTGCAATGGCAGGTAGGAGTCACTGCAGACTGTCTGACCTATAAAGCCGAAATTGACCCTTTCTGGTATTTGGGATTGAACTCAGGGCTTTACACATGCTAAATATGTACTGTACCACTGAGCCAGACCCCAGCCTGTGGTTCCTTTTCAAAAGACTTATGCTGACCTTCTTTTAGTTTACCTAATGTTTATGATGTAAGTAGGGTGGAGACTAAGGCACTAAAATGAGAACTAATAAATGTGCAAGGTCTTATGGGTAGTAGGAAGTGCAGAAATTGAGGGAATCTAATATATCACCTTGGAAAGTTACTCACAGAATGCAGTAAATGCTAATTTTTCACATTAACACATTGTATTTCTTCTCATCCACACAGGAGTTTGCTTTGTGAAATGATTCCAGAAAATTGCCAATTGTATAATGGGTTGGTGGGGCTTAGATTTTAAAAAATAGCACAAAAATAGTACAAAAAGTAATTATATATTAATGAGGTCCTGTGTAATGCTTTCATGTATGCATTCATTGTAAGGTATTTAAATTAGGTAAATATACTTAGGTCATCAAATATCATTCATTTATGATGAAGAGTTAAAAATTACATTATTTGAATCTTTTTAAAGGTATAGTACATTGTTATCTATACTCATCCTACTGTGCAAAAAGCACACCAGAAATTACTGCTCTTATTAAACTGTAACTTAGAACCCACTGACCAAGCTTTCCACATCCCCATTCCATCCTTCAGTTTTTGGCTTCTGGTGATCACCCTCCTATGCTCAACTTCTAGGAACCCAACTTTTTATCTTTCACATGTACACTAGATCATGCAGAACTTAGCATTCTGTGCCTGGATTACTCCACTTAGAGCAATGACCTTGCTCCTCTCATAAGGGGCAGAACTTCATTCGTTTTCTGGATACAGAGTATTATATTCTGTTTGTGTACTTCATTTTCATTATCCTTTAATCAGTGAATAAACACTTAAGTTGTTTCTATATTTTGGATATTGCAGAGTGCTGCAGTGTACCAAGGGGTCTGTTTGAAATACTGATGCTATTTTCTTTGGATGAATACCTGAGTTGTAGTGTTGGATCACATGGTAGCTCTATTTTTAAGCCTTTGAAGAAATTCCATGCACTTTTCCATAATGGCTACATTAATTTACATTCTCACCAACAGTGTTCAAGAGCTGCATTTTCTCCACATCTTTGTCAGCAATTATTGTCTTTGATAATAGCCATTTTCACTTAGATGAGGCAATAGCTCCTTGTGGTTTTGATTTGAATTTCCCTAATGATTAGCAATGTTGAACATTTTTTTCTGTACCTAAAGCCTATTTTCATGTCTTCTTTTCAAAAATGTCTATTTTAATCTTTTGGTAATTTTGTTCAGATAATTTATATTTTGACTATGAAGATTTTAGAGCGACTTGCGTATTATGGATATCAGCCCCTCATAAAATGTACACTTTTCAAATAGTTTCTTCCATCTTGTAGGTCATCTCTTCACGCTGTTGATTGAGTCCTGTGATGAGAATATTCATTTTAGTTTAATACAATTCCATGTGTCTGGTTTTTCTTTTGTTTCTTGTACTTTTAGGGTCTTATTAAAAAAAAAAAAAAACTCCATGGGGATGGAGACTCAGCTTAGCAGTTAAGAGCATTGGCTGCTCTTGCAGAGGACCTGGGTTTGATTCCTAGCACTCACATGGTGGCTAACAACCATCTCTAACTCCAGTTCTAGTGGAATCCGATGCCTTCTTCTGACCTCCACAGGCACTGCACAACACAGGTGGACAGACTTACATATGTGCATCCTCAGACCCATAAAATAAATTTAAAAAGTCCTTGCCCATGCCAATGTCCTAAAGCATTTCCTGTATGTTTTCTAGTTGTTTGAAGTCTTACATTTAAGTCTTTTATATATTTTGAATAGTTTAAAAAATTGTATTTTTCCTTCGACATTTTCATACATGTATACAGTGTATCTTGATTCTAACTACCCTTCACCCATTTGTCCAAATCCTCCCACATCCCCCCAAGTACTTCCCCTCCCAACTGCTTACCATCTTCTAATTAATTAATTAATTAATTAATTAATTTTAGCCCACTTAGTCCAGTTAGTGCTGCCCATGTACACATTGGCATGAGATCCTCCACTGGGGTATGGGAAACCTACTAGTGACCACAATTCTCTCAAATTAAGTAACCCTGCCTCCCCCAGTAGCCATCAACTGCCAACAGGACCTCAGCTAAGAGGGTGTACTTGGGACCCTCCCAACCTCCATGCTGTAATTTTTTAATATTTTATTTATTATTTATTTTATGTGTATGAGTGTATTGGCTGCGTGGATGAAAGTGCACCTGTGTTGTGCAGTGCCCATGGAGGTCAGAGAGGGTGTTGGATTCCCTGGAACTGGAGTTATAAATGGTCATTAACCACCGTGTGGGTGCTGGATTCAAACCCTAGTCTTCTGTAAGAGCAGTCAGTGCTCTTATCCACTGAGCCATCTCTCCAGCCCCATGCTGGAAATTTTAACTGTTGTGAGTTCATGTGTGCAACAACCATGCCATAATCCAAAGGACAACATTTCACAGTCCAGCTCTTACACTTTTTTCTGCTGTTTTTTTCTGCCTCTAAACTTTTTAAATGATCACTGAGATTGGAGTAGGATGTTGATATGAACAATCCATCCACAATTGAGCACTCAGAGTTATTTATATGACTTACCAATTATAAGTCTTTGTGCATTAATCACTAACCTCTGCAATACGAAGCTTTTCTGACTAAGGTTGGGAGCAGCATAAATCTATGGGTATAAACATAAATATTTAGAAGTGAATTTAACAACATGGCCATTTAAAAAAAACAACATTAATAGTGGGACCTATGATTTCCCTAGCCATGCATGGGTTTTGATCATATTTATAGAACCAGTTACGAAGTCCCTTCTGTGAAGCAGGACTCATGTCCAATCAAGAGAATTATTGATTACCCCAATAAACAGTCTTTCCACTATTGTGGCAGTGGGTATACCTTGTCTTCAAGGTCAATATTGTAACGTGTAGGGTCCCACCCTTGATAGGCCCATTAACATATTTTCTGCCACCAGGGTGAGCTTCCTGGTCAGTTCAAGATTAATTTCTCTGTGTAGAGTCTTCACCAAGAGCATCTTACCACTACTTATGGTGGGAAGGCAAGAACAATGGCAGTAGTCTGTATCGTTTAGGTGTCTGTGGGACCATCCTGAATATTAACTCCTAAGGTGCTAACCAATGCCTTGCAGTGAGATTTTCATTTAATAGCTCATGTCTTGTGGAAGAAACATAGTTCATAAACATGGTGTACTTCTGTTCAACTGCCTTTTAAACAAAACTGTTCTAATTAGTTTATTAACTAGTAGAGTTTTATTAAAGTTTTCATACATCTCCAGTTTTGATTAACCCATCCCAAATCTCTTACTTTCTCCATAACTTTATATTTGTAGCTGCTGAGAGACAAGGGATAAATTTAATTTTTCTGCATGTGGATATCCAATCTCACAGCACAATTTATTAAGAATAATTCTATCTGGGCTGGAGAGATGGCCTAGCGGTTAAGAGTGCCGACCGCTCTTACAGAGGACCCGAGTTCAATCCCCAGCACCCACATGGCGGCCAAGAACCTTCTGAAACTCCAATTCCAGGAGAACTCCAGTTCCAGGGGAATCCGACACCCTCTTCTGACCTCCGCGGCATTGCACGACACGGGTGCACAGACCTGCATGCAGACAGTACATTCATACACATACAAAAATAAATAAAAAAAAGAATAATTCTATCCATTCCTTGGTGCATATTTTGAGCACTTTTGCTGAAAATGAGTTGACTCTAAATGCATGCGTGTATGTCGAAGCTCCTATTCTTTTCAATTGATCTGTGTATCTGTTTTATGCTGATAACATGTTTTGATTACAACAGTTTTTCAGTATGGCTTAAAGTCAGACAATGGGGTTACAGCTCAATGGTGGAGTGCTTGCCTAGAACACATGAGGCCCTGAGTTCCATCTCTAGCTTTGTTTTTTGAAGTCTGCGGCATAGTTCCTCCTGTTTTGTTCTTTGTGGTAAAGGTCACCTTGGCTATTCAGAGTTTTTTGTAGTTCCATTTAAAAAATTTTTTTACAATTGTAAAGAAATATATTGTTATTTTACACAGACTACATTGAATGTATAAATTATTTGGGGATAGTATCAATGTTTTAACAGCATTGCTTCTTCTAATCCATTACCCCAAGGTGTCTTTATACTTTTTGGTATCCTCTTCAGTTTCTTTCAATAGTGTTTTATAATTGCCATCGTGTAATTCTTTCATGTATTTGGTTAAATGTAATCTTGGACATTTTTGAACAATTGTAAATGGGGTTGATTACACTGATTACTTGGTTTCTATTTCAGTTATTTGGTTTGCCATATAATATTGTTATAGATAGATAGATAGATAGATAGATAGATAGATAGATAGATAGATAGATAGAATTTGTAGCCTTGTAGCTTTGCTGCATTCATTTATTCTAATAGTCCTTTGGTGAAAATTTGAGGATATATATATATACAAATGAATATATATATATATATATATATACA
>VZQC01011697.1:452954-498122 GCA_009823505.1 Rhizomys pruinosus
ATATATATATATATATATATATATATATATATATCTTGTCATGTTCATTTGTTTTTCATACTTGATTAAAAGGAACCCAAGCAGGCATCATTATGTTGTTCAGGACCTGGGAAAGAAAGTTTTCAGCTTTCCCCTCATTCATTTTTCATTCAGTATCATGTTATCAGTTGGCTTATTATAAATATTATTTACTATGTTGAGGTATATTCCATCTATATATACTTTGTTCAATGTTTTTTTCATGAAGGAATGTTGAATTTTCTGAAATGCTATTTATACTGAAATAGCTATATGACTTTGTCCTCTATTCTGTTGATGTGAAATATTTTGCTTGTAATATTTCTTTCATTGAACCATCTCTGTATCTGTGAAGCTCATCCTACTTGATCATGGTGAATATTTTTTTTCAAAATGAATTGTTGGGCTCAATTCATTAGATTTTTGCACCCATGTCCATCAACATTATTGTACAGTAGTTGCCTTTTTTGCTGTGTGCTTATCTAGTTTTAGTATCAACATAATTCTACACTTATAAAATATGTTTGGAAGAATTTTTTCTTTTCTAATTTTTGGAGCAAAGCAAAGAAAATTGTTACAAGTTATTTCACTTCCTTAAGGAAAATATGACATCTTTTAGGAAAAAAAATCCTCCAATTCAGATGATATGGGTATATATGTATGTATATATTTATGTATATATATAACTATGTATATATGTGTATATATATTAAAGCAATACAAGTTAGAGAGAACAACAACAACAACAAAAGAACTGGAAAAAAGAAAAAAAACTCTGGAAAGACTCAGAAAAAGATGCAAGATATGTATGGTAGAGTGCAGGGACTCAGGTAGGTGGGGGGCATGGAAAGGGAAGTGACTCTAAATTCGATTGAAAATGATATAAAATTTATGTAAAAAAGTTTAATAATAATTTAAAAAGCCAAGTTATTTAAATACCTTGAAGAAAGCAGTTGTGAAGCTTTTGGCTCTAGGCTTTTCTTTGGAAGTTTTTTAAATACTCATTGGTTTTATTATTTATTATTGTTCTGTTCAAGATTTCTGTTTGTTCATGATTCAGTTTTGGCAAGTTGTTTATGCCTAGGAATTTGACTCTTTCTTCTAGATTATCAAATTTGTTGTCATATGGAAGCTCATAAAATATACAGAGATCTTTTGTATTTCTGTGTCATTAGTTGTAAAATTTCCCTTTTCATCTATGATTTTATTTCCATATTTTCTTTCTTTGTCTTAATCTAGCTAATAGTTTGTATTTTTTATCTTAAAGAACCAGCTCTTCATTTTGTCAATCAAACCATTGTACTTATTAATTTCTTTTTTAAAAAAATATATGTGTTTGATTGCAGTGCCTGCACGTAGGTACAGGTGCACCTATGTTGTGCAATGTCTGCAGAGGTCAGAAGAAGTCATCCAATCCCCTGGAACTGGAGGTATGGACGGTTGTTAGCCACCATGTGGGTGCTGGACACTGAACCAGGGTCCTCTGCAAGAGCCGCCAGTGCTTCTGACTGCTAAGCCATCTCTCCAGTCTTTGTTTCATAAATTACTACTTTTACATTTCTTTCCTTCCTGCTACTAATTTTGAGTTTTACTGTTGCTACTTTTCTAGTATTTCAAGATACAGTGATAATGGGTTTTAGCTGAGTGAGATCTTCCTACTGTTTTGATATGGACTTTGATTGGTATAGATTTCTAGTTCTATATTACTTTGGGTAGATCAAGATTCCATTTGACATATTTTTTTTCATTTTAAAATATTTCTGTGTGTGGTGTATTGCTTGAATGTTCACATGTGTGGGTACTGTGCTCACCTGTGTGTACACATGTAGAAGTCAGAGGTTGACATCAGGTGTCTTCCAATGCCACTCTGCACCAGACTTTTGAGACAAAATCTTTCACTGAACCTGTAGCTCACTGTTCTGGTTGGATTCACTGGCTATTGATTCCCTGGAATCTGCCTTTCTCTTCTCCCTCCCCCACCAGTGCTGGGGTTACAGACACTGCCACACCTGGCTACACGTGGGTGTTGCAGATCTGAACCAAGATCCTTATTGTTTGTATCGTATATACTTTTCCCACTGAGTCATCTCCACAGCCAGAACTCCATTTTAATTTGTTTCAAGAAATTTTGCAGTTTTGTTTTTTATTTCTTTCTTACCCAACTACTAGTTGAAAAGTAAGTTACTTTCATTTCCATGTATTTGTGTACTTTCCAAGGTTTTCCTTATTACTCCCTTCTAGTTATGATTTATTTTTGGTCAGAAAAGATTTCTTGCTGGATTTCACATTTTAAAAATATTTGCTGAGATTTGGTTGTGGATGTACATAGCTCAGTGATAGAGTACTTGTTTAGCAAGCATAAAGCTCCAGGTTAAATTTCCAGCACTGCAAAAAAGAAGTTTGTGGAAACTTTGTGGTGGAGGAGAATTGGTCTTATTTACAGGAGAGACACTAGACAGGCTAGACAGGCTCCAGTGGATGAACTCACACCAAGGAACACCTGGTGACACAAGCTTAACTCAATAGGCCTTAACATATATGACTAAATGCATGAAATCAAGTGAGGAGAGATTGGGGTTTGCAGATAGGCAGGATGTCTAAATATGATTAAGATGTATGAAATGGGAGTGACTAGATTCCAGTGGATGAACTTGCACCAAGGGACACAAGGGACACGTGGATAGAAATGCTTGACTGGATAGGACATGACAGAATACCTCAAATCTGGTGGGGAGGTATGAGGGTGGGGGGAATCTAAATTTGTATTATTGTATTATATGAAATATAATATGTATTATATGAAATGCACAAAACTCAGGAAAAAGTAAAAATGAAAAACAAATAAGCAAAAAAGATGTATGAAATGCACAAATATTCAATAAAATATATTTTGAAAAAAAGAAATTTTGTGGTGCTTCATATGATATATCTTTAAGGATGTCCTATGTCCAGGCAGGAAAAAAAATGTGTATTTGGCAGATGTTGGATAGAATGTTCTTCAGATATCTGTTTGAGGTACAATATAAGTCTGCCATCTTGGAGTTGATTTTCTGTTTGGATGAATGGCTCATTGCTGAAAATGTGATGTTAAAGTCCACAGCTATTATTTTGCTCTCCTTTTAGATTTATTAATATTTGAGTGATTCCATATTGGGTATATGTTGTAGTTTTCTAAATATTTATGAACTGCCAACTAACTGTTCAAACTATCTGTGAAGATCAGTACTTCTCACCTGAGGTACACATAGACTGACTCAAGGAGATCTAAAAGTGTGGGTATCAGATCCTGTTGCCCCTACGTGGTGATTTAATTGGTCTATGGCACAGGCAGGCTGGGAAGATGATTTTTGAAATCTCCTCATGTCATTCTTTTTATCAACAATTTCTTAAAATATATGTGTATCTGTGTGTTGGTATATGTACATGAGTGCAGGTGCTCACGAAGGCTAGAGGCACAGGATCCTCCTGGAGTTGGAGTTGCAGGTGGTTGTGGGCCATTCAGCATGGGTGCTGGTAATCAAACCTGGTCTTCTGCCAGATCAGTATGTTCTCTTAACCACTGAGCAATCTCTCTAGCTCTCTCCCCATGTGATTTTAACTTGCAAGCAAAGCTGAGAAACACTATTAAAGACATTTGCAAGTCTAACCCTAAGAGATGTGAGCACTTTCTTGGTGAGTCAACAATCAATACAACTGGAAGAAAGAAGGGCCATGTGACTCATATTAGAAACACCAGCCCCTCAAGAAAATGTTGCAACTTGGCAGGCTCAACTCCAAGCATTATTCTATATACCACCAATTTGAAGATGATGAAGAAAGTTGCATTGCACTATAGAATTAACCTTATCTGTGTGTGATTACACTGGCATTTGTTATGCCTTGTGTGAGAGGAGATGCTCAAAGAAAATGGAAACACTGAACATCTTCCTTTAAAACTGTCCACATGACTACTGAATTTACTTCAAAGCTGCAGAATATTTCTACAGAAGGCATACTTTGAGTTTCTCCATGTTTTAACCTTTCCTGAAGGGCAAGTTAAATCAAGGCTGATTTAGAATCACAGAGTTTGTTAACTGATGGCTGCCTCATGGAATCACATGATAATCATTACCAGCAAGAATTGAGTAATCCCTCACAGTGGGACTTTGTGGCATTGAGCTGGTTCTTCATCTCCCAGAATTTGCACCTTCAGTGCAGTGGGAAACCATAAGCACAGCTGAAATTCCAAATAAATATCTCATTCCTTAGATTCTTTCCACTGTTTCTATTTGCACTGGTGATAGAGCCAATGTTGTTAAAACAGCATGAGTCTGAACATTTACCCATGAGCTGAGTTTCACAAGCTGTCTCTACAGGCTGGCACATCATTCCAGTAAGAATAATGAAATTATTAAACGTCAGAGGGAGATTTACAAGATTTTTCTGAACTATCAAAGGTTACACATATTTTCTTGGAGGTTGCAAGAGAGAAGTAGGGTATGTACACAGAATATCAGAGACATGAAGCAGGTTTATGTCAGGGTAACAGTGGTTCCCTGTTTTCCATTCTTAGGCATGACTGCCAAAGGAGCACAGTAACTTTTCTGTGCCCTAGCTCGTAGAAAGCAAAAGTATTTTTTAGATTTGGAACATGGGAGATTTATGGTATGTTAACGTGTCAAGTCTTAGTAACCTCCCAAAAAGGCTACTTGTGAAGTCAGACTGTCATCAGTCACAAAAGAAAAAAAATGCATCTCTACTATGAGAAATTCCTCAGAAATGTCTTCCAGAAAGATTATGAAAGATGAAAACACTCGATACAGTAGAAGGTGTTCTCTAAATATGAATTCTTGCTGCTTGGGCAAGTTCTGCACACTTCTTCAACTGAAAAATGGCAAAATGATACATGCATAGAATTTATTTAAGAATATACTAAAACTGAAAAGATTTATTATTATACATTTATGATAGCTATCCAAATGAAGGTATACAAAATGCATTTAAAACACACATATGACACCAAAGATGTTGACCTGCATTAAGATGGATAAAATTAGGCAATGTTCTTTAAAGCCAATTAAACAAGGAAGCCTGATTCTAATATTATGTTAAAGTGGTTTAATGTTGACCTCATGCAGAAGTCTATACAGTGCTGACAGATGTGGATTGCAAATTATATAATAAATATTTTGTCTAATGGTAATTGGGGATCTTGGCTATTGGCATATTTTTTCAGGTTAGGCAGAATTTATATTTAAAGTTGGGCCATGTTTTTGTATCTACCTAGAAAATGACATAGCTTTTATTTTATTTTATTTATTTTTATGTGTATGAATGTACTGTCTGCATGTAGGTTTGTGCACCCATGTTGTGCAATGCCACAGAGGTCAAAAGAGGGTGTCAGATTCCCCTGGAACCGGAGTTAAAGTCGGTTCTCAGCTGCCATGTGGGTGCTGGGGATCGAACCCAGGTCTTCTGCAAGAGCAGTCAGCGCTTTTAACTGCTAGGCCATCTCTCCAGCCCCTGACATAATGTTTTTAGCTTATATAGGCTATTTTAACTGAATCCAACAGCCTCTGACCAGCTGTGTTAATATTTTAAGTATCTCTGGGAACCTAGGAAAGAAAAGAGTAAATCTCCTATTCATCTCCTGATATTTGATTGGACTCCTTTTAATTTCATCAGTGACTTGTGACTTTGAGAGCCTCTGACATTTCCCCCTTGAGGTCAAAACGAATTNACATGGTTTGCCAGCAAAGCATTTATAAAAGAGAAATAATGATTAAGAATTGAAATAGAGAATAAGATGGGAACGGTTTTCATACTGCAAGTTCTATTACCCCTCAGGTGTACGTAACAGTGTTGTAAATGAATCACCATTTGAACTTCAGGTATTACAAGGCCCAATTACTTTGTTCTGACCTGGTTCATGCAACGTATCTTTACAAAGTAGAAAAATTTAGTGTATGTATCATCTAAAAGTACTATAATGACCATATTTCATTTTCTTTGTCCATCAATCTAAAACAATGTATTTAGTATGTGCTTTAAGTCTGACTTAGGACTCACTGGTGAACAAATTGCTATCCTCTTGGACCTATTAAAGGCATATTTTTCCAAGCGAACTATGGATTTCTAGTTAATAAGTGTTTTGTAGAAAAAAGAAAATGATGTTGCTGTGCCAGGTTGCACAAGCTAGTAATCCCAGTTACTCAGATTATGGGGCAAGAAAATCACAAATTCAGGGCCCAGCTGGTCTACAGAATGATTTTGAGGCCTGCTTGGGCAAGTTGTGACCAGGGATTCAGCACTTGGCTAGCATGCATAAGACCTTAGGTTTAATTCTCCAAAACCCAACACTATGAGCAAGACTATGACAAGAGACCATAAGTAAGATTGGAAAGTCCTGGAAGGCCTGTTTGTGGAACTTTAAAACAGCCCTGAATGAAAACTGAAGAATTTGCCAGAGGAAGAGCATTTACCAAAGTGTGCTAAGTCTTTGATCAACAGGATCAAAATAAACCCCATTGATGAGTCAAATGCTGTCCAGTGATGAGCTCTGCAGGGTCAGGTTGTGACAATTTTATGTTTTCTGGCTGGATTTCTTTCCCCCACTAATTACAGCCTGTCTTATTGCATATCTCTATGCTGTGTGCTACTAGGAAAGTCCTAAGATATTTTTCTGGAAATAAAAACATTGACTTAGTGCAGTGGTTTCCAAAAGTATTAGAGAGCAAGAAAACAATGCTGGAATATGGGTCCAGATTTTGTTTCAAGCTAAATGATGAATTAGAAAGAAATTAATATTTAATCCATCTGTTAGCATAACTCAATATAGTTTATAATTAAGTATAAATAACTTGAGTTTGTGTACTCGGTTCTTGGTGATAGTTCACTAAAAATATAGGGAATGCTTGCCTTTAGAAAACAGTGCTCAGCTAGGAGCCACTGCATGAACTAATTACAGCCTATTGTTTCTTTTGGGGGGGGCTTTCTTTTTTTTTAATTTTATTTATTTCTGTATGTGTATCAATGTACTATCTCCATGCAGGTTTGTGCACCCATGTCGTGCAATGCTGCGGAGGTCAGAAGAGGGTGTCAGATTCCCCTGGAACTGGAGTTCTCCTTGAATTGGAGTTTCAGACAGTTCTTGACCGCCATGTGGGTGCTGGGGATCGAACCCGGGTCCTCTGTAAGAGCGGTTGGCGCTCTTAACCGCTAGGCCATCTCTCCAGCCCCAGCCTAGTGTTTCTAAGCCCTTCTTTCATCATTTCATTTAGGGGAATTTACTCCTATTCCAAAGCCTATCTGAGACTTCTCTCTGGTAACTATAGTATTTAACTTATGTGATATATTTTCCCCATACTCAAATTGTTCATATCCCTGGTAGCTCATATAATTTCATTTGTGATTTTTAGATGCTAGTAATAGTACCACTGTTGTGTTTTGGTGTTTTCTTTTAGTTTGCAATGATCATATAAGTTTATGGTATCATATAAGATTATAAGTAGATATATGTAGGTCAACTGAGTCCAGCCCATATTTTATCTTACACAGTGCTGGAAAAGCTAAAAATATTCAGTGTGTACTTCTGGACCAAAAGTTTTAGGACGTTTTTGAGTAAATTACATTCATAGGCCAGCATCCATTTGCATGTCCTGGGAGCTTATTAGAACACATTGGAATTTGTATTACCATCACTTCTCTACACTTCTTCCATTTTTCTAGAAATACCATCATACTAATCTGGCTTTTTTCAAACTCCAGTATACATGAATCACCTGAGGATGTGAGGATCCTGTTAAGATGCAAATTCTGGTTTAGTAAGTCTGGGTGAAATCCAAAATTTTGTACTTTAATAAGCCCCTAGGTTATTCTAGTGTTCCTGGTCTAGGAACCAACCACACATTCAGATTTTAAACCCTAAAAGTATGCTTTCCAATATGGCAGCCTTGGCCAAATACAGCTACTGAGCATTTAAAACAGGATTTAGAAGACTTAATAGGGAAAAAGAATATAAACTATGTCAGCAATAATACTTAATATTATGAAATGTTACTATAATATTTTGGATAGCTAGGCTTAAATAAAATTTAGTATTATGAGGCTGGAAAGATGGCTCAGCAGATAAGAGCAGTAGTTGTTATTGCAGAGGTCCTGGGTTCAATTCCCAGCCCCCACATGGCAGCTAACAACTGTCCACATCTCAAGTTCCAGGGGATCCTATGCTTTCTTCTGATCTTTGTAGTCAATGCATGACATGGACACACCTACCAATATGCAAGTAATACACTCATACACATAAATTAAAAAATAGTATTACATTGAATTTTATGTTTTTATATTTTTTAAGTTTGACATGTGGCTTAATTTCATTCAGAATCTACCTCAAATTCATTATGCTAAAGTGGCATTAGTAGAAGACTGGGTAAAAGAAAACTTTTATTTATAAATTACAGAAACATCCTTAGCAAGATTTTCCTCCTAATGGAAATACACACATGATAAATTTACTTTTTATTAGCATCATTCTATTTCTCAAATTTTGAGATTTTGTCAACACTACAGGGTTCTTTATATGATTCATAATATAGATATCCTCCTACATAAATGAATATATGTGTACTATGTTAATCATCTGTAATTAGCTTTTTGGCAAATATGGATGACAGATTGGAATACTATTATTATCCCCAAAGTGTAATATGGTTATCCAATGGTTCTTGGATATCATGTTCCAATTTTTCTGTATTTTAAATTTTTATAAAATCTTTTTGCTTTATTTTTACCTCAAATTGTATTTATGCTTGGAAGTTCCTATGGACACATCTTTTTTTCCTTAATTTTTAATTGAGATTTTTGTGCATTTCATAGAACGTTTCTTAAATTTAGATCTGTTCCACCATCCATGCCCCCCTCAACAGAACTCATTCATTCTGCTGACACACTTTAAGTTCACTGATTTTTTTTTAGCTATGTTGGCTGTATTTATATCGACCAATGACCCCATCAAAACAGTCTTCTATTTCTATAACAGTGGTTTTAATTTCTAGTATTTCCTTTAATTCTTTCTTAGAATTTCTATATCTTTCTTTGCTTATATTACCCAGTTGTTCTGGCAAGCTGATCATAGTTGCTTGAAATTTATGGTTCTCCCTATCTGTATATGTGGGAACAGTGGAAGCTGCAGAATTTCTCTATGTAGGGTAATCTGATTAGGATAGGATTGGGTAGGAACTCAAAGTTAAGCTGTCAATGAAAGCCTATTGTTATTACTTTGGTAATTAGAGAGAATGTTAGGTAAAATGAAATTTGAAAATGTGAGTAGGAGGCAGATATGGAAGAGAGAATCATATTGGACAAGGATATATGTGTTAGTAATCTAATGTCATATAACAACCATCCCCAAAATGTAGTAGTGTAAAACCACACTTGTCAATGCCTCAGTGTTATTGATTCTGTGAATCAATAACAAGATATGGATGAGAAGGGATTATTTTTGTTCTTTAGGTCTGGGTCCTCATCGCAAATGACTTAATTGTCCTCAATGGTTTCAAAGCAGCTAGAATGGCCTGGAGACTTCTTCCCTCATATCTTGGGGAAGTCAGTGGTAGGGCTAGGCAGGACTGCTGATCAGATATTCTGCACATGACTTACTGTGTGCATTACACTTCTAACCGAATGGTGATTGGATACCAAGTTATGCCATTCAAGAGTGGAAACAAGTAAGAAATATCAAACCTCCCTTGCAAGCTACACAGCATTACTTTACCCGGATTCCATTACTATAAGCAGGTCACCATTGAGAATTCAGACTGAAGGGAATGAGCATTATATTTTGCCTCTTATTGAGGGAGAAAACTTGAAGAGCAAAAAGCTTACTCTCATTAAAGTATAGTACAACTCTGGGAAATAGCATTTTACTTTTGTAAGGGCAGTTTTCTAGCTTATATGACTTTTCCTGGTGTTCTAGTTTGCTTTCTGTTGTTGTGATAAAACACTGATAAAAGCCAATTTGGGGAGAAGAGGGTTTATTTGTTTTACAGGTCATACTCATCATTGAGGGAAGAAATGCAAAGCAGGAACCTGGAGGCATGAATTGAAGCAGAGAGCACTGAAGAGCTTGGCTTACTGGCTTGCTTCCTCTGCCTTGATTAGATATTTTTCTTACACACCCCAGGTCCACCTGGCCAGGGATGGCACGGCACACAGTGGACTGGGTAATCCTGCTTCAATTAGCAATTAAGAAAAGGCCTCAAGGATGTGCTGATTCCCTCTTCCCAGGTATGCCTGAGATTTTGTCAAGTTGACAAAAGCTATGATATTTGGGAAACATAAAGCAAAATATCTTCACCCCAAATAGAGAGGACACTGGACAGACCAAAGAAAGGAATCTTTTTAAGTCTTGCTTGGTGAACCAGTAACTTTTTTGCAGTTATTTGCAGAAAAGAGTGATTTTTAAGGCATGTGCATCACTAAAATTCCTAGCCCCAGTATGGCAGGCTCATGGCATGACTGGGAGGCCAATCCTTAGTCAACTTTCTGCTTCCTATGTACTTAAGTCCCCCCACCTGCCACCCAAGACTACATGTATCTGGGATAGGAAGGACTGGTGACTCGAATCTCTGGTGAAAGTCTTTTGAGGATTCTTCCTCCTTTAACTAGGGAATGTTGGCAGTCTTATTACCACTGACTTAGTCCTACCTAACCGCTGAATATTCTGATTACATCATTGTTGTGACTGAGGGTCATGGTCTTCTGTAGGTCACTATTGCAGTTCTGCTTCAGGATACTTATAAGTCACATCACACCATACTGGTAAGGACACTATTTTGATTGTGTGATAGGAAGCCTGATAAATCAGAAAGGCAACTTGCTGTGAAGCCAGCAAATCTTGCCCTTACTTCCCCTGTTTTTGTAGAATATTTCTTCCTTCAAGTTTTGTTTTTTATCATACATTGATGTTGACATAAGAGCTAGTTTATATGTTCCATCTAGTCCTTGGCTTGACTCCAGCATGTTAGCCCATTAGCAAAATTACCTAATAAACACAACTAACTCTGTATCGAGAATTACAGAAATGTAGCAGTGTTTTGAAAATATTTGATAACAATAGGATAAAAGATTCAAGGGTGATGGTAGTGATCCAGGCAAGCTGGATCTCTTTAGTTATTTGCATTGCTTTGTGCCATTGAATTTTTTCTTCGGTGTGTTTCTTCTAATATTTTAAAATGTCAACTATAGCCGGGCGTGGTGGCGCACGCCTTTAATCCTAGCACTTGGGAGGCAGAGGCAGGCGGATCTTTGTGAGTTCAAGGCCAGCCTGGTATACAGTGTGAGTTCCAGGACAGCTGGGGCTACATGGAGACCCTGTCTCAAAAAGACCAAAAAAAGTCAACTATATAGAAATGGTTACATTTCTACCTAATTTTGTAGGTTTTAACTTAGTTCCGTGAATAATTTTATGAGCATGTTCTCTTCCCTGTGGCAGATTGAATTTTCTATGATGAACAAAAATGTTTGCCAGCCCACATGCTTTTAAATAGTGTTGTGTTCATATTTCTTTTATGGAAAGATGAGGTATTTGATCCTTTTCTTTGATTCTTAATGGGTTAGTTATTAAAGATGACAAGAACAGAACCATATCTGTGAGAGATTCAAACCCAATTGGTGAGAGAGGGAGGAGACTCGAACAAGCTGGTAAATACTACATGGTGATCTAAAATATATATTGACAAGGCAGTGTAAAGTGTGAACGTCCATGGAAAATAATGAAGGTCTCACAAATGAGGTAAAAATTTCTATACCTCCTGGGTATATACCCACAAGACTCATCTTATTGCAGAGATATGTGCACAACCATATTTATTGCAGCTCTCCACAATAGGAAAGAGCTGGAAGCAACCCAAGTGTCCCTCAACTGACAAGTGGGTAACAAAAATGTGGTACATCTACACAATGGAGTTCTATGCAGCAGTAGAGAAAGATGACATCATGAACTTTGCAGGTAAATGGATGGAACTCGAAGCCATTATGCTAAGTGAAGTAACACAGTCTCAGAAAAGCAAGTGTCATATGGTGTCCCTCATTTGTGGATCCTAGCACCAAATCTCTATTTGTAAGGCAAACTGAATATTTTTTTCTTTCTTTTCTAATAAATATACCTGATGTTACTCATGAGCTTGCTGTGTAATGTAGGAATGTAAATTAATATTTTTCTTTACCTGCATACAACTGTACTGTTTTTTCCAAAGGCAATATTTATTGAACCTTTGTGCATTTCATACAAAAATTTCCAATCAAATGTAGACTGTGCCTCCTACCTTGCCCCAACCCCCCACCCCACCAGAGCTCATGCATTCTGCCAAACATGTTTTTCATCTTTTTCTCAGTCTCTTTTAAAATTTTCAATGTGGGGCTGGAGAGATGGCCTAGCGGCTAAGAGTGCCGACCGCTCTTACAGAGGACGCGGGTTCGATCCCCAGCACCCACATGGCGGCCGAGAGCCGTCTGAAACTCCAATTCCAGGAGAACTCCAGTTCCAGGGGAATCCGACACCCTCTTCTGACCTCCGCGGCATTGCACGACACGGGTGCACAGACTTGCATGCAGACAGTACATTCATACACATACGGAAATAAATAAAATTAAAAAAAAAAAAATAAATAAATAAATAAATAAAATTTTCAATGTAGGAGTTTACTGTTTTGAGCAGAAGTTCACCATTTCAGTCAGTTCTTTGACTTAGTCTTTTTTGTTGTTGTTGTTATTCCTTCTGATTTGCATCACTCCAAAATATGCACATATGCATGACCTACATATCATATGTTTTAGTATCTTCAGCTTATGATATTTTTCTTTATTAGGCTGAAAGATGTCATGTTTGAAGGCTCCTCCTTGGCAAGCCCAAACGACCATCAGTTCTACCCTTGTGCTCTACACTGGGGTTTTCCCTTCCCATGGTCACCAAATGAGGTCCAGTAAGTACCACGTCCTGTCTTGATCTTCCTGTACTGGTCTCCGTGATACAGCCTGGGTAGTCCAACAATGGCACTCTATGCTCTGAAGAGGCTGAAACCCCAGTAGTAGCTCAGTCCAAAGCTGTATGTCTTAGCAGTCCCCATCTGGCACTGAAGGTTTAGAGTATTTTTGGAGAGACATGAGTCTTCAGTCCATATTGGAAGGTTGAAAAGCTGTGTCTCATGTCTTCGAAGGATGGCAAAAGCAGTGGCAGCCACAGGGTAGCTGCACTTGCCAGTAAGACAGGCAAAACAACTGTGATCTTTTTTTAAATTTTTGTCTTTTTACTAAGATCTCAAGTTTTATGCCTGAAGTATGATTTCTCAGTCCTTACTAATTATGTATTTCTGGTTATACTTTCTTTTTTGATGTTTAAGGCCACATAGTTAGCCCAGATTAACCAAGGTTTTCATTTTCTCAAAGTCAGTTGAAGATCTGGCCCTCAGGGGTCACTCAGGTTTTGTAGGGAGGGGGAGGGAGCCCCTGGCTCCTTTTGGCTTTTCATTTACCAGTTCCATCCACTTGAGGACAAAGTGAGGTCTTGCTAGACCAGGCTTCCCTTGTTGAAGCATGAGCAGATTTTCCTCTTTATAGACTGGACACTGGCTGAAGTTCCATTAGTGGATCTCCAAGACCTCCATGCACAGGAAGACTGGTGACTCACATTTGCAGGACATTTCAAGCGATGCTCCCATGCATAGACCCCTGGGACTTAGTTGACTTCTGAGGGCAAGGAACAAAGTTATCCCTTTAAGACCCTTGGCCAAACTGGTATGGGCATTAAGTATGGTCGTTAAGCATCCAGAAAGGCTAAGTTATACCGAGCCTGATACTTTTAACTACTCTAGAATATTTTAGAAAAGGCTTAGATAAAAGCTCAAGCAGCTTTGTATAAGAAATACTAAGAAGTGCCCGGCATGGTGGCGCATGGTTTAATCCTAGCACTTGAGAGGCAGAGGCAGGTCGACCTTTCGGAGCTCAAGACCAGCCTGGTCTACAGAGTTCCAGGAAAGCTGGGGCTACAGGGAGACTCTGTCTCGAAAAGCCAAAAAAAAAAAAAAAAAGAAAAGAAAAGAAATACTAAGAAGCACTCCCATAAAATAAATACTGTGGTTAGAAATATTGTCATGACAAACTAGTGTTTTTTCTCATTCTTTTGATCTTACATTACTTTAAAATATGCATACATACTCTCCACCCATATGGCTGCAATTCCTAAGTCTGAAAATAAATGGTAGCTTAGTTCTAGAACCTGTTAAGGTATTCACAATATAAGAGCACAGTTGTTTTCAGATCATGAGATCAAGAGGAATTTAACATTAACATTGCTCAGTTTGCCTTTCAACTAGGTACTTGGCACTAGCATCCACAGATGAGGGATACCATTCATTGTTTTCTGGGACTATGTTACTTCACTTAGCATAATGGTTTCGAGTTCCATTCATTTACCTGCAAAATTCATGATGTCATCTTTCTTTACCACTGCACAGAACTCCATCGTGTAGATGTGCCACATTTTTGTTAGCCACTCGTCTGTTGAGGGGCATTTGGGTTGATTCCAGCTCTTCGCTATGGTGAAGAGTGCTGCAATAAACATAGATCTGCATGAATCTTTTTGGTAGGATAATTCTTGTGGGTATATACCCAGGAGTGGTATGACTAGTTCCGGTGGTAGGCTCATTTTGAGTCTTTTAAGGGTTCTCCACACTGGTTGCCATAGTGGTTGTACGAGTTTACATTCCCACCAACAGTGGATGAGTGTTCCCGTTTCCCCACATCCTCCCCAACATTTGGTGTCTTTTGTTTTCTTGATCTTAGTCAGTCTTATCAAAGTGAAATTATATCTGAGAGTGGTACCCTCAATATTGGAGGGTACTGCCTATGTGTTCTTCTAGCAGTTTCAGAGTTTGAGATTTTATATTGAAGTCTTTGATCTACTTGGAGTTGACCTTTGTGCAGGGAGAAATGGGGTCCAATTTCATTATTCTACAAGTGGTGATACAGTTCTGCCAGCACCATTTGTTGATGATACTGTTTTTCTCCCATTGTGTATTCTTGATGCCTTTGTCAAATATGAAGTGGCTGAAATTGTATGTACTTGTATTTCAGCCTTCTGTTCTATTGATCTGTGGGTCTATTTTTATGCCAGTACCATGCTGTTTTTTATAACTACAGCTCTGTAATATAACCTGGGATCTGGTATGGTGATGCACCCTGCAGTGTTCTTTTTGCTCAAAATCGTTTTGGTTATCCGGGGTGTTTTGTATTTCCATAGGAATTCTTGGATGATTTTTTCCAGCTTTGTGAAGAATGCTGTGGGTATTTTGGTTGGCATTTCATTGAATCTATAAACTACTTTTGGTAAGATGGTCATTTTCACAATATTAATTCTACCAATATACGAGCACGGTAGATTTTTCCATCTCCTACTGTCTTTCCTTATCTCTTTCTTTAATGTTTTGAATGTTTCATTGTAGAGCTCTTTAATGTTCTTGGTTAGGTTTATTCCTGAGTACTTTTTTAAGATAATGTAAATCAGAAGGGTTCCTTGTATGCTTTTTTCTGATTGCTTGTTGTTGGTGTATAGAAATGCTACTGATTTTCATAAGTTGATTTTGTAACCTGCCACTTTACTGAAACTATTAATCATTTCTAGTAGTTTTCTGGTGGGTGGAATTTTCTGCATCTCTTACTAGTGCAGCCACTATGGAAGGCAGTGTGGAGAACTCTCAAAAGAGTAAAAATGAACCTATAATATGACCATTTCTTGACATATACCCAAAGACTCGTCATACTGTAAAGATACCTGTTGTTGCTGCTCTCTTCACAATAGTGAAGAAATAGAAACAACCTAAATGTCTTACAACCATTGAATGGATAATGAAATTGTGGTACAGCTACACAATGGAGTACTACTCAGCAGTAAGAAAGGATGGAATTATGAATTTTGCAGGTAAATGGATGGAACTAGAGAATGTTATTCTGAGTAAAGTAACACAAAGACAAAAATCCAGGTGATATATGTCCTCCCTCATTTGTGGATTGTATATGTGATATACAATATATTTGTGAGTATATATCCTGACATAACACCAGGAGCCAAGAAATTGGAAAGGATACATGGAGGTAAAGGAAAGGAAAAGTCCTAAAACTGGGAGATGTTACTAGGGAGGTGGTCAGGAGGGTGGCGGTTTTGGGTTGGGAATGGGGAGGGGAAGTAAAACAAGGGGTACGATGGGAGGTAGGGGAGGTCAAGAGAGGGAGACTGTGGGGATGATGGGGGTACTCAGGCTGGGGAGGGGGGTGGGTGGTAAGGGAAGATGAATACGGATGATTGGAACTTGAGAAGCTAGGAAAACCCAGAGTGTAACGTGATGCTCCCAAGACCCCATGAGAAATCCACAAACATTGTCTGAACATTAGTGCATAGGTTGTACAACCTGGTGGCTGTGTGGCAGGGAGCACAGTGCAAGACAGAGGATACCTCCCTGTGAATGGTTGGTGAGACCAATACAAGTGACTTTTGAAACAAAGCAGGCTATCTCCAAAGCTCTTGATTATCTACCAGAAATAGAAAACAAGTCCCTACTGTTCAGAACAGGAGATGCTTTGGGGATAGGTCTTAGATTAATGGAACAGAAACTGACCTGCAACTTTTCTATCTGAAGTTAAGCACTCATAGTGCTAGACAATGTGCACACTGCTACAAGAGAAAATCAAGCAGTGGTACAACCCAGTGCCAAACAACCATGATGAGCTGCCCAGCAAACTACCTCTATTGGTGCAGTAGAAGCACTGTTGTCTGGGGGATGGACTTGGAACCCTCTCAATAGGAGTGAACCCATACTACAAACTCTGGCACATGCACAGGGCTGGAGAGGACATAGAGCCTAGAGAAAAGCCTATTGAGGTCTTATCTCTAGACAAATGAAATTTCTTACCATACACTAACTACATAATCTTGTATTTACAGACAAACACATCTTATGCCACTCATCAAAAAAAGCAACTCTATGTAAAAGATGGAGACCACTGCAGAGTCCACCAACTGGTCAGAACATATGTATCTGAAAAATCCCCATTCCTAGGACACACATTTACAATCGAACTTCTACACACAGAATGAAAGGCAGAGAGAAAATGAGCACACCCCCCAATTCTCACCAGTAACACTTCTGTACACAATAGAGAGTGAGGCAAACAGAAGGCTACAGTCAACCTCCAAAGAATGGGAGCCCTAATGCTGTGTATTTCTGGATGGGACCCCTATATTAAACCTCACCTACTCACAGCTTGGGAATTATTGCTGAGGAGGGAGCAGAAACATTGTAAGAGCAAGGGCAGGTACATGAACATAGAGAAGCAATAACTTACAATTGACTGTAAGCTTTCACGTGTAAACCTGTGGCAATGTAGGCATCAGAAACAGGACCTATGTCAAATGGGACAAGGTCTCAAAGCAGAGCAATAGAAATGGGTGGGAGACTGACTCTGGACTGAGAACTATAAGAGATTAAGTACTTTTGGATGAGGAAGAGTATGACTTACCTTTTTATCTGTCTTTTTTCAAGTATGTGCATTTAATACTAACTCCAGTGGATCTTTTGCACGGAGGGATGTCTGGGTTTGGGAGCTTGACTGGATAGGGGTTAATTTGGATGTTGTAACACATGACTTCTGATGGGAGGTTGGGGCATGGAGGGGCCTGGGTTTTATTGGGAACCTTTGTATGAGTTGTACAAATGAACAATTAAAAATAGAGAGAATAAAAAACTGAATTAAGATGGGCGTGGTGGCGCATGCCTTTAATCCTAACACTCGGGAGGCAGAGGCAGGTGGATATTTGTGAGTTCAAGACCAGCCTGATCTACAGAGTGAGTTCCAGGACAGCTGGGGCTACAGGGAGACCCTGTCTCGAAAAAAACAACAACAACAAAAAAGAAAACTGGACTAAACAAAATTCTCAATTAAAACTAGAAAACCCAGAAAAAGAAGCCTCAACTAGCATATCAAAAAAATTGGTTGCAAACATGGTTGATACCAACTCAAATACACTAATAATCATTTAAAATTTGAATGGTCTAAAAACAGGACTGGTCACAAAAAAGATCCAATTATATGCTGTCTTCAAGAAAAGTACTTTATATGTGAAGACCGATAGGATAAAAAAAAAAATGAGGAAGATCCGGGAGTGGTGGCACACGCCTGTAATCCTAGCACTTGGGAGGCAGAGGCAGGCAGATCTTTGTGAGTTCAAGGCCAGGCTGGTCTACAGAGTGAGTTCCAGGACATCTGGGGCTAAGAGAATTCCTATCTTGAAAAGACCAAAAAAAAAAAATGAGAAAGGAAATATGTCTAGTATCATTAATCAAAGCACAGTTTGAATAGCTTTATTAAATTCAGACATAGTAAGTTTTAGAACAAAGAAAATTACTAGGGATAAAGAGACTCACTGGCTAATAATGAAAAGATTAATTCCCCAAGTAGATATTACATTATTAATTATGTATGCACATAAAACAGAATATCAAAATATATAAAACAAAACCAGAAAATCCCAATATTGTAGTTGTCAAATTCAGCTTCTCTCATCTCCATCAGTAATTGTTATATCAAGAAGGCAGAGAATCAATAATGACAAAATTGACCTGACTGGCACTATCAACTTAATGTAATTGATGTCATCAAAGATTCCACCAATAACAACAGAATACAAATTCTTCTCAAGCATGCATGGAATATTTACCAAGATAAGCTATGTTTTAGACCATTCAACATACTTTAGCATATTCCCAGACCACAGTGAAAATAAATGAGAAATTAGTAAAATTAGAGGTGATTAGAAAACCCCAAAATATTTTTATTATTACCATTATTAAACTTTTTCCATAGGTCACACATCATTTCTCAATCAAATCTAGAGTAGCTTCCCCTTCCATGCCCCTTATCCCACCCAAGTCCCTGCACTCTGCCATACATGTCCTGCATCTCTCTCTAAGTCTCTCCAGAGATTTTTTCAGTTCTTTTGTTGTTGTTCTCTCCATCTTGTATTGCTACATTATATATATATATATATATATAGATAGATAGATACATAAATATACACATACATACATACATACATACACATATCACTTGAATTGGAGGATTTTTTTTTCTTCCTTAAAAGATGTCATGTTTTCCCTAAGGAAGTGCTCGAAGGTTCCTCCTTGGCACCCCCAACCATCAATCCTGCACTTTTGCTCCACATTTGGGTCTTTCCCTCCCATTGTCCCCCAAAATGAAGTCCAGTAAGCATGCGCCCTGTCTTGATCCCCCTGCACTGGCCTCCATAATCCCAAAATATTTTTAAAGTATGAAGATAATATTTAAAATATTTAGCTAAAATAAATCTTATCAAAATTTGTAGATGCAGCAAAAAATGCTGAAAGGGAAAATTATAGTATTAAATTCATATATTTGAAAAAAAGACAGATAAAAAGTAAATGATCTAAATGTAAATGACCTTCTTTCTACCTGAGATAACTACAGATATAAGAGCAACTGATGCAGAAGAATTGAAATGATAAAAATTAGAACAGAAATCAATGAAACAGAAAGCAATAGAGAAAAATCAGCAAACTAAAAGCTGAGTGATTGAAAAAATACTAGTAAAATTGATAAAATCCTAGCCAAGTGCACCAATAAAAAGACACAAGTTATCAATAAAGAAGGTTATTTGTACTATTCCATTAACATAAAATATAAGAATGCTAATAAGTATGTCCACAAATTTGGTATTTAGATGAACTTTAATTGTACCATTTCCTTAAAATATACACACTATGAAAATTCACCTCCTATATCTCAGAGATCATTGCAGAAAAGGGGACAGAAAGATTGTAAAAGCCAAGGCTGGTGCGTGAATGTAGAGAAGCAGTGACTCACAATGGACTATGAGGTTTCACATGTGGACTTGTGGCAATCTCGGCATCAGGAATGGAACCAATGCCAACTGGAACAAGGTCTCAAATCAGAGCAATAGAAATGTATGGGGGACTGGCTCTGAACTGAGAACTACAAGAAACTGAGTACAGTTGGGTGAGGAAGAGTATGCCTTACTTAGGATTCCTAGATATGCTGACTAGCCTCCAGAGGATCTATTTACACAAAAGGACATCTGGGTTTGGAAGCTTGAGTGGATAGAGCTTAGCTTGGATGTTGTAATACTTGAGTTCTGATGGGATTTGGGGCAATAGGGGAGGGGGATTGGGTTTATTGGGAACCATTGTATGACTTGTACAAATGCTCAATCAAAACAAAGATATGGAAAGGGCCATTTTCTATTTTTACAATTGAATTATTAAAATAATCTCCCAGAAAATAAATCACCAAGCCAAGACCATTTTACTGATAGGTTCTAACAAATATTCAAGAAATAGTACCAAAATTCCATGTTATCTCCCAGAAAGTAATTGGAACGGTCCCTTATTCAACTATCAGGCTAACGTTAACCTAACACCAAAATAAGAAAGCATTTCAATAAGAGAAGTTTGAACAATTTGATTCACTAATATACACACAGTTAAGATGAGTAAGTTCTAGAGGCCTAAAGTACAACATGATGACTATAGTGATAATAAAGTATTGTGTTTAAAATTTTGTAAGGGAGTAGATTGTAGATATTTTCACAACATCCGAAAAGAGTAACTATGTAAAACAATGAATATGTAAAGTAGGTTGGTTGCCATACTCATTTCACAATGTACATGAAAACCTCAGAATGTACACCTTGAACATACACAATTTTCATTTGGCAAGTATACCTCCTCAAGCTAAAAAAATGTTCAAAATTTATTTAGATAATTAATCTAAAATTAGTTACCTGATATACATGCAAACATCCTTAATGAGACAGTAACAAATTAATTTATTCGATACTGCTAAATAAAAGCCATAACCCACAATCAACTGAGATTAAGTCTGTATACATAAGGGTCCAATATTTAAAAATCAAACTATGCAATGTGGCATGTCAAGATGAACCTAGATACCTTATAATGTTTGAAAACTTGGTCCTGAGCTTTTGGTGCTGTTTGGGGAGGGTTATGGAACCTTTAGAAGGTATGCCCATGCTGGAGGAAGCATGTCACTGGGGACAGGCTTTGAGAGTTCTTGCTATGCCTGCTTGAGGATGTGAGTCCTCAGCTTTCTGTTCCACCCACCTCTACTGCCAAAGCTCCCCCACCATTATGGACTCTTACCCTCTTGAACGGTAACCCAAATAAACTCTTTGTACTAGAAGTTACTTTAGTCATGGTGTTTTACCACAGCAACAAAAACCTGATACATTGGGGTATTTCAAATGATAAAGTCATCAGCTAAAAGAGGAAGAATTTAAGCCAAAAATTTAATAATGGGTTTTTTATATTATTAAATAATTTATATTATATAATATAATTTATTATAAATTATATTGTTATATTATATAATATACTAATATAAATTATATTGTATTAGTATAATATTTAATAATATAGTTTATATTATTAAAAGAATAATATAAATATGACATAAATAAATGGGACAAATAAACCATAAATTTTGAAAATACTCTACCTTTTAGGAGCTGAAGTATAAATTCTTAATTCTGAAGTGCAAATTATACTTGATGGCTTTCTTCCAAAGAGTCCAGTATGGTAAAAAGGAGAAGAAAAAAGGAGTAATTTCGCAATGGGGAAACCTGACAAGTCCAAGATCAACATCAACAGGGAGAAGTCATACTGGTATGGACTCATGATATAATCTGCTAAGAATGGCAGTTTGATTTATTTCTCTTAATGTGTACAATCCTTAGTTTGATGGAACTGTTGTTTTATAGAATGTCCCTAAGTTTCATGATGTTTCAGGTTGGATTAATGGGGAAGGAAAATCAAATCAGACAATTGAGGAACATTCTAAGAAATGACAATCCCATCAAAATAAGAGATCATTCTGTTAAGAGAAATAAGCCAGATTCATAAAACAAGCATTGTATATGTTCTCTCATATGAGGAATCTATACTTCGTACACACACATATACACACATATGTATGTATGTATGTATGTATGTATGTACACACAAGCAGAGAGACAGAACATGAAATTATGGGGGGAGACCTTTTAAAAAGAGGAATGAGGCCAGGAGAAAGAGGATAACACAGGGTGACAGGGTTAAATATAAGCAAAGTACATGTATGAAAATATAACAAGGAGACACAGTACCAAACAGAAGAAACTTCCCTTCAATTTCTTGGTCAGGATACTCCAAGAGATTCCCCAAATAACACAGGCTATTGGCACATCCCTTTTTTACCATCCAGAACTTGAAGGTAAGGTCCTATTGCTGAAGATAAGACATACTTTGGACACGGGACTTGGAGCAATGGAGCTGGAACTGTCTTTGAAGCCTCCCTACTGGAAACAAGTTCTCATGGTTCTGGAGGTACTATGCATGCTGCTAAAGGAAAAATTAGTCGATGGTGCAACCCAACTTTAAAGCCTAAAAACCACAATGACCAGCACAACAAGCTATAGTTATGCAGTAGTGGCACTTTTATCTTGAGGTAGTCAACAGCTATCTAGTTGCACTTAAAGCTCTTTCAGTGAGCAGAAACTCACAGGTAGCATTCTAAATATAACCAAATACACATGGCTGGAAAGGTCATAGGAAAGAGACTCTGGATAGGCTACCTAGAGCTCATGGGATGAACTGGATCTGATGAGTGAGCAGAGAGGGTAATTTTGCTGCAGTGGACTCTAGCACAAATGACAGAAGGTGTGAACTCCGGAGGAGGGGGCTGAGGGAGGGTGCCATGGAGAAGCAGGTATAATGGCAATTAGGACTGACAGAAAATTTATGTATGAAACACTTAAAAATTCAAAAAAATATATAAATAAAATAATACATTTTATTATGTTGACAATTCTAAAAAATACATTTGTCTAACTAATCAATTTGTGTACTCAGCCCCACAATTATAGGTTCTGATTCACCAACTGCCTGTATTTCTGAGAAATAGGTCAATTCCAGTTGCAGACACCCCATGCTTCAGGAGATGGAAATTCCAGAACTTGAACTCTCACTCACGGATAATTGACTTGGCTACAGAGGTTCCACAGTCTTTCTCTGTCTTCTGACTTCTTGTTTTATGTTGGTGTTTGTTTAGCTCATTTTTTATATTTTTTTATGTGTATGAGTGTATTGTCTGCATGTAGGTTGGTGCACCCGTGTCATGCAGTGCTGTGGAGGTCAGAAGAGGGAGTCGGATTCCCCTGGAACTGGAGTTAAAGACAGTTCTTAGCCTCCATGTGGGTGTTGGGAATCAAACCCAGGTCCTCTGCAAGAACAGTCAGTGCTCTTAACCGCTGAGCCATCTCTCCAGCCCTTGTTTAGTTTATTTTTGAGATAGCTTCCTACTCCTTAGTCCAGGCTGGCTTCAAACTTACAGCAATCCTCCTGCATCAGTGTCCTGAGGCCTGGGATTACAGGCCTGAGCCACCACACTCAGCTGACCTCCTTCTAACTTTTAGTGACAATCCTTGAAAATAAATTTCTTTCCATCCTGAGTTCTGACTTTACAGATGACTGGCACTTTTAAATTGTGAGAATGGTTTACCTTTCTGGCTGAGCAGTCTCTCAAAAATCATTTTATTAAGGAAAAATAGGGCCAGCAGCTCATTGAGTTCTATCTTGGCAGCATATCTTTTCAATTCTGAATTTCGTTGTGACTTGTTTGCCTAGTCCTTATGCCACCATCTAGTCTAACATCCTAATAACAGCCTGCAACTGGTAATTTGGGTTTTCAAAGCTATATTTTTCAAAATGTTCTTCTGTTCAAATAAAAGGCACCTTCTCAACTGCACAAAGAGAGACAATGAGAGAAAACTTATGCAAACACATGTGTATGCATGCACCCATAGCACAACACACACACACACACACACACACACACACACACACACACACACACACACACAGACTCAAGACAGAGATTTGCCTGAATTTCAGGTCAAGTATTTTCTGTTTTTCCCCTTCATAGACTAAGGAAGTTAGGATTTTGGTTATTTTTATTATTCATTGCTCTTTTTCTGTTTTGTTTTTTGGTATTTTTGTTTGTTTGTTTGTTTGTTTGAGACGGTCTCCCTTTATCCCAGCTGTCCTGGAGCTCGCTATGTAAACCAGGCTGGCCTTGAACTCACAGAGATCCGCCTACCTCTGCCTCCCGAGTGCTGGGATTAAAGGTGTGTGCCACCATACCCAGCCTAAGATGGTTCTTAGCCACCATGTGGGTGTTGGGAATCAAACCCAGGTCCTCTGCAACAGCAGTCAGTGCTCTTAATCGCTGAGCCATCACTCCAGCCCCTATTCATTGCTCTTAAATAGAGTCCCAACCACTATATTTCAAATGAATATTGAATATTCCCCTACTTAAGATGCAAGGATTTTTGCCAATAAAGCATTTTGACCTTCAAGAACATGTACTTACCACACATGAGCATCTCAAATTATTGCTTGAGTCTTTAGATTTTCAACTTGGTTTGTCTGATCTGTAATCCATGCCAATAGTGATTAAGTTGGGAAAACTGTGTACAGAGCATCTTCTGATATGATGACATTTTTATACCTCTCCAAACAGTTACTTCCTACAAATGTTCTCACCTCTTAAATAAAAATATTGTTCATAATTGCATACAAGAGAAACGCAGTCTATTTTTTGGCGGCTGAGAATTTAGAAGTGGCTGAAATTAATTAGTCTCACATTTAATTTTACTTATAAATAACATTAAGAATAAAGCTAGAATTATTAGTAAATACACGCCATAATATAAATTATCTTATTTATTCCCTTAAACTGGTGATTCTCCTAAAATTTGTGTAATTAGAGTCAACAAAATTACTGATAAGATCCCTGTTATACATCAAGTTATATTCTTTTTTAATAGTATGAGGATTATGTACCAAAAACTACAATTACAAAAAATAATCAATTATGATGTTGTAATCAGCAAATTTATTACCTTAGTGGCTGTTCTACTATAAAATTTAACTTTTATTTCCAACTACTGTTAGTGATTAGAACTTTAAAACCCTGGCAGTCACAAATATGCTTAAATTCAGATCCTATGAATATCACACTTGAACTTTATGAATGTATGTGCATATATGCACACATTTTGGCTTGCTTTGATTTAAAGGTACTTGAAGCCATTTACAAAAATATCTGTGCTGTACCACCACGAAAACATTAAAAAAATTTTGAGCTAAAGGGAAAATAATGAGAAGAAATTAAGAAGGAACATAAGTAAGGTTGAAACCCAGTGACATTTACATCAGAAGTAGACTAACACTTCAGGCTCTAATCTTTACAAATAGGGCTAGGAAATACGGATATAATTTCAAACTTCACAGAACCTATAAAGAAAAAAAAATTAGGTACCTTTCAATTCTGTCTCAGAAAAGCCAGAGTCTGAAAATTTATTTTGGTATCAACGAGCTATAATCTACCTCCTTCTTTCCAGCCAGCAAGGACTTCTTACTAATACTTTTGACCTATTGACAACTAGCAAGAATGACATGTACCCTTATCACATGAATGTCCTGTATCTGTTCATGAAGAAAACTGCCACATCAAGAACTAAAATTATCAGGCCTTCCCACAAGAGATGGGGTCTTTGTAAAACCAAAAGTAAAAATGTAATGCAGAAATGGGAATTGGACAAAATCAGTCTGAGATGTCTCTGATGTGAAGCTCCTTTCACAATGTCCTATATCTTTTCCACTGCCATCTGTCCTTTACACATATGAGGGAGGGGCATATTACGTTACTGCTACTAAGTAAGATCAGAATATTTCAGGCTGGAGAGATGGCTTAGTGGTTAGGAACACTGGCTGCTCCTGCAGAGGACCCAGGTTTGATTCCCAGGACTCACATGGTATCTAACAACTGTCCATAACTCCAGCTCCAGAGTATCTAACATCTTCTTCTGACCTCCATGGGCATTACATGACACGGGTGCAAGTATACACATGCCAAGAATACACTCACACAATAAATAAATAAATAAATAAATAAATAAATAAATAAATAAATAAAATATTTTTAAAAGATGCCAGTTGAAACAGATAAAAATAGTGGTGTTCTGTTGAAATAGAGCTATGGAAGTCACAGCTGTCTCTGGCCAAGTTCTTACCACTGGGGGAAACAGCATCTTCCACAAATTGTTCTGGGAAAACTACATTTCAACACACAGAAAAATGAAACTATATCTTTATCTCCTATCATGAACAAATTTCAGCTCCAAATGAATCAAGAAATTCAACATATATCCTGATACCTGAAACTGCTGGAGGAAATGTTGGGAATATGTTTCAACTTACAGGAACAGGTAAAGGACTGCCTGAGTAAGAATCTAGCAAAATAAAGACAAACAATTGGCAAAGAAAACCTTATGAAACTGAAAAGCTTCTGTTCAAAGGAAACTGAAGTAAATGAATAGGAAGCCCACAGAATGGGAGAACATCTTTGCCAGCTATTCATTTGACAAAGGGTTAGTGTATAGAATATACAAAGAACTCAAAAAACAACCCAATTTAAAAAGGGCTATGGAACTGAGTAGAAAATTCTCAAAAGAAGAAAATACAAATGGCTAGGAAATACTTTAAAAAGAAACCCCAACCCTATCGTAGGAACTATTAGTAACCAGTGCCTACTTGAAGAGGAGACTCAGTATTATTTAAAGATGAAAATCTTAGTAAGGTTTAACAGGTTCCAGGGAACGAACCCATATCAAAGGACATTTGAGGACACAAACCTTACTCTATATGGGAGAGGAATCTAAATGTAGTCAAAATATGTCCCATGAAATTCACAAAAATTCAAAATAAATGAATAAATAAAGCCCAAGGAACATCAGTAAGATCTGTTTAACAAAAATAAGTGTTTAACAGTCTTAATTAACCATTGAGGAAATGCAGATTAAAACTACTTTAAGATTCCATCTCACCTCACTCAGAATGTTCATCTTTAAGACAAATGACAGCAAACGTTGGTGTGGATGCAAGGAAAGGGGCTCTCTGATATACTGTGTGTGGGAATGTAAATTAGTGCAGCCACTTTGGATATAAGTCTGTAGGTTTCTCAAAAAAAATAATAAATCCAGAAATTAACTTCCTTATGACCTAGATATATCACTGCAGGGCATTTACCTAATAGACATTACATGTAATTATAGAGAGACTTGAGCTACCATGTTCAGTGCTGTTCTCATCACAGTAGGTAGAAAATGTAATCAACCTAGATTTCCATCACCAGATGAATGTATAAGAAAAATGTGGGAGGTTCGAACACTGAGGCTGCAGGTAGCTACAGGCAGCTGGGTCCGAGGGTGTGGACCAGCATAGTGGCCAAGAAGATCCTGGGAACTGGGAGTGAGCAGAGGTTCAAACACCGAGCCAGCAGCTGGGGCAGAGGATAAGCAAGCAACCCCGGAACTCAGGAGAGAGTGGCTGTCAGCAGAGGGAATACAGTGCTCAGAAGGTGTCATCTAGGTTGTTACCCACCCAGTTCTTGTAGAACAGAAAGGGAAAAGTGAACTATACCTTCTAATATATAACCAAAATTGAAAGCCTGAAACCTAGACAAGACAACACTCCATACATAAGGAGAATACAAGGAAGGCACCTCAAGGAATGAGGGAAAACAATCTTTCAACAAGGTGAAGAGGCATTCAAGATTCGCATCAGAATACAAGCAAAAGGCAAACAACATGCCAAGAGCACAAAAGAGCAATATGGGAAAAGCACAAAATAACTCCACACCAAACTCTAAAGAGCCTGTAGAGGACTCCTATAATGGGATCGCCCTACAGGTATCCAGGACACAGATCATAGAATGAAGGGGAGAGAATGAAAAACTCAGAAAGGACCCAGAGGAAGACAAGGACAAACTTCAGAAAGAACTAAAAGGAGAAAATGACAGACTCCAGAAAGAGCTATAGGAACAAAATGACAAACTCCAGAAGGAAGTGGAAGTGCTGGAAAGATCCCAGGCTGAAATGAAAAGAAAACCAATGAGCAAAACAAGGACCTACAAGAAAAGATTGAGAAGCTCCAAAAGGAAGTGGAAATACTAAAGAAAGCACAGGATGAAATGAAAAAGGAAATCGAACACTCAACCAAACAAAAGGAAAGAATGGGAAAAAGTCTCAGAAGCAGAATGGAGGAAGAAGAAAAAGAATATCACACCTAGAAGATAACAAAGAACAACTAAAAAGCCCAAGTAAAGACTGAATTTTTTTTTAATTTTCTTTTTTTTTTATATATTTTTTATTTTTTATTTTTAAGGGATTCTACAATAAAATGACAAAGTTGTTTGCAGATAACATTGATGTTACTCAGTATGTCATACAATTAAGTAATTGGTGCATTTTGCAAGTATCTATGTCCAAATTTTGAACAGCCCAAGGTTCCCATAGTCCAGTTGGAGAAGCTTGTATGCACAGGCATGTTGATCAGTTAGGAGTCCAGATTATATTCCTGTAATCTCATGATTCACCCCTATCTCTCCGCAGCCCTTACAATCTACCACGCCTCCTCTTCCGCAGTTTGTTCCCTGGCTTTGGGAAAGGGGCACAAGTGGGTGAGAAGAAAACAGTCTAATTTCTTTGGAGTTGTCATTTTGGACTCCAGTCTGTTCAGGTTGTTTCCCTTCATGGGTTTACAGCTTTTCCAGTGATACCCTTTTTAGTCATACTAACAAAGCACAAGCTATTGGATGTACAGGCATTTAAGCAGTACCAATTATTATGTCAAGCTAAGCTGTGAGCATAGACACAGATGCTTGGATGGTATGCTAATCCGCAAACTGTGGTTTCTCTATAAAGGGTGACAAGTTCTTATTGTGGCTTATAACATCTCATAACCACTAGAGGACATAAGCTTGTGGCATCCGCTGTGAGTTATTCCTCCTAGGAGAGAGCTAATAGCCAATTAGATTTGGGATATATATAGACACTTGGCTGCCACTGTTGCACAGTATCTCCAGGCTGTTGAGGTGTAGCTGATATTTTCGGAGGAGTCTTGCTTGTCTCAGGGAGACCAATATTTTGCTGTACTGCTTTAGTGGCCTTTGGTAACGCTCTCTGGCATTTCAGAGGGACAGTTGTATGCTAGCATGTGACATCTCATAACATTTTGTTCATGCTCACACCAGGTCTTGACAACACGGTAATTACTCGCCTTTTCTCCTTGCATTATCCCACTGTTATAGGCAAAGGCCTTAAACTTGGGGGGGTGGGCTTTGAATCCCTAGCCAACTCTTTCTAGGCAGAGTAATTCATTGCTGATGTCAGAGCTTTCCCTGTAGCAAATATATTTTGCTTAATTACACAAACTTATAAACACTTTATATGTAATTTTGCTCTAGATAGAGAAATAAATCCTTTCCACTTCCTTGCCTATCAGTCAATTTAAAAAGGGTAGTTATGCCTGTTTTTAAGGAAGATTACCACCATTTAACGATTGGCTCTAATTTACAGTTAGGAAGTGGGTTTCATTACCATTGTTTTTCTTTTTCTATATAAAGGGGAGAGTAGGAAGGTTTCTCAGTATCTGGAAGGGAAACTCATTAGGGCCCATTATAAACATTAACCCAAATAATTCAGAGAAGATGCTCAGTGTCTGTGACTCAGGCCAGTCTGAGGTCCTCTTCTTTAATGTTCAGATGGTCAACCTCTCTGCTCGCATTTCCCAGTCCATCCTGCATAGCTAAGTTTGTATGTTTTCAGGCATTTAGATTGATGCTTTTACCTGTGGGAACATAAAATTCTCCTCCCATTGTTAGTTTCAAGATCAGAAAACTGAAAATTTATCAATAGGATTGGAACACAGAGTTTTCCATTTGTATCCCAGAAAGGATACTACCCCATCTCCCACCTCCCTCTTTTTTTTTTAGGTTTTTATGTTTTGACCTATAGATGCCTAAGTTGTATTACACATACCATAAACAGGAGCCAAGGCATAAGCTTTTCATTAAATTTACCCAAACTGTTTTCTCATTGACTGTATGCTACTTATTTGGGAAGGAAATTTAAGCTTAGTCCTTTAAATGTCCTACAAGTAAAAGAAAAGTGTTATATGTGGATGTAGTATAATTCAGAAAAGTAAAGAGGCTATAGTAAAAATGTAAACAAAAATTATAAATAAAACAATTAACATTTTTTATTCCCAATTAGTTCAATGTATTACCATTTACACCAAACATACACCTAAATTTAACTAATCTAAACAATTCACTAAGCCTTAAAATAACTTGTTTTTCTTTTGGCATCTAAGCATTCTTAACTATGATATGGCAAGGGAGAGTTTCTTTTCTCATCTATTCTATTTGGTGTTCATGCACTTTTTGTATTGTATGGGTTGCTTTTTTTTAGTTTGGGAAAATTTTAATCTATTATTCTGTTGAAGGTCTGATCTATACCATTCCTGGGATTCTTCTCCTTCTCTATCCCTATGATGCAGAGGTTTGATCTTTATCGTAGTGTCCCACAATTTCCTGGTTTGATCCACTCTTGTGTATTTTTAAAAATTTCAGTCTTAAAATAGCCTAAGTATAGGATATTTTAGCCTAAGTATAGGATATTTTAAGACTTGGAAATTTTTAAAAAAATATGCAAGAACGGAACGATCCAGGAAATGTGGTATACTATGAAAAGATCAAACTTCTGCATCATAGGGATTAGAGGAAGGAGAAGAATCCCAAGAGAATGGTATTGACCAGACCTTCAACAGAATAATAGATTAAAATTTCCCCAAACTAAAAAAAAAAAAAAAAAGACAAACCCATCAAATACAAGAAGTGCATAGAACACCAAATAGAATAGATGAGAAAAGAAACTCTCCTTGCCATATCATAGTTAAAATGCTTGACACCACAAGAGAAAAACAAGTTACATATAAGGGGAAACCTATCAGAATTACAGCTGACTTTTCAGTGCAAACCATGAAAGAAAGAAGAATGTGGACCAAAGCATTCCCAGTGCTAAACGACTATAAATGCCAACCCAGGTTACTATACCTAGCAAAAATGTTGATTCTAGTTGAAGGAAAGAGAAAAATCTTCCATGACATAAACAAGATGAAAGAATACATGTCCAGAAGAACAACCCTTCAGAGAATACTTGAAGCAATACAAAGGACAGAGGAGAGAAGCAACTACCCCCAGGCACATTGAAAGAGAAATTAGTAAAAGGAGAAATGCAGAAGTAGAAACCTAGATGAAAATCCAATAGATAATAAGGGGAAAAGAAGTAACACACACCTCTCAATTATAACCTTAAATATTAATGGACTAAACTCCCAATCAAAAGCCAGAGACTGGGAGAATGGATTAGGAAACAGAATCCATCAATATGTTGTCTACAAGAAACCCATCTCACCCTACAGGATAGGCAATGACTTGAAGTGAAAGGATGGAAAAATATTCCATTCAAATGGCACCAAAAAGAAAGCAGATGTTGCTATTTTAATATCAGGCAAAATAGACTTCAAAGTCGAAGCAACTAGAGGAAACTAAGAGGGCCCTTACATCCTTATCAAAGGGAAAATCAATCATGAAGACTTCACAACCATGAATATATATGCACCAAACCCTGGTACACTGACCTTTATAAATACAACTCTACAAGACCTCAAGTCACAGATTAACCTCAGCACACTCATTGTAGGAGACTTCAATACCCAACTGAGCCCTTTGGACAGATCAACCAGACAAAGAATAAACAGAGAGACATCTGAACTGCCTGATACGATACACCAACAGGACCTCACAGACATCTACAGAATATTCCACCCTAATGCCAGAGATACACTTTCTACTCAGCACCCCATGGAACATTCTCCAAAATTGACCACATATTGGGACACAGAAGAAACCTCCACAAATACAAAAAGATTGAAATAATTTCATGCATTCTATCAGACCACAATGCAATAAAGCTCATTATCAATACCAGGATAAGCCCTACTATCTACAAGAACACATGGAGACTAAACAACACACTCCTGAATAATGAATGGGTCAAGGAAGAGATAAAAAAAGAAATAAAACCATTCCTGGAACTGAATGAAAATGATAATACAACACAACAAAACCTATGGGATACTTTAAAAGCAGTCCTAAGAGGTAAATTTATATCCCTGGGTTCCTACATAATAAAAGAGCACAAGTGAACAATCTAACACTACAGCTAAAAACACTTGAGAGACAACAACAAATGAGCCCTAAACGCAGCAGACAAGAAGAAAACAAAAATCAGAGCAGAAATCAATGAAATAGAATCAAAGAAAACCATACCAAAAAAAAAAAATCAATGAATCTAAAACTTGGTTCTTTGAGAGAATAAACAAGATAGACAGACCTCTAGCCCAGTTAACTCGAATGAACTTGCCACCTGACCCAGCCATACCACTTCTGGGTATGTATCCACAAAACTCATGTTACTGCAGAGATACATGCACAGCCATTTTATTGCAGCACTCTTCACAATAGCAAAGAGCTGGAACCAACCTAAGTGCCCCTCAACTGACGAGTGGATAGAGAAAATGCAGTACATCTACATAATGTAGTTTTATGCAGCAGTAAAGAAAGATGACATCATGAACTTTGCAGGTAAATGGATTGAGTTAGAAGATATCAGTAAAACAGTCCCAGAAAAACAAACATGAATGGATCCCTCACCTGTGGATGCTAGCACCAATTACCTAATTGTATGGCAAACTGAGCAACGTTAATGTGATCTGAAAACAACTGTGCTCTTGTATTGTAGAATCCCTTAAAAATAAACAAATGAAACTTTTTAAAAAGTGAAAGTAATCTACCTAAATTACCCCAGAAAAAAAGAAAAAAAAAGAGCACAAATAAATGAGCTAACACTGCAGCAAAAAAACACTTGAAAGACAACAACAAATAGACCCTAAATGCAAGAGACAGGAAGAAATAACAAACATCAGAGCAAAAATTAATGAAATAGAAATAAAGAAAACAATACAAAAAAATCAATGAATCCAAAAGTCTGTCCTTTGAGAGAATAAATAAGATAGACAGACCCCCTAGCCCAGTTAACCAAAAGAAAGAAAGAGCAACTCCAAATCAATAGAATTCATGATGAAAGGGGGAATATGACAATGGACAAAGAAAAGATCCAGACAATCATACAGGAATACTTCAAAAACCTATACTCTACTAAATTTGAAAACCTAAGAGAAATGGATGAATATCTGAAATTCAGTGAATCGCCAAAGCTAAACCAAGAAGAGATTGACAGCTTAAACGGACCCATAATATATGAAGAAATTGAAAATATAATAAGAGACCTCCCAACTAAAAAGAGCCCAGGTCCAGATGGTTTCAGAGCAGAATTATACAAAACATTTAAAGAGGACTTACAACCATTATTACTCAAACTGTTCAGAAGGATACAAGCAGAGGGAAAACTCCCAAATTCTTTCTATAAATACAGCATCACTCTAATACCAAAACCAGGCAAGGATGCAACCAAAAAAGAGAACTACAGACCCATCTCATTAATGAACTCAGATGCAAAAATTCTCAGCAAAATACTTGCAAAACATATACAGACCCACATCATAAAGATCATTCACCATGTTTTCTTTGTTTCTATTTAATTTACTTCTGCTCTTATTTTTGTTATTTCTTCCTGTCTGTTGCATTTAGGGTCCATTTCTTGTCATCTCTCAAGTGTTTTAGCTTTAGTGTTAGATCATTTATTTGTTCACTTTCTGGTTTTTTTTTTTAATGTGGGCAATTAGGGCTATAAATTTCCCTCTTAGGACTGCTTTTAAAGTATCCCACGTTTTGTTGTGTTGTATTGTCTTTTTCATTTAGTTACATGAATACTTTTATTTCGTTCTTCCTTTCTTCCCTGACCCATTCATCATTAAGGAATGTGTTGTTTGGTCTCCATGTGCTTTCGTAGCTAGTCAGGCTTATTCTTGTGTTAATATTAAGCTTTATTGCACTGCAGTCTGATAGAATGCATGAAATTATTTCAATCCTTTTTTATATTTGCTGAGTTTTCTCTTGTGTCACAGCATGTGGTTGATTTTAGAGAATGCTAAGTAGAAAGTATATTCTCTGGTGTTTGGGTAGAATATTCTGTAGATGTCTATGAGGTCCATTTGGTGTATTGTATTGCTCAGTTCCAATGTCTCTCTATTTTTTTTGTCTAGTTACTCTTTCTCAGAGATTCAGTGGGGTATTGAAGTCCCCCACTATTAGTGTGCTGGGATTAATCTGTGTCTTGTGGACCTGCAGAATTGTGTTTATATAGTTTGGTGCACCTGAGTTTGGTGCATAAACATTGTGAAGTCATCCTGATTAATTGTTCCTTTTTTAAGGATGTAATGGCCCTCTTTGTCTCTTCTAATTGATTTTACTCTGAGGTCTATTTTGTCTGATATTAGAAAAACATCTCTTGCTTGCTTTTTGGTACCATTTGCTTGGAATATTTTTTTCCATCCTTTCACTTTAAGTTGGTTTCTGTCCTTGAGGGTGAGATGGGTTTCTTATAAACAACATATAGATGGATTCTGTTTCCTAATCCACTCTCCCAGCCTATGTCTTTTAATTGGGGAGTTTAGACCATTAATATTTGAGGTCATTATTGAGAGATGTGTGTTGCTTCTATTCAACTTATTCTTTGTTTGCATTCTTGGTCTAGGTTTGTATTTATGCTGTTATGCTTTTATTAGTTTCTCTCTTTATTTGTTTGGGGATAGTTGCTCCTTTCCTCTGTTCTTTGAATGGGCTTTTTGACAGGTGTTCTTTCATTTTGTTTATGTCATGAAATATACTTCTTTCTCCTTCAACTATAATTGACATTTTTGCTGGGTATTGCAATCAGGGTTGGCATGTAAAGTCATTTAGCACTGGGAATACTTTGATCCACATTCTTCTGGCTTTCATAGTTTGCACTGAGAAGTCAGCTGTAATTCTTATGGGTTTCCCATATATGCAATTTGTTGTTTTTTTCTTGTGGTTTTTAGCATTTTGTCTTTGTTTTGAGCACCTAGCATTTTAACTATGATATGGTGTGGGGAATTGCTTTTCTGGTCTTGTCTATTTGGTATTCTATGTGCTTCTTGTATTTGTATAGGTTTGTCTTTTTTCAGTTTGGGAAAATTTTCTCGTATTATTCTGTTGAAGATCTGATCAATACAGTTGTCTTGGGATTCTTCACATTCCTCTATCCCTATGATGCAGAGATTTGGTCTCTTCATAGTATCCCACATTTCTTGTTATTCCACTCTTGTGAGTTTTTAAAAAATCTTTCATAATCTTCCCTTGAGCATTTTAGTTGTTCCGTGTTACCCTGCAGGTCTTGTATTCTATTTTCTGCTTCATCCACTCTGCTTCTGAGGCTTTCTCCCATCCTGTCCTGTTGATTGGATGAATGTTCCATTTCCTTTTTCATTTCTTCCTTTGATTCCTTTAGTATTTCCATTTCCTTTTGGAGCTTGTCATTCGCTACTTGTAGCTCCTTGCTTCACTGGTCAGTTTCTTTTTTCACTTCAGCCTGGGATCTTTTCAGTGTTTCCATTTCCTTCCGGATTTTGTCATTTTCTCCCTTTAGTTCTTTATGGAGCTTGTGTTTCTCTTCCTCTAGTTCTTTACAGAGTTTGTGTTTCTCTTCCTTTAGTTCTTTTCAGAGTTTATCATTCTCTTCCTCTAGTTCTTTCCAGAATTATTTCCTTCTAGAGCCTTCCTGAGTTTTTCGTTTTCTCCCCTTATTTCTCTGATTTATTCTTATATTCTTTGATTTCTTTGAATATGTCTACAATTGTTCTTCTAAGTTCTCTGCCTTGGTTTCCTTCCAGGGAGATCTCATTGTAGGAATCTTCTGTAGGACTGGTGAAGTACTGTATCTATTTATTATGAGCTTTTCCCATTTTGTTTTTTCCTTGTGTCTTAGTTTTGTTTTGTTTTGTTTTGGTTGTTTGTTTGGATTCTGGCACCTCAACATTGGCTGTGCAGACTAGAATCACTAACTTTGCACCTGCTACATCATCTACACCACAGCACCACCAGCTTGGGGATGGGGGTGTCCTTTGGCCTATGTGCTGGTACCATGTTGACCTGCTGACCTGCTGCAACCCTGTCTAGGTCCACCCATGCCCACTTGCTGGCTGTAACTGGAGAAGGAAGGTTTCTGGGTGATCCTAAGCCTCCAGGGGCAGGGAGGAGGGCCACGAAGCCCAAGGCAGTTCCACCTCACCGAGGCACTGTGTTGTTCTGCTGCAACCCTGTCTAAGTCTGCCTACCCAGGCACTGCACTGCTCTGCTACGTCCCTATCTAGGTCTGCCCAGAGTGTTCAACAGGACATGTATATTAACACCATCAACATCACCAAGCTTCAAAAAAACATCACAGAGGCAGAAGATGGAAGAGCCAGAGGATGAAGAGGAGTACTGTGAAATGCCATATTATGGACAGAACAAGGCTATTGCAATCATGATCTCACAGCAGCTGTGGTTCTCTGTAAAAGACTTACACAAGATCAAGCCAGCCAAAATTCTGGAATATGTGGGGTAAGTGATCTCCAGGCTCTTCTGCATACTGAGGAGCTACTGAGGAAAAGTATTTTTTCTGAGAATATGGCCACTGGTAGGTTCCCATGCTCTAGTGGTGGCCCCACATGTGGATAGTACTAACTGGCCTTTGCTGATTATTTTGTAAAAGGCATTAAATTAGGAGAGGAGCATATTGGGGGAGATGGAGGAGAGTTGGATGGAAGAAATCAGGGGATACAATAATATTTCACTGTACACAAGCAGTAAATTCTCAAAATTAAAGAAATAAAAAGAACACATGATTCTCCATGTATCTCACACTATATTGTCAATAGAATTCTGATATACTTTTCATATTTTATTTTTTTTATTTTATTCTATAGGAACGGATAATATCACCATTATGATATTACTATATTATACTATATAGATTTTTATCTATCTATATATAAAACTCAAATAAAAACCTTTTACCTATGTAAACCATATAGACTCACTATCCTTTGATGTTTTGGTTAGAATGAAGATTAGTGCAAAAATGTTTATAAATGAAATAATTCTGATGAGCTTTTCTCTGAATCTTCTTTTAAATATATCATCTTCAAAATGTCATGGTTTGAAGCAGGCTTTGAAGTATAGGAAACCTTTAATCAGGCACTAAAATGTTACCACAGCAGCTTAAAATTATGTCAATGAAACTGTATTGTGGAAACATTTTGTCAAAAACTTCCAGATTATTTTATTCAAATATTGAACCCAGTTTATCCACCAGGGTTATGCTCCCAATGAATCTATGAACAGTGCCAAATCATATATGTTGTTTTATTTTACATATATAATTATGATAAATTTTAAGAGTATTAAAATGTAATGATTATGACAGCCTGTTATAAGAAAAATTATATGTCAATGTTCTCTCTCTCTCTCTCTCTTTCTCTCTCTCTCATCAAGCTATGCTTTCATGCTTTCAGACTGGTTGACCACAGAAAACTGAAACTGCAGAAAATTACCTTGAGGATAAAGTAAGTGGAAATTTTTGTACATATTTATCTTACAGACCTGATGTGATTTTGATTATAGTCAATATTTATCGCTTTATGGCAAAAGTGGAGAAAATAAAACATTCACAATTATCTTGTCTTTATAAAAATGATTATTTGACAAACCAAGCACATCACAATGAAAGACAAACCAAGCATATCACCTGAACCACCACAGCACAGCAAGTGAATGTTGTCTTTGGTTCTCCTATTATTCTACCAATATATTTCTGCACAATGGTTCAGAACTACTCAGCCCAACAAAAGCAATCCCCTGAGCTCAGTGCTTAGAAGCTTTAACATAGCAATCTCTGGCCCCAGCACCACAGTCCTGTCTGTTCTGACACCTTGTTGTATTTCCTTCATAGCAGTGTCACTGTTTGTTTATTATTGATCTCCTCTACTGGAATGGAAAATGAGAAACCAGGACCCTGTCTGTCTTGTTCTCACTGTATGAGCAGAATGCAAATGCTGGCATATCACAGGCACTCAAGAAATATTTGTTGAATTTAATAAAAGAAGTTGTGTGCTACAAATTAATCCACCAAATACATGACTCTCCAAACAGAAGTTGATTCAGTACTTAAAAATTTGATGAAGTCCCAAAAATTGTATGTAAAAGAGAAAATGCCATGTCAAAATGTGGACAAGACTTCAAATGAAAATGGAGGAAAAACCCAATTTTAGGTCTGAAATGGTTTATAATAGAAAAATATACTTTTCTTATTATTAAATACATTTGTAAAACAATCTGTCCTCCCTAACAAGTCTTAGTTTGCAACAAAATTGAATATTCTTTATAATGCTGTCATTAAGACAGAAAGAAACTTGGTCATATAAAGCTTCTAAACGTTAGTTGAGTGGTTTTCATTTTGCTTTCAATGCGGTGTTTTAAAAGAAACTTTGCTCAATCAACCTGCAACTCAAGGCCAAGGAGGGAGACCTTCAAGCCTGCAAAAAGCACTCCTTGTACAACCCACCTCAGACAGAGGCTACTAACGGGCAGAGAGGGAGAAAACTAAGTGACAGAAATGAGAGAGCCAGGAAAGAGGAAGGACAGAAAGCCTTCGCTTCCAAGGACATTTATGCCTGTTCAGAGCCTTCCTTGTATGAATGGCTATCAATTTTATGTAAAATCATGGTTGGGAAATTTGTTGAACGACGGGCACGCATTTCTAAAATATTTAGAGAAATATAAAGATGTTATCCAATCCCTAAGCACAAAATACAGGAACTAAACATGAAGATAAATGAGGAAATTAGACCTGGAATGAGAAAAACATTTCCACAATTCCAACTGAAGTCAAATCTTTGGTTTAAATGCATATCTTTGGTAGTCTCATGCCTTTCTTATTGCTTTATTTAACTTCTTAGTGTACTACCTGTTTGGACATTTACTTTCGCTTGCTTTGAGAGATTCCCCCACTCCAAACAAAACAAAAGCAAAGCAAAAACAAAATGGCATTATCCAAGTTAATAAAGCATGCTTTTTAGATTACTGAATCAATAAATTGGCTAGAACTTAAAAATTAACTCAAAAGAAAAAGCCTTTCTTAAACATTAATTTAGTCATCAGGGTTTTGGGACATTTTTCTTTAAACATGCCTCACTTTTACAGATTTAGAGGTGTTATACTATTTTCCATTCTTTGAAGATTTTTCACAAATGAGACATCGAGCCATTTTATAAAGAAGATAAATTGGGCTGTTAAAAGTAGCCCAGGATCCTATTCCTCATGTCTATTTGTCCTCTCACACTGTATCACTTCCTGGAAGTTTTAGTACTTGCATTTCATTTTCCTATATAAATATTTAAGGACTGTAATTTTGCCCAGTTGACATTGGCAGTGCCTATGCACTGGAATGCTTCATTATCTGCTTCTAGTATCAACATAATCTTGTCAAACTTTGTCTCCAATAAATAGGGCAGGCTGTATTTGGAATATTTTAATAAGCAAACACAGACATATTACTTTCAGTCATGGTCTGCTTACAAATCCCAGCTAAGAGTTGCAGTTACATGGAACAATAACCCATGAGCAGCATGCAAATATATTTTCATTAGTCAATGACACCCAGCTGCACAGTGAAATTATCTGTGCACTTTAAAACCTAACATTCCCTTGTGGTACCACCACAGCTTCACCAAACCTTCTTGCCATTGTTCATGAAATGCTCCAGCAGGGTTGAGTTCATCATAAACCCAAAGTGTGCAATTTTTCAATTCCATATTAGGCCTGGATTCAAAGTCTATTGTTTTAATGCTATTTGGAAAGAAGACAAGGAGAATGTCATTGGGTAGCTATTATTTAAAGTGCTTCTTCTCACCCTGTTTTTCTGGGTCATTTGGAAAAATAATCATTGACCTATAGAAACTTTGGAAACGATGATCACTTTGGCATTGCTCTAAGTTTTCCCTTAGACTTTTAATTTTTAACTGTACTCTCAGAGAGAAGTCAGTTTTTCAGTGTTCTAAATCAAAGTAGCCGAAATGGGGATACTTAAATGGAAACAGATACTTCAAATACAAGTAGCTGCTTTTTATGTTTTTGTCTTTGTTACACCACCAGGTTGTCTCATGCTCTTTCCTCATGCATCTTTTCTGGATGTTTTTCTTCTCAGTTTTTCTTGAGATAGAGTCTTACTTTGTAGCCAAAGCTAGCCTTGAACCCTCCAACCTTCCCACCTCAGCCTTCCAAGTGCTGGAATTATTGACATGTGTCATGATTGTGGCTTCTTTACTTGTTAACCTTAAAAAGCTAGGATCCTTAAGCCACCCATTTTCATGCTTGATGGATTTTCATTTGGTTTGGTAAGATATCATCAATTGATCTCTCCCACTGTTTCCTGCTTTGTTTAGATTTTTCTTTGTTTATTTGTTTTGTGGTTCTTCAGAATTTTATTCAAGCCTCTCTCTACCTCCCCAAACTCCAACCCATAAATTCACACAAACAGAAAAATAATGACTAAATGACCTTTGCTAGATGTATATCTTCTGGATATTATCATGCATGATAGAAACCTCAGCCAAATGGGCATCTCGACTTCTGAGGAGGGAAGTTATTTTTAAGCAAAATTTCTACTGATACCATACAGGGTAAAAATCTAGCCACAAGTAACTCCCTAGACCCACAAGATGGGCCTGGAAAGAGGATGTCAGTACTTGCTGCTGGATCTGCAATTTCTTTGCTGAAGTTTCTCATCTCTGGCTAAACATTAGAACATCTTATTTAAAATACACATATACAGTCTCTCTGTATATGTGTGTGTGTGTGTGTGTGTGTGTGTGTGTGTGTGTGTGTGTTGATACACTGATCTCTCTTCCCCACAGATTCTAATGTAATTGCTCCAGGATAAAACTAGGCATGAGTATTTTTAAGGCTCCCACAGATGTCTCCAACATTGAATTCCAGGATTAGAACACTGCTAAGAGGCATTTACACATATCATAACTAAACACAGCAAAATCTCGATCCCTTCATTTGCCTACTACTTTTAGATAATGCTTTTACCAACTGCATATGACTCGAAGAGGTCCCAGCAAAAGAGATAGTAAAGGAGCCAGTGAGGGAGTAAAACTGAGGAGGAGAGAGGGAAAGGGAAAGGGTAGGAAGGATGAAGAGGGGATAGGAAGGGAGAGGAGGAAGGAGGGATGGAGGGACTGAGACACTGAGCTGCACTCTCAGACCCTGAAGTATTTTCATGGAGTAACTTTCCCAACTGAAATCACTCTGTGTGATCAATCATAAGCATCTACAATGAGTGAAAAGCTGAGTCAAAATAGGCTGTGTGCAGAACATGAAACACAGCACAGAATCCTGAAGGTCAGTAACTAGGAACCAAAGTGTCAGAGTAAAAGGGGGTAATGTCTACTAAAATCCAGCCAATCATACCTCTGTTGGAATGCCAACCACGTGCAGCAAAATAGATTGATTTAAAAAAAATTAAAATCTAATTTTATGTGACCTCTCCAATTTAGGAACATTGGCTCATGAACAAAATATCTGTGGAGGGGCCAGGCTTGGTGGCACATGCCTTTTTAAATCCCAGCACTTAGGAGGCAGAGGGAGGTAGAGCTCTGGGAGATGGAGGCCATCCTGATCTACATAGTGAGTTCCAGGCCACCTGTGGCTACTGAGAGAGTCTGTTATAAAATGACGAAAAATAAATAAATCCATAGATATAATCCAAACACTTTAATATTGGCCTCAGGCTCTGTCCAATAGGTAGCTAGTTTACAATTTACATAATACAAACTTAAATGAACAAATCCACCACATTCCATCTGAATATTAAATCATTAATAGAAATAAAAAATGTTAGAGCTAAAAATAAAGCTCAAATAAGTCATTAGGTTTAATCAAACTAGTTTTAATAATTTTATTTATTACTTTCTTAATATTATGTTTATGAGTGTATTGCCTACATGTGTAAGTATGCTCACGTCATGCAATGCCCACAGAGCTCAGAAGAGGGTGTCAGATACCTTGGAACTGGAGTTACGGATGGTTGTTAGCTTCTGTGTGGGTGCTGAGGATTGAACCTGGGTCTTTTGCAACAGCAGTCAGTGCTCTTAACCACTGACCCAACTCTCCAGGCCGCACTCAAGCTATTTTTAAGATAATAAAGGGTGGAAGAAACTGAAGTGTTTAGAGGCTATGTGATCATTTTAATGATGTAGCAAACTGATGTCAGCATTCTGAACTCCAGGTACAGGTTCTATGTTAACACCAAAGTGAAGTCAACATTTTTTCTGAAGCTCAAAATATTTGTACACTTGTAAAGCAAAAGGAATAGTTTGGATAACAAAAGCAAAAGACAAAGTGATGGTGTCACATAATCTATATGGTGAACATCAAATGGCCATTAATATCTTTAGATATTAGCGGGAATAATTCCAGATTGTACTTGTAATGGAGACTGAGCAAAGAACTTCTCGGACATATGAAAAGCATTGAGCTCCTACTATGAACTATACACTAAACAAATAGCACTAGGTGAAAAAAGACATGGCTGCACTAGTTTGCAGCCAAATGAAACAAAACCTAATCAGATCTAGTCAGGTTGGGCTGAAAATCATTCAATAGCTTCCCTGAGCTTTAGGATAAAAGCCAAGAGATATTTAATGAAAAAAGTTAGGCACACAGAGAGAAACTGAGAGGAGAGGGCATTACAAGTGTGATGGACATGGAGGCAGCATCCAGCTGCACCTTGGCTTCTTCCACAGGCCCACAGGCCTGATAGGAACAGGCCTATATTGCAAGGAATAAACACCTGAATTTCACATCAGATTACAAGCAAATCAAATCAAAGCCGCATGCCAAAAGTACAAAGAAAAATCAACAACATGGGAAAAGCAAATAAGAAATCCCCACCAAATTCTATGTCTTATAGAGGACTCCAACAATGAGATCTCCCTGGAGGTAACCCAGGACATAGATCTTAAAAGAACAATCATAGATATACTCAAAGAAATCAAAGACCTAAAGGGAGAGAATGACCAACTCTGGAAGGAAATGGAAATGCTGAAAAATCTCAGGCTGAAATGAAAAAGGAAAACCAAAAAGTAAAAGGGGAGAATGGTAAATTATGAAAGGAAATGGAAATACTAAAGAATCTCAGGCTGAAATGAAAAAGGAAATCAAACACTCATCCTGTCAACAGGAAAGGGAAAGAGAGAGCCTTCATAAGAGAATGGATGAAGCAGAAAATAGAATATCAACCCTAGAAGATAATGTGGAAAAATTGAAGAGCTCAAGCAAAGACTATGAAAAAAATTTTAAAACACAGGAGTGGAATAATCAGGAAATATGGGACACCATGAAGAGACCAAACTCTGCATTATAGGTATAGAGGAAAGAGAAGAATCCCAGGACAATGGTATGGGCCAGATCTTCAACATAATTATAGAAGAAAATGTCCCCAAATTGAAAAAAAGACACACCCATACAAATACAAGAAGCACATAGAACACCAAATAAACAAGATCAGAAAAGAAACTCCCCACACCATATCATAATCAAAACTCTAGATACTCAAAGCAAAGACCGAATACTGAAAGCCACAAGAGAAAATTAAGTTATGTATAAAGGAAAACCCATCAGAATTACAGCTGACTTTTCTACACAAACAATGAAAGTCAGAAGATCTCGGACCAAAGTATTTCCAGTACTAAATGACTACAGATGCCAACAGGTTACTCTACCAAGCAAAAATGTGAACAATAAATCAAGGAGAAAGGAAATTATTCCATGATATAAACAAGATGAAAGAATACATGTATAGAAATCCAACCCTCCAGAAAATACTCAAAGCAGTTCAGAGGACAGAGGAAAGGAACAGCTATACCCAAGCAGCAAGAGAAAGTAATTAATGGAGGTGTAAACACAGAAATACAAACGGACCAAAAATTCAAACAGAAAATAAACTGAAGGGAAGCAATATACATCTCTCAATATTAACCTTAAATATTAATGGTTTAAACTCCCCAATCAAGACACACAGACTGAGAGAATGGATTAAGAAACCAAATCCATCTTTCAGCTATCTACAAGAAACACACCTCACCTTCAAGGACAGATACCATCTTAAGGTGAAAGGATGGAAAAAAAGATATTTCAAGGAAATGGCACCAAAGAGCAAGCAGGAGTTGCTATTTTAATATCAGGCAAAAATAGATTTCAAATTAAACTAATGAGAAGAGACGAAGAGGGTCACTACATCCTTATCAAATGATCAATCAGCCATGAAGATCTCACAATCATAAATATATATGCAACCAACACTGGAGCAGCAAAATTTATAAACACAATCCTGAAGGACTACAAGACACAGTTCATTCCCAGCACACTAATAGTGGTAGACTTCAATACCCCATTGAGCCCATTGGACAGCTCAACTGGACAAAAAATAAACAGGGAGACATCTGAACTAAACAATATGATACATCAAATGGACCTAACAGACATCTACTGAATATTCCACCCAAAAACCAAAGAATATACTTTCTACTCAGCACCCCATGGAACATTCTCCAAAATCAACCATATACTGGGACACAGAGCAAACCTCAGCAAATACCAAAAAAATTCTATGCATCTTATCAGATCACAGTGCAATTAAGCTTAATATCAACACCAGAAAGAGCCCTACTAGCTACAAGAACACATGGAGACTAAACAACACACTACTGAATAACAAATGGGTCAAAGGAGAAATAAAGAAATAAAAGCATTCCTGGCACTAAATGAAAGGGATGACAGAACACAGAAAAACCTATGGGACACCTTAAAAGCAGTCCCGAGAGGGAAATTCATAGCCCTAAGTGCCTACATTAGGAAAACAGAAAGAGAACAAATAAGTGACTTAACATTGCAACTAAAAACAATTGAGAGGCAGCAACAAATGAATCAAAAACCAGGCAGACAGGAAGAAATAACAAAAGTCAGAGCAGAAATCAATGAAATAGAAACAAAGAGAACAATACAAAAAAAAAAAAAAAA
>VZQC01011697.1:499560-552395 GCA_009823505.1 Rhizomys pruinosus
TTGAGACAGGGTGTCCTTGTAGCCTCAGCTGTCTTGGAACTCACTCTGTAGACCAGGATGGCCTTGAACTCACAAAGATCCACCTGCCTCTGCCTCCCAAGTGCTAGGATTAAAGGCGTGCAATACATTGCTTTTCTAATCCTGTTCCCTTTCACCATTCCTTGGACTTTCTTCTAGTTCCTCTGCTGGCCCTTGTATCTCTATGAGATTTCTAGTTCACTAAGGTCTGGGTTCTGCTTCTCCTTCTGGTTTATTTTAAAAAATATCTTTGTAGGCAGAGTACAAATTTTATCTATAACCCAAATATGTTTGCTAGCTACCAGTCTGATGCATAATTGATAACTTGCTATTTTTCTTTGATATCTTATCCCAGGTATACCAAATGTATCATGTTCCAACTCAAGTCCTTGATCATTGTCTCAATGTACACTTTCTCTGTTTTTCTTTTCCACAAGGGCTTATTCTGTCCACCAAACCATTTAAGCCAAAAAAAACTAAGCATCACCCTCAACATCCCTTATACCATGACCATTTCCTGGTGGTTCTAGAGAAAGTATATGCCTGAAATATATCTGCTTGTTTTTGTTATTAATGCTGAAGGTACAGGCACACATGTCCATGATTTCTTTTACCTTGGCAGTGAAGCTTCAAACCCAGGTCCTCATGATTGTTCAGCAAGCACCATTACCCACTGAGCCATATACCCAGCTCCCATGACACTTTCTTACTTGAAACCTTTTGATGACTTCTGGTCTCATATTGAGATGTAGCTAAAGTCATTAATATTATCAAAAGGTCAAAGATTGGATGGCTCTTAGTCACCCTCACTTTTCCAGTTTTTCTCAGTCTCTAGATTCTGTTCATGTTTGCTCTCCTTTTGGTTCTTCAAAAAGCCAATATCTGTCCTGTTGTGAGTCCTTTCTTCAAGATAATTTATCTAGCTGGAAAGCTCTTCTTCAACAGTTCCCTCAGCACCTTAGCTGGTGCTCGCTCCTCTGCTGCACTCTTTAAATGACAGGGTTTCAAGTCACTTGATTTGTCTTAGAATGAAACATGAAAAATGAGATCTGAAACTCTAAAATTGACATCAAGTGCTTTGAAGCCATGTCCTAGGTCTGTGGGAGGTTGTTAGACATTTGCATCCTTGGTCAAGTAAGGGTAAACTCCCTGTGCTATCATACATTGAATTCAAAGATCATCAATTCCAGATGCCAGTCTAGTGATGAGGAAACCAAGGTCCAAAATAGCTAAGTTAATTTTCCACAGCACAATAAACAACTTACAGTCTTTTAGTTCCACTAAGCCTTTTTCGAACAGTATATGGAAGCTGTTTGCCTTTGAGGTTGAACAAGGTGTTTTGTGTTGAGAGGGGAAACTTCAACACATTCAGTCAAGAAAGTAATTCAAAGTGAATACATTGGAAGGTAGGTATATAATAACAATAAATAAAATCTGAGCTATATAATTCTATATTTTAAGGATGTTAACATTCTGTATAGCTGCTGGACAGAAACTGTTGATAAAAATCAATTCCCTTGGGGCTGGAGAGATGTCTCAGTGGTTAAGAACACTGACTGCTCTTGCAGAAGACCTAGGTTCAATTCCCAGTACCCACATGATGGCTCAAGTACCAGAGGAATTTTATGCCATCTTCTGACCTCTGTGAGCACTCCATGACCCAAGTGCATTTACATGCATGCAGACAGTACACTCATAAACATACAATAAAAATAAATAAAATGTTTTTAAAAAATCACTTCCCTCATCCATGACCCTTGAAACTTCCAATTTAATAGCATTTTCAATAGTACGTTAGCTCAATATCTAATAGAAGGAAAAACAATTGCTAACTCCTGAGTGCTTAGTGAGGCAGCTGCTGCATGTAAGTTCTAGAGAATTTCCTTACGTGAAGGGCTCAAACCAAAAAAATCTGTTTTTGAATAAAAATCAAATCATTAAAATGAAATAAGGAGGGAAGACATCTTAGGAAAAGAAACAGCTGGCTGAGAAAGGTGGCTAAGATCTAGACTAATCTACTCCCAAAGAGACCTCAAAATTAGTGTTTGCAAGTCTGAGGTTAAAGAGACAATATGGCAAGTGGCTCAGTGGACATCTTCACTTAATTTCTGGAGCAAGAGTCTGAGTATTTCCCAGGAGTCTTAAGAGACAGTAATGAAGATAGCCAAATATTGATTTTTATCAACACACCTTATTTAGGGCCTTCACCATAAACAGAAATAAAACTAGTTTAGTAAAAACAATATTAAGTCAATGACAAAAAGTTCAAAAATTAATTCATTTACTTACTTTAATTGGAAACAATTATGGATATTTAAATTTCATATTTTCATAATTAGGCTATGTACAACCTTTCAGATGGCACCTTATTCAGCACACAAGGGATACAATTGAACAGAAATATTTTAGGAAGAAATCTGAGGGAGAATGGTGAATTAACCATTTTAAAAGTCTTGTTTATGGTATATTTGAGATCTTAATGTGATAGAATGTAACAATTCATTCATCTCTCAAAAATATCAAGAACATAAAACTATCTTCTTAGGGAAAATAGAATACAAAAGAATTCTTTTATAATACTTAAACAACTTTACTTTTCTTCTTTTTTCATTGTATACTTTAATTGAATTTTTATGCATTTCATACATTTTAATCATATTTAGACCCCTCCGTTACATGCACCTCCCCATAGTCTGCCCACAGGACTTGAGACATTCTGTCATATGTGTTAAACCTAAGCTAAGAACAGCAGATCATTGCTGGCTAAGAAAGAGTTGGTCTTCTTTAAGCTATACAGGCTCCAGTGTATGAACTCACACCAAGGGACATCTGGGAATAGAAACTTGACTCAAAAGAATACATTTTTTTATCAAATCATCAACTTTTCATAAAACATGTAAAACAATAGATTTTATTGAATTTGAATTAAATTAATGATTTCATTGTTATTGAGTTTTAGTTTTCCAGTTATTAAGAACAATAGCTATGTTATAGAACCAAATTAGGTCTCCAAAAATATATTAATGTATAAGATAATATTAATATATTTATATATAACACATATATAATGGAATTTTTCAGGCATAAAGAATGAAGTTACCTTGTTTGCATCAAAATGGATATAGATGGAAATAATCATATTTACCAAATTAAGTAATTCTCAAGAAGACAAATATCACCTGTTTTATTTCATTTGTGGATCCCGGGTTTTATATAGAATCATACAAGCATATATGCTTATGTGACATGAAAATAAAAGCAAAGCTGTCTAGGGAAACAAAAGCAACTAATGGGGGGAAGCAAAGTATAGAGGGGTATGGAAGAATATATTTTAACACACATTATATACTTATACAAGGGTATCCTTAGGAAATCTAGTATGATGCACAATAAACAAATGCCAAAAAGAAAATGTAATAATATCAAACCTAGTAAAGTTGCATCATTGGGGTGAATAGTGAAATTGAAAACATATGCCAAGAAGCTTTAAAATTTTTATAACCTTGAACTAATAATAGTTCCATTCCTGGATAAGAATCTACACAAAGCGACATAACCAAAAATTAAGAGAAAAACTTTGGGGGCAATGTTTCATATATATGAACATGTCAAACAATAGGGAAGTAGAAATTATAGAATATCAGCAACACTGTTTTATTTTTTTTCTTTAGATTTTATGTTTTAAATTTTTATATACTGCAATGCTATTGAGAGAGAGAGAGAGACAGAGAGAGAGAGAGAGAGAGAGAGAGAGAGAGAGAGGGACAGAGACAGAGACAGAGACAGAGAGAGTTGTTTCTAGGTTGTGTCCCTACAGGGAAGTCTTGGTTCTAGATGATATTTAAGAAAACTCTATAAAGCTATAGTCTCACAGTAGGAGATGGCTATAATCCATGGCTGTGGGTATTGTTACCAAGGAAAGTGGAGTGAGACTATTTTTGAGAGAAATTAGCTAGTGTCCTTTGACAATTCAGAGGTTTCAAAAATTGCTGAGCTCTTACTCACAGCTGACAAGCACTGTTTCAAATGTCATAAGGAAAAAATTCATGTATTTATTACAACCTGCCAAGAACTTAAAAGTTTCAAAAGAAAAGATATTTAGGTCTAGAAAATAGACTGAAAAATGGATGTTGCCAGTACAGAAACAGTTATGCCTCTGGGGACATAGGTTAAGAATGGTTCAGATTTCCAGGTGGTAAACTATGGATAGGCATTCTAAAAAGTAGAGACAGCATATTCAATAGCATAGATAAATGCAAAGGCATATCAATTTTCTCTGTTAGAGTATATCCTTGCTTGGATTTGTTGTTAGTTTTCTTAATGACTGACATTCTGATCGGGGTAAAAGGAAATCACAGTATAGCTTTGATTTGCATTTCTCTGATGAGGATGACTGTACATCGAATGTGTCTTCAGAATCTGAAAATACACTAAAGTTGGTCCAGAAGAAGATATAATGAGCAATGTCCAGTGGTTACAAACAGGATCAGAAATGGGAGACCAATGACCATTGCAACAAAAAAGTATTCACATTTGATAAATCCCTACATTTGTTTATGTAAAAAATGCTGATTATAGCATTTCGACAAGTTATTTGATCATTCTTTAAAAATATGGAGCATGTCAGGCGTGGTGGCACACGCCTTTAATCTTAGCACTGGGGAGGCAGAGGCAGGCGGATCTTTGTGAGTTCAAGGCCAGCCTGGTCTACAGAGTGAGTTCCAGGACAGCTGGGGCTACAGGGAGACCCTGTCTCGAAAAGACAAAAAAATAAATAAATAAATAAATAAATAAATAAATAAATAAAATAAAAATATGGAGCCTAGGGGCTGGAGAGATCGCTCAGCCTCTTGCAGAGGACCAGGGTTCAATTCCCAGCACCCACATGGCGGCTAAGAACCGTCTTTAACTCCAATTCCAGGGGAATCTTACACCCTCTTCTGACCTTCAGCATTACACAACAAGGGTGCACAAACCTACATGTAGACAGTACATTCATACACATAAAAAATAATAAATAATTATTTTTTAAAAATAAGGAGCCTTGTGGCTGGAGAGATAGCCTAGAGGTTAAGAGCACCAACTGCTCTTGCAGAGGAGCCGGGTTCGATCCTCAGCATCCACATGGCGGCTAAGAACTGTAACTCCAATTCCAGGAGAACTCCAGTTCCAGGGGAATCCGAGACCCTCTTCTGACTTCCACGGCCTTGAATGACACGGGTGCACAAACCTACATGCAGACAGTACATTCATACACATACAGAAATAAATAAAATTTTGAAAAAATTTTTAAAAAATATGGAGCCTAAATCACCCCCCCCCAAATTTGACCAGACTTGGCAATTATTTTCTAAAAAAAAATACAACACAAAATAAGTGATGATTTCCAGGGATAAACAATAAAAATATATACTTTCTATTTCACTCTCTTGGTTGGGGTGATTACTCCTTTCTTTGAGGAAGCTTGGGTTAAATGGAGAGATAAGTTGTTCAAGTCATGTGTTCTAACCATAGCCCAGGGAAGTTTCCAAAAGACATGTAGCATCACCTTAAAACAAGTCAATATCCAGGCATGGTGGTGCACACCTTTAATCGCAGCACTCAGGAGGCAGAGGCAGGCTGACTTCTGTGAGCTCAAGGCCAGCCTGGTCTACATAGCAAGTTCCAGGACAGCTGGGGCTAGAGGGGAAAGCTGTCTGGAAAAGACAAAAAAAAAGTGAATAAAGAAACCTTGAGATTTGTGCAACCCCAGACTGTATAATTACATGGGAAACACCACATAATAACTGGCTAGATGACTCCATCAATACTTAGAACCTAAAACAACAATAATAAATAATATAAATCCAAAGGTGACAATGGAATGATTGCTGCATTTTTAAGGCATAGAGTTTTGAATTGACTTGATTTTTTTTCTTTTCACAAGAAAACAAACAACAATACAAAATTACAAAATGAAAATAACAAAACAAACCAAGAACAAGAACATTTCTTTTGTAGTGAAATAATCAGTCTGCAGGGCTTGATATGTAATTCTCTCTTTTTTCTTTTTTCCATTTTTTCCTTTTCTTTCTTCTTTTCTTACACTTTCGGGGCTACCGGAAGGATACTTGTTTACTGACTGGTCCAGGAAGTCTTGATTTCTCAGCTGAGAAAGAATCTGGTTAATTTAGGGGATCTCATCCCTAAACTCCCAAGTCAATTTCTATCCTCTTTTTAGTTATGTTACTTTCTGAAAAGGGTCTACACAATTGCCAAAAGGGAATCAGGATGCCAACTGCTCTGACTTCTTCCATGATGAAAAGGGATGTTGGGTGTGGCACCTGGGGTATCCCCCATTCAGAGGGCCTATCTAAAAGACCCCCAAAGAATAACTATAGAGGGAAAGATAAAAGTCCTTGACTGGTGCCCATAAAAATGAAGTGAAGGCAGGAGTAGTTAGGTACATGATCTGGGCAGGGGACCAGAATCAGTAAGAATAGGGGTGAATTAAAATGTCCAACTTAAAAGTCCACTAGGATTTCATAACAAGAGTTTTCAAAGTGTCCATTTATTTGATTTCTCCTTCTGTTCATTTGGCAATGATGTCTGACTCAGGATCTACTTTCCAGGCATTTTAATAGTCAAGATATGAGTTTCCACTTAAATGGTTGCTATAAAGAAAGAGGAAATTTTGTTACTGAGCATTAATTGAAAATAATAGTGGACTTATCCTTTGACTGCAGATGACACTACCTGTTAATCAAGGTCAAAATCTAAGATTTTATGCCTGTTTAACACTATTTCATATAACTTTAAACCTAATATCTAGAGGCACAATTTTTCAGGATTTAAAAGAAACGTATTGACTGTCTTTTGGTTATACTTTCTCTTTGGGTGCTTAAGTCCACACAATTAGCCCAGATTGACCAAACTTTGTTTTCTCAAGGTCAATTGAGGTTCTGGTATTCAGGGTTCACTCAGGTTTTCGAGGAGAGAAGCACCTGACTCCTTCTGTCCATTCCATCTACCAGTTCCATCTACAAAGGACAAGGTCAGGTGTTGTTAAAACAGGCCTCCCTTTGGAGCACGAGGCAAATTTTCTTTATGTGGACCTTCCTCTTTATAGACTTGCCACTGGCTGGGGTTCTATTAGTGGATCTCCAAGACCTTCCTGCACAGGAAGCCTGGTAACTCACAATTGCAGAGCATTTTAGGAGATACCTCCAGACAAAATCCCCTGGGACCAATTGACCTCAGAGGGAAAGGAACATAATTGTTCCTTAATAGAAGACATTTTCACAAATCTAGAGCAAGATGTGCCTATCCACATAGAAAAGGCTTACAGAAAGTCAAATTATCACTATCACAAAAGAAATTATTCATGACATATTACAGTTAAAACATCAAAATACAGAATAAATAAATGGTAGTGAAAGTTTTAAGAGAGAAATCTGAATTTATTTATAAGGCTGGCTCAGTAAAATAACACCTGAATATTTGTCTGAAAAATTTAAATCCAGAAGGGCCTGAAAAGGTATATTCCAAATTCTTAAAGACCACAACTGTAAAGCCAGACTATTAGAACCAGAAAAATCATCAATCAAAATTGAAGCAGAAATAAACATTTTCTGATGGAAAAGGAAATTAATGGAATTTATGACTACTAAGCNTTTTTATGTTTTTGTCTTTGTTACACCACCAGGTTGTCTCATGCTCTTTCCTCATGCATCTTTTCTGGATGTTTTTCTTCTCAGTTTTTCTTGAGATAGAGTCTTACTTTGTAGCCAAAGCTAGCCTTGAACCCTCCAACCTTCCCACCTCAGAGACCTTCCAAAGTGCTGGAATTATTGGCAATGTGTCATGATTTGGGCTTCCTTTTACCGTAACCTTTTCCAAAAAGATCGATCCTTAAGCCACCCATTTTCATGCTTGATGGATTTTCATTTGGTTTGGTAAGATATCATCAATTGATCTCTCCCACTGTTTCCTGCTTTGTTTAGATTTTTTCTTGTTTATTTGCTTTGGGGTTCTTCAGAATTTTATTCAAGCCTCTCTCTACCTCCCCAAACTCCAACCCATAATTCACACATAACAGAAGAAATAATACTGACTAAATGTACCTTGTAGATGCTCTATCCTCTGGAATTATCAGGCAGATAGCACCCTCAGCACAAATGGCCATCTCGACTTCTGAGGATTGGGAAGTATTTAAGCAAAATTTCTACTGATACCATACAGGGTAAAAATCTAGCCACAAGTAACTCCCTAGACCCACAAGATGGCCTGGAAAGAGGATGTCAGTACTTGCTGCTGGATCTGCAATTTCTTTGCTTGAGTTTCTCATCCTCTGGCTAAACATTTAAGAACATCTTATTTAAAAATACACAATACAGGTCTCTCCTCTGTATACGTGGTGTGTGTGTGTGGTGTGTGTGTGTGTGTGTGTGTGTGTTTGATTACACTGATCTATCTTCCCCAACAAGATTCTAATGTAATTGCTCCAGGATAAAACTAGGCATGAGTATTTTTAAGGCTCCCACAGATGTCTCCAACATTGAATTCCAGGATTAGAACACTGCTAAGAGGCATTTACACATATCATAACTAAACACAGCAAAATCTCGATCCCTTCATTTGCCTACTACTTTTAGATAATGCTTTTACCAACTGCATATGACTCGAAGAGGTCCCAGCAAAAGAGATAGTAAAGGAGCCAGTGAGGGAGTAAAACTGAGGAGGAGAGAGGGAAAGGGAAAAGGGTAGGAAGGCTTAACCGAGGGGATAGGAAGGGAGAGGAGGAAGGAGGGGATGGAGGGACTGAGGGCCCACTGAGCTGCACTCTCAGACCCTGAAGTATTTTCATGGAGTAACTTTCCCAACTGAAATCACTCTGTGTGATCAATCATAAGCATCTACAATGAGTGAAAAGCTGAGTCAAAATAGGCTGTGTGCAGAACATGAAACACAGCACAGAATCCTGAAGGTCAGTAACTAGGAACCAAAGTGTCAGAGTAAAAGGGGGTAATGTCTACTAAAATCCAAAAAGCCAATAATACCCTCTGTTGAAATTGCCAACCACGTGCAGCAACAGATTGTCTTAAAAAAAATTAAAATCTAATTTTATGTGACCTCTCCAATTTAGGAACATTGGCTCATGAACAAAATATCTGTGTAAGGGTGCCAGGCATTGTGGTGCACATTTTTATTCCCAGCACTTAGGCGGCAGAGGGAGGTTATAGAAGCTCTGGGAGAGGAGGCCATTGATATACATAGGTTGAGTTCCAGGCCACCTGTGGCTACTGAGAGAGTCTGTTATAAAATGACGAAAAATAAATAAATCCATACCTAAACATAAAAAGTTGTTTTATTATTTAGGCACACACTCTCTTTGGGGGTTATTGAAAGATTAAGTCAGATAATTACATATTGTATAAAAATTCAACAAAAAAGAAAAAAAAAAAAAAAAAAAAAAAAAAAAAAAAAATGTTTAGAGCTATAGAAATTAAAGCTCAAACAGTCCTTAGGTTTAATCAAACTTAGTTTTACTAATTTTATTTATTACCTTCTTTAATAATTATGTTTATGAGTGTATTGCATACATGGTAAGTATGCTCACGTCCAGCAATGCCCACAGAGCTCAGAAGCGGGTGTCAGAAGAAGATGGGTGTCAGATACCTTGGGAAATGGAGTTACGGCTGGTTGTTAGCTTATGTGTGGGCTGAGGATGAACCTGGGTCTTTTTGCAACGCATGTCAGCTTGCTCTTAACCACTGGACCCAACTCTCCAGCCGCACTCAAGCTATTCTTAAGATATAAAGGGTGGAAGAAAAACTGATAAGTGTTTAGAGGCATGTGATCATTTAATGATGTGTAGCAACACTGGATGTCAGCATTCTTGAACTCCAGTACAGGTTCTATGTTAAACCAAATTGGAAAGTCAACATTTTTCTTGAAGGCTCAAAATTTTTGTAACACTTGTAAAGCAAAAGCATAGTTTGGGATAACAAAAGCAAAAGACAAAGTGATGGTGTCACATAATCTATATGGTGAACATCAAATGGCCATTAATATCTTTAGATATTAGCGGGAATAATTCCAGATTGTACTTGTAATGGAGACTGAGCAAAGAACTTCTCGGACATATGAAAAGCATTGAGCTCCTACTATGAACTATACACTAAACAAATAGCACTAGGTGAAAAAAGACATGGCTGCACTAGTTTGCAGCCCAAATGAAACAACAACCTAATCGATTCCTAGTCAGGTTGGGCTGGAAAATCCATTCCAATAGATTCCCATTGAGCTTTCAGGATAAAAGCCAAGATATATTTAATTGAAAAACAGATTAGGCCCACAGAGAGAAACTGAGAGTGAGAGGGCATTATCAAGTGTGAGGACATGAGGCAGCATCCGCTGCACCTTGCTTCTTCCATCAGGCCCACAGGCTGATAGGAAAACAGGCCTATCTGCAAGGAATATCTAAACACCTGAAATTCACATAGATACACGCAAATCAAAATCAAAAGGCCGCATGCCCAAAAGTACAAAGAAAAATCAACAACATGGGAACAGAAAATAATACATCCCCAACAAAATCTTATGTCTTTATAGCGGATCCCAACAATGATATCTCCCTGGCGGTAACCCAGGACATAGATTTTAAACGAACAATCATCGATATACTCAAAGAAATCAAAGGACCTAAAGGGAGAGAATGATCAACTCTGGCAAGGAAATGGAAACGCTGAATAATCTCAGGCTGAAAATGGAAAAAGGACACCACAAAGTAAAAGGGGCGAAGGAGAATGGTAAATTTGCAAGGGGCCAATGAAATACTAAAGGAATCTCAGGCTGAAATGAAAAGGACACCAAACACTCATCTGTCAACAGGAAAGGGAAAGAGAGAGCCTTCATAAGAGAATGGATGAAGCAGAAGAACAATATCAGACCCTCAACCCTAGAGATAATGTGGAAAAATGAAGAGCTCACGCAAAGACTATGTAAAAAATTTCTTAAAAACACAGGAGTGGAATAATCCAGAATGTGGGACACCATGAAGAGGCCAAACATCTGCTATTATCGGGTATACGCAGGAAAGGGAAGAATCTCAGGACAATGGTATTGCGGCCAATCTTCAACATAATTATAGAAAAAAAAAAAAAAAAAAAAAAAAAAAAAAAAAAAAAAAACCCATACAAATACAAGAAAGCACATAGAACAACAAATAGAAACAAGATCACGAAAAGAAATACTCCCCACACCCATTATCACTAATCAAACATTAGAGGATACTCCAAGCAAAGACCCGAATACCTGAAAAGCCACAAGAGGACAATATTAAGTATGTATTTAAGGACAAAACCCATCAAATTAAGCTGACTTTTGCCTACACAAACAAATGAAGTCAGAAGATCTTCGGGACCAAAGTATTTCCTAGTACTAAATGACCTACAATGCCAACAGGTTACTCTACAAGCAAAATGTGAACAATAAAATCAAGAGAAAGGAAATTATCCATGATAATCACAAGATGACCAGATTACATGTATAGAAATCAACCCTCTCAGAAAATCCTCAAAGCAGTTCAGAGGACAGAGACAGGAACAGCTATACCCAAGCAGCAAGAGAAAGTAATTAATGGAGGTGTAAACACAGAAATACAAACGGACCAAAAATGTAAACAGAAAATCAATTTAAAAGGAAAAGCACTATCCCTCTCTCAATATTAACCTCAAATCTTAATGGTTTAAAAAACTCCCCAATCAAGACCACACAGACTGAGAGACTGGATTAAGAAACCAAATCCATCTTTATACTGTCTGCAAGAAACTCACCTCACTTCCAGGACAGATACCCTTAAAGTTGAAGGATGGAAAAAAAAAAGAAAAAAAAAAAAAAAAAAAAAAAAAAAAAACAGGAGTTGCTATTTTAATATCAGGCAAAAATAGATTCCAAATTAAAATTAATTAGAAGAGCGAAGGGGTCCTAATCCTTATCAAATGATCAATCAAACATGAAGATCACATAATCATAAATATTATGAAACCAACACGGAGCAGCAAAATTTCATAAACACAATCCTGAAAGGCACTACAAGACCCAGTTCATTCCCAGCACCACTAATAGTGGTTAGACCCTTCAATACCCCCATTGAGCCCATTGGACAGCTCAATGCGACAAAGAAAAAAACAGGGAGACATCTGAATAAACAATATTATTACCTTCAAATGGACTCCCTTCTTTTTTCCCTAACAGACATCTACTGAATTAGTACCACCCAAACACATAAGAATATACTTTCTACTCAGCTACCCATGGAAAACACTTCTCAAACTCAACCTTACTGGGAACGAGCACAACTCAGCAAAATGACCTAAAAACGTTGAAATAATTCCATGCATCTTATCAGATCACAATTCAATAAAGCTTAAAAATAGCTTTAGTAACAACATGAACTCAAGGAGATTAAACAACACAATACTGAATAACAAATGGGTCAAAAGGAGAAATAAATAACGAATTAAAAAGCATGTGGCACTAAATGAAGGATGACAGAACACAGAATAAAACCTTATGTGACACCTGAAACGTCACTAGGCCGAGGAGGGAAATTCATAGCCCTAAGTGCCTACATTAGGAAACCGAAAGAAGAACAAATAAGAAGGGATCGTAAATACATGCAAACCTAAAACCTTGAAGAGGCAGCAAACAAATGAATAACTCAACCTAGGCAGACAGGAAGAAAGAAATGAACAAAATCAGAGCAGAAATCATGAAAAAGAACAAAGGAGAACAATACAAAAAAAACAAAAAAATCAATATGAATCCAAGGAGAAACCAAATACAAAAAAATCAAATACTGAATCCTATAGAGCTGTTTTTGGACGGATAACAAGATTGATAGACCTTAGCCTAAATTGATAAAAGAGGACAAGAGCAACTCCACATCAACCAAATTAGAGATAAAAAATGGAAACTCACAACAGATACTAAAAAACAGATCAATCATTAAGGTAATACTTAAAAAAACCTACACTCTACTAAATTTGAAAACTTAAAAGAAATGGTTAAATAATCTGACAATCATGGAAATCACAAAGCTAACCAAGAAGAGCACAACAGCTAAATAACCCTAAAAAATGGGGAGGAAAATTAAAATGTAATAAAAAATCTACTCCCAACAAATAAAAGTCCAGGCCACATGGATTCACCGAACTAGAATTCTTATAAGATCATTTAAGAAGAGCCCTACATGCCACTCTGACTCATATATTATAAGGGATAAAAAGAAAAGGGAAATTCCCCAAATTCCTGCATGAAACACATCACTCTAATACCAAAACCAGGGACAAAGATCAGACAAACCAAAAAAGTAAAACTGAGAGCCCTCATCACTAACTGAACATATGCAAAATTTTCAACAAAATACCTTTGCAAACCGCATACAGGCAATAATCAAAAAAGATCATCCAACATGAGCAAGCTGGATTCATACCAGAGATGGCAGGGGATGTTCAACACACGCTAATATCAATCTAACTATCAACCACAAAGGGACTGTCTGAAAGGCGACCAAAAACCGCTGGTGCCATCTCAACCTTATGTGGAAAAGGCCTTCAACAAAATTCACCATGCCTTCATGTTTAAGGCCTGGAGTGGTGAATTGGACTGGATGGGGAACATTCCTCAAACAATAAAAAAAGAAAGTATCTCATTGGCCACTATATCTTCGACTCTAATTGTGTTATACATGAGGTATATTATTATTAAGACTTTAAAAAAAAAAAAAAGGAAAAAATGTGAACCTTCCTATAAACAATATTTTGGAATTAGCATCAGTTTTCTTTTCAAAGGTCATATCATTTTGGCATATTCGTTCTGAATAGATGATAGATAGATAAGATGATAGATAATAGATAGATAGCTAGATAGATAGATAGATATGCATTACTTTGGAGCAATACAAATCGGATCGGGAACAACAAGAAAAATGACTGGACTCAAAGAACCAACTGAAACACGTTCACTTCTGCCCAAACAATAACCTCTGCAAGAGGAGAAAAACTTTTAAAAGACTGAGAGAAAAGATGACAAGACAGTATGGCATGGCATAATGATGAACATGCGGTGCGGTGTGAGGTGAGTATGAGAAGGTGAGTCAAATTGACAGATCAAGATGAGTGTATGAAATACCAGAAAAACAACAATAAAAATTATTTTATTAAAAAAAACAACGTATTAGCTATCAATACATTGTGGAGAATGTGTGCCAGTATGATTATTCAGCAACATCTTATCAGCAAATTGTGAAATATTAATATTCTTGGTACAGCCATGTTGTATATAATAGACAAGTTAGAATTTACACATTGCGTTCAAATACAAGTAGCAATACTTTATGCAGATGATGAGATCATGTATGGTTCTGTGGCACCACATGAAGTCTTAATTTGATCCACAATACATTCTTTTCTCTTTTTTTTTTTTTTTTTTTTTTTTGAGACAGGGTGTCCTTGTAGCCTCAGTAGGTCTTGGAACTCACTCTGTAGACCAGATGGCCTTTGAAACTTCACAAAGATCCACCTGCTCTGCCTCCCAAGTTGCTAGGATAATAGGCGTGCAATACATCATTTTCATCCTGTTCCCTTTCACCCATTCCTTGGACTTTCTTCTAGTCCTCCTGCTGGCCCTTGTATTCTATGGATTCTAGTTCACTTAATGGTCGGGTTCTGCTTCTCTTCGCGTTTTTTAAAAAATATCTTTGTAGGCAGAGTACAAATTTTATCTATAACCCAAATATGTTTGCTAGCTCACCAGTCATGCATAATATGTATAACTTGCTATTTTTCTTTGATATTTATCCCAGGTATACCAAATGTATCACTTTCCAACTTCAAGTCCTTGCATCATTGTCTCATGCTACACTTTCTCTGTTTTTCTTCCACCAAAAGGGCTTATTCTGTCCACCAACCATTTAAGCCAAAAAAACACTAAGCATCACCCTTCAAACATCCCTTATACCATGACCATTTCCTGGTCGGTTCTAGGAAAGTCTATGCCTGAAATTATATCTGCTTGTTTTTGTTCATTAATGCTGAAGGACAGGCACACATGTCCTGATTCTTTTACCTTGGCAGTGAAGCTTCAAACCCAGGTCCTCATGATTGAGCAGTCACAGCACCATTACCCACTGAGCCATATACCCAGCTCCCATGACACTTTCTTACTTGAAACCTTTTGATGACTTCTGGTCTCATATTGAGATGTAGCTAAAGTCATTAATATTATCAAAAGGTCAAAGATTGGATGGCTCTTAGTCACCCTCACTTTTCCAGTTTTTCTCAGTCTCTAGATTCTGTTCATGTTTGCTCTCCTTTTGGTTCTTCAAAAAGCCAATATCTGTCCTGTTGTGAGTCCTTTCTTCAAGATAATTTATCTAGCTGGAAAGCTCTTCTTCAACAGTTCCCTCAGCACCTTAGCTGGTGCTCGCTCCTCTGCTGCACTCTTTAAATGACAGGGTTTCAAGTCACTTGATTTGTCTTAGAATGAAACATGAAAAATGAGATCTGAAACTCTAAAATTGACATCAAGTGCTTTGAAGCCATGTCCTAGGTCTGTGGGAGGTTGTTAGACATTTGCATCCTTGGTCAAGTAAGGGTAAACTCCCTGTGCTATCATACATTGAATTCAAAGATCATCAATTCCAGATGCCAGTCTAGTGATGAGGAAACCAAGGTCCAAAATAGCTAAGTTAATTTTCCACAGCACAATAAACAACTTACAGTCTTTTAGTTCCACTAAGCCTTTTTCGAACAGTATATGGAAGCTGTTTGCCTTTGAGGTTGAACAAGGTGTTTTGTGTTGAGAGGGGAAACTTCAACACATTCAGTCAAGAAGATATTCAAGTGACTACATTGGAGGTAGAGTATAAATAACAAATAAAATCTGAGCTATATAATTTATATCATTTAAGGATGTTAACCCATTCTGTATAGCTGCTGGACCAGAAACCTGTTGATAAAACTTACAATTACCTGGGGCTGGAGAGATGTCTTCAGTGGTTAAGAACACTGCTGCTCTTGCAGAAGACCTAGGTTCAATCCCAGACCCACATGATGGACTCAATAGTACCAGAGGAATTTTATGCCATCTTCTGACCTCTGTGAGCACTCCATGACCAAGTGCTTACAATTCATGCAGACAGTACACTCATAAACATACAATAAAAATAAATAACATGTTTTTAAAAAATCCTTCCCTCATCCATGACCCTTGAAACTTCCAATTTAATAGCATTTTCAATAGTACGTTAGCTCAATATCTAATAGAAGGAAAAACAATTGCTAACTCCTGAGTGCTTAGTGAGGCAGCTGCTGCATGTAAGTTCTAGAGAATTTCCTTACGTGACGGTTCTCCAAACCAAAAAAATCTGTTTTCTGATATAAAAATCAAATCATTAACAAGAAACTAAGGGGGAAGACATCTCTGGAAAGAAATCAAAGCTGGCTGCGAAAAGGTGGCTAAGATCTAGACTAATCTACTCCCAAAGAGACCTCAAAATTAGTGTTTGCAAGTCTGAGGTTAAAGAGACAATATGGCAAGTGGCTCAGTGGACATCTTCACTTAATTTCTGGAGCAAGAGTCTGAGTATTTCCCAGGAGTCTTAAGAGACAGTAATGAAGATAGCCAAATATTGATTTTTATCAACACACCTTATTTAGGGCCTTCACCATAAACAGAAATAAAACTAGTTTAGTAAAAACAATATTAAGTCAATGCCAAAAAGTTTCAAAAAATTAATTCACATTTACTTTACTTTAATTGGAAACATTCATGGATTATTTTAAATTTCATATTTTTATAATTAGGCTATGTACAACCTTTCAGATGGCACCTTATTCAGCACACAAGGGATACAATTGAACAGAAATATTTTAGGAAGAAATCTGAGGGAGAATGGTGAATTAACCATTTTAAAAGTCTTGTTTATGGTATATTTGAGATCTTAATGTGATAGAATGTAACAATTCATTCATCTCTCAAAAATATCAAGAACATAAAACTATCTTCTTAGGGAAAATAGAATACAAAAGCAATTCTTTTATAATCTAAACAAACTTTTACTTTTCTTCTCTTTTTCATTGTTACTTTAATTGAATTTTTATGCATCATATCATAGTTTTATCATATTTAGACCCTCCGTTAATGCACCTCCCCATAGTCTGCCCCACAGGACTTGAGACATTTCTGTCATATAGTAGTTAAAACCTAAGCTACAGAACGAGATCATGCGGTAAGTAAAGAAGTTGGTTTCTTTAGCTATAACGGCTCCAGTGTATGAATTTCACAACAGGGACATCTGGGAATAGAAACTTGGACTCAAAAAGAATACATTTTTTTTATCAAATCTTCTCAACTTTTCACTAAAACATGTAAACAATAGATTTTATTGAATTTGAATTAAATTAAAGATTTCATTGTTATGAGTTTTAGTTTTCCAGTTTATTAAGAACAATAGCTTGTTATAAACCAAATTAGGTCTTCCAAAAATATATTTATGTTATAGATAATATTAATATATTTACTATATAACAACCCATTATAATGGAATTTTTCACGCTAAAAGAATGGGGAAGTACCTTGTGGTTGGCATGCAAAATAGGATACTAGATGGAAAATAATCAGCTAGTTACAAATTAAGAATGCCAAGAAGACAAATATGCACCTGTTGGTATTGGCATTGTGGATCCTCCGGGTTTGATATCAGAATCATACAAGCATGAATGCTGAATGTACATTGAAAATAAAACAAAGCTGGTCTAGGGAAACAAAAGCAATCTAAGGGGGGAAGACGAAAGATAGAGGGGTATGGGAAGAAGAGATTTTCATCACACATTATATACTTATACAAGGGTATCCTTAGGAAATCTAGTATGATGCACAATAAACAAATGCCAAAAAGAAAATTGTAATTAATATCAAACCTAGTTAAAGTTGCATCATGGTTGATTCTGGGTGAATAGTGAAATTGAAAACATATGCCAAGAAGCTTTAAAATTTTTATAACCTTGAACTAATAATAGTTCCATTCCTGGATAAGAATCTACACAAAGCGACATAACACAAAAATTAAGAGAAAAACTTGGGGGCAATCGTTTCATATATATGGAACATGTCAAACAATAGGGAAGTAGAAATTCTAGAACTATCAGCAACACTGTCATTTTTTTTTAGATTTATGTTTTAAATTTTTTATACTTGCAATGCTATGAGGAGATGAGAGGAGAGACGAGAAGCGATGAGACGAGAGAGAGAGAGAGGTAGAGAGAGAGAGAGGGACAGAGACAGAGACGGAGAGACAGAGAGAGAGTTTGTTTCTAGCGTTGTGTCCTACCGGGAAGTCTTGGTTCTAGATGATACTAAAGAAAACTCTATAAAAGCTATAGTCTCACAGTAGAGATGGCTATAATCCATGGCTGTGGGTATTGTTACACAAGGAAAAGTGGAGTGAGCTATTTTGAGAGAAATTAGCTCGTTGTCCTTTGACAATTCAGAGGTTTCAAAAATTGCTGAGCTCTTACTCACAGCTGACAAGCACTGTTTCAAATGTCATAAGGAAAAAAAAAACATTCATGTATTTATTACAACCTTGCCAAGAACTTAAAAGTTTCAAAAGAAAAGATATTTAGGTCTAGAAAATAGACTGAAAAATGGATGTTGCCAGTACAGAAACAGTTATGCCTCTGGGGACATAGGTTAAAGAATGGTTCAGATTTCCATGGTGGATAAAACTATGGATAGGCATTCTAAAAAGTAGAGACAGCATATTCAATAGCATAGATAAATGCAAAGGCATATCAATTTTCTCTGTTAGAGTATATCCTTGCTTGGATTTGTTGTTAGTTTTCTTAATGACTGACATTCTAACTGGATCAGGAGGTTGTATGAAAAGGAAATCACAGTATACGCTTTGATTTGCATTTCTCTGATGAGGATGACTGTACATCGAATGTGTCTTCAGAATCTGAAAATACACTAAAGTTGGTCCAGAAGAAGATATAATGAGCAATGTCCAGTGGTTACAAACAGGATCAGAAATGGGAGACCAATGACCATTGCAACAAAAAAGTATTCACATTTGATAAATCCCTACATTTGTTTATGTAAAAAATGCTGATTATAGCATTTCGACAAGGTTATTTGATTCATTCTTTAAAAATATGGAGTATGTCAGGAGTGGGTGGCACACGCCTTCAATCTTAGCACTGGGAGAGCCAGAGGCAGGTCGGGATCTTTGTGAGTTCAAAGGGCCAGCCTGGTCCACGAGTGAGTTCCAGGACAGCTGGGGCTGACAGGGAGGACCCTGTCTCGAAAAGACAAAAAAATAAAATAAATAAAATAAATCACTAAATAACTAAATAAATAATAAATAAATAAAAAAATTAAAAAATATGGAGCCTAGGGAGCTGCAGAGATCGTGCTCAGCCTCTTGCAGAGGACCAGGTTCAATTCCCACGCACCACATGGCGCGGCTAAGAACCGTCTTTTAACTCCAATTCCATGGGGATCTTACACCCTCTTCTGACCTCAGCATTCACAAACACAGTGGTGCACAACCCTTGTACATTGTAGACAGTACATTCATACACATAAGAAAAAATAAAATTAATTATTTTTAAAATAAGTGAGCCTTGTGGCTGGAGCGATAGCCTAGAGGTTAAGAGCACCAACTGCTCTTGCAGAGGAGCGCCGGTTCGATCCTCAGCATCACTACATGGCGCTAAAACTGTAACTCCAATTCCAGGGACTCCAGTTCCAGGGGACTCGAGACCCTCTTCTGACTTCCACGGCCTTGAATGACACGGCGATGCACCAAACCTACACTGCAGACAGTACATTCTACAACATATCAGAATAAATAAAATTTGAAAAAAAATTTTTTATAAAAAATATGGAGCTAATCACCCCCCCCAAATTGAACAGACTGGCAATTATTTCTAAAAAAAAAATACAACAAAAATAAGTGGATGATTTTCCAGCGAACTACAAATAAAAATATTATATTTTATTTCACCTCTTGTTGGGGTGATTACTCCTTTCTTTGACGGAAGCTTGGGTTAAATGGAGAGATAAGTGGGTTCAAGTCACTGTGTTCTAACCAAGCCAGGGAAGTTGTCCACCAAAAGACATGTAGATCACCTTAAAACAAGTGCAAGTAGTCCAGGAATGGGTCGGTGCCTACACCTTTAATTCGCGCACGCTAGGAGGCAGAGGCTAGGCTGACTTCTGTGAGCCTCAAGGCCCAGCCTGGTCTACATGAGGCAAGATTCCAGGGAACAGCTGGGGCTAGAGGGACACGCTGTCTGGAATAAGACAAAAAAAAGTGAATAAAGGAAACCTTGAGTTGTGCAACCCCAGACTTGTAAATTGCATGGGAAACCACCACATAATACTGGCTAGAGACTCCATTCAACTACTTAGAACCTGAAAACAACAATAAATAAATAATATAAATCCAAAGGTGACAATGGAAGATTGCTGCATTTTAAAGGCACCTAGAGTTAATTGACTTGATTTTTTTTCTTTTCACAAGAAAAACAAAACAACAATTACAAAATTACAAAATGAAAATTAACAAAAACAAACCAGAAGAACCAAGAACATTTCTTTTGAGTGAAATAATCAGTTCTGCAGGGCTTGATATGTAATTCTCTCTTTTTCTTTTTTCCATATTTTTCCTTTCTTTCTTTCTTTCTTCTATTACACCTTTCGGGGCTACCGGAAGGATACTTGTTTACTGACTGGTCCAGGAAGCAGTCTTGATTTCCTCAGCTGATAAGAATCTGGTTAATTTGGGGATCTCATCCCTAAACTCCCAAGTCAATTTCTATCCTCTTTTTAGTTATGTTACTTTCTGAAAAGGGTCTACACAATTGCCAAAAGGGAATCAGGAAGCCTGAACTCTCTACTTACTTCCATGCATGAAAAGGGATGTTGGTTAGTTGGGCACCTGGGGTATTCCCTCATTAGGGGCTTATCTAAAAGACCCCAAAGAATAACTATAGAGGGACAAAAAATCCAAAAAATAGAACAAATGAACGTGAAGGCAGGAGTAGTTAGGTCATGATACTGTAGTGCAGGGGACCAGAATCAGTTAAGAATAGGGGTGAATTAAAATGCCAACTTAAAAAGTCCACTAGGGATTTTCATTAACCAGAGTTTTTCAAAGTGTCCATTTAATTTGATTTCTCCTTCTGTTTCATTTGGCCAAGATGTTGCGACTAGGATTGCTTCCAGCATTTAATAGTCAAATTATGAGTTTCCACTTAAAATGGTTAAAAGAAAAGAGGAAATTTTGTTATGAGCATTAATTGAAAAAATAGTGGACTTAGTCCTTTGACTGCAGGTGACACTACCTGTTAATCAAGGTCAAAATCTAAGATTTTATGCCTGTTTAACACTAATTTCATATAACTTAGAACCTAATATCTAAGAGCACCAAATTTTTTTCAGGGATTTAAAAGAAAGTATTCGCACTGTCTTTTGGTTTACTTTCTCTTCTGGGTGCCTATAAGTCCCACACCAATTAGCCCCAGATGACAAACATTTGTTTTCTCAAGGTCAATTTGAAGTTCTGGACTCAAAGAGCAACTCAAGTTTTAAAGGGGGATGGGGGGGGGAGCACCCCTGTCTCCTTTGGCCATTACTTTTTTTTTTTTTTTTTTTTACTTTTTATTGAATGTTTTGTGCAATTCATACCATTTCTAGTCCAATTTTAGATACATCCCCTTTCATGCCCCCACCTAACCTGGTTCAATGCATTTTCTGCCTACATGTCTTGCTGATTTTTTTTCAGTCTTTTTAAGTTTTTCTATGCACGGAAGCTTACTGTTTGGGGCTGAGTTTTACGTTTTCAGTCATAATTATGTGACCCAGCCCTTTTGTTGTTATTCACTCCAATTGCATGCTCCAAAATATGCGTATATGCTTTCCAACATTATACCAAAACTTTATGCATCTGAAAGGCAACTTGTATATTAATTCCAAAACATGTCTAGGAACTCACATTTTCCCTTTCAATTTTTATTACCTATAAAGTATGCATACATACCTCCCCACATATACCACAATAACAAAGTCTGAAAATAAGTGGTAGGTTAATTCTAGAATTCCCTATTTAAGGTATTTCATATTATCTATAATGGTATAGTTGCTTTCAGGTAAAAGGAAAAAACATTATATATAATATTATATATATATATAATATATATAATATTTATATAATATATATAAGGAAATATATATATATATATAGCTTACTACTAGGTATTTGGTGCTAGCATCCACAGATGAGGGATACCATTTGTTGTTTGTTTTGCTGGGACTGTGTTACTTCACTTAGCATAATGTCTTCTACTTCCATCCACTTACTTGCAAATTTCATGATGTCATCTTTCTTTACCCTGCATAGAACTCCATTGTATAGATGTATGACATTTTCTCTATCCATACTCATTGGTTGAGGGGCATTTGGGTTGGATCCAGCTCTTCGCTACTGTGAAGAGAGCTGCAATAATCATAGATGTGTATGTATCTTTGCCATAGGATGAGTTTTGTGGGTATATACCCAGGAGTAGTATGTCTGGGTCAGGTGGTAGACTCATTTTGAGTCTTTTAAGGGTTCTCCACACTGATTTCCATAGTGGTTGTATGAGTTTATATTCCCACCAGCAGTGGATGTGTTCCCATTTCCCTATAATCTCTCCATCATTGGGTGTCTTTTGTTTTCATGATCTTAGCCAGTCTTATTGGAGTAAGATGATATATTAAAGTGGCTTTAATTTGCATTTCCTTAATTATTAATGATGTAGAATACTTTTTAAGATGTTTCTCAGCCATCTTTATTTCCTCACTTGTGAAGTCTCTGTTCAGCTCTTTACTCCATTTTTGAGTAGGTCATTTGTCTTCTTACTTCTTTGTATTTCGAGTAGTTTATTGCCACAAGCCACCCAGCCGGGATGTCTTTCACCTGTGGGAGAATCAAAGTCTTGCACAGGAGGGTACAGATTAGGTGAAATAAATGAATATGACACCAGAGAGAATTTTTGAATCTAGTGCACCTTTACTGAAATCAAATTAAGTTTTTATACAGGCAGGCAAAACGGCAAGCAAAGATGCTGGCATAACAGGCAGGAGGGGGAAAGGGTTGAGGTGACAGGCAGGGGATTCGCATATCCTCGGGAGCACAGGGCTTATTGCCTTGGCAACTTGCACCTGGGCTGCAAGGCCAACTTTTAGATAAATTTGTACATCAGTGAAAGTTTTTACTGCTCACACTGTCTTGATAAGCGATAAAACAGTAATATTAGAATCACAAGCCATTAGCAGTCTTTGTCTCTTTTGAAGTTCCAATTAGTGTTTTTCTCATCCTTCCAGGGGCTAGAGCTTTCTCAAGGCTTTTTGTTATCTCTAGGTTGTGATTTAAGTTAAAAGCCTGAGAAAGGGGGCCTTTCAGCTCTTCATAAGTTACACAGTGTTTTTCGTAAAGGAGAAATCCCCGCCAAGTGCCTCTAAGTGTTACACTTTAATAGGTATAACTGTAACTAAACTTTATCTTACTGGCTTTATTAGATGTAGCTTTCTGCTTAAAGGACTGAGTCTTATTATTATTAAGTTTGGAAGGACACTCTTGTTATTAGTAACTAACCTATGATCTCACTTAGTGTAATGTCTACAATATATTTTTAGGATAAAGGAGCCTTTAAATGTTGTATCTCTGTATGATTTTACTTAGGTTCATGAGGCTTCTGTTTGCCTGAATTGTTTTTAAACATGTTTAACTGTCCCTTGTCTGGGACTGAGGTTGTGCTGAGCTCGGGAGGGGTGTCAAAAGGCAATGTACAAAGTCCAACACTCATGAAGCATAATATCTTTGTAATGCATCGTGACCGGGTACTCTGCCAGGGACCACCAGGGAGCTTAACCTCACAAGGTTCTTATCTCCTCATCCGTTGTTACACAGACGACGCCGGAGTTGGTGTGACAGTTTATATATTCTGGACGTTAATGCTCTGTCAGATGTATCACTGGTGAAGGTTTCCTCCCACTGTGTGGGTTTTCTCTTCACTTCAATTGATTGTTTCTTTGCTGTTCAGAAGCTTTTGAGTTTAATGAAATCCCACTTGTCAATTGCTGACCTTATTTTCTACGCACAGCTGCTTGTGATTTAGAAAGACTTTCCTGTATAGACACAGATGTTTGGATGGTATGTATAATTCCATGAATTACATTTTCTTACTGTTAAGTATTTGACAGTGTGGTTTATAACATCTCCTAACCAAATTAGAGGATGTAAAGCTTGTGGCATCAGCCGTGGGTTATTCTCCAAGGAGAGAACTTAACAGCCCATTAAATTTGGGATATACAGATATATTGCTGCCACTGCTGCACAGTATTTCCGGGCAGATGAGTGTAGCTGGTGCTGACGGAGGAGTCTGCTTGACTCAACGGAGAACTATATTGCTTTATTGGTTTAGTGGCCTTTGGTAACACTCTCTTGGCATTTCCAGAGACCATCTGTATGCTTGCAAGTGCGGTCTCCATACATCTTTCCATGTTTATATCAGGTCTTCAACAGCAGGGCCTTATTGCCTCTCTTTCCTGCAGATATCCCAGTTTGGAGCAAGGAGCCTTTTACGTTTTGTGGGGCCTGGGAATCCCTGGCCAACATGCTATCCTTAGATAGAATAATCCATGGGTTGATGTCAAAGAGCTCTGGTATTAATATATTTTGCTTAAGTGCTAGCTGAAGGAGACTTAGCATTATATTTGGTTCTGAATGAAGATAATCCTTTATCACAGTTTCTATTGTCCATATAGTCAATTAAAGAAGGCACGTCTTACCAATTTACAAGAGAAGAACCTCTATAACACACTTGGCTCCAACTCAGCTGGGAGAACGACCTCATCATCATCATATTTCTCCTATTCATATAGGGGGGGGGTTAAAGATAACAATTGTAAATTTAAATACCTATGATAATCAATTGGGCATGCTTCATTAGTAGAACTCGGAAAGGCTATATATATACGTTTAATACCTAATATGTAGCTAATTGCAATGTGCTTCATTAGTAGGATCGAAAGGTTATGCCTGGACAAGCTGCAGCCCATGGAAAGAAAACATCCAGAATTGCTAGAGACCAAGACAACAGCGTCCAAAGAAATAGACTGTTTTGCTTCTATCCACCTATGCCCCTTTCTAAGCCTAGGAACAATCTGTGGAAGAGGGAGGCATTTGGTTAGAATGTAAGGGCTGGTGATTGGGGTGAATGGTGAAAATAACAATATAGACTGGACGCTCCTTTGATCACTTTGATTGATAAATACATGCCCCCCCCGCTGGATGGTGGGGACCCATGAGCTGTGTGAATTTGGCACAACTGCCGCATAATTGTGTTTACATGAAAGATGCATTGTACTCCAAATTAATCACTTATGGTTAAAAAAAAATGAAAACAAAACAAAACAAAACAAAAACCACAGAAAGATGAAGAAAAGTTATGGCAGGAATGCACTGATCTGGGATGGGGTAGTGGGTGGGGGGTGGAAAGGGTAAGGCGAAATATATGCCTGAAACTGAATTGGAAAGATGGTAGTTGAAATACACAAAGCATCAATTTCAAAAAAATAAAGAAATAAATAAAAAAAATAAGACTTTTCACTATTGGCCTATGTCTGGGGAGGTGCTGCCAGGTTTTTTCTATTCGCCTCAGATTTCATGGTTTCATGCTGAGGTCCTTTGATTCATTTGTAGTTGATTTGTATACAGGTGAGAGGTAGGGGTTTGTACTTTATATCTTGCTACTACGGGTGATCCAGCTTGTGCCACCACCATTTGTCTGAGATTTGTTCTTCTCTCCATTGAGGCTTCTTGGGACCCTTTTGTCAAATATGAAGTGGTTGAAAATTGGATGTGTTCAAGTTTGGATATCTCAATTTTGTTCCATTGAATCTAAGGGTCTTGTTTTTTTGTGGCCAGTACCAGGCTTATTTTAGGACTGTAGCCCTTTAATATCAGATTAAAGTCTGGATTAGGATTCCCCATATATTGAGTCTTTTCAATTCAAGGTTGCTTTGGCTATTTCACGAGCTCTTTGGTTTTCCATATGAATTTAAGATATTTTTTCAAGCCTGTGAAGCAAAACGCTCGGGGGATTTCATATGGATATGCACTTGAACCTATTATCTAATTTGGTAGAATGGACATTTTTTACTACATTAATTTTTCTCAATCCATGAGCATGGGAATGTCTTTCCATCTTTCTGATGTCTTCTTCGATCTCACTTCTTCAGAGGTTAAAATTTTTGTTGATAGAGATCTTTGAGTATCTTTGGTTAGTTTGTTCTTAGGTATTTTTAGTTTGGGGCTATTGTAAGTGGGAAATCCTCCTTACATATTCCTTTCCCGAGTTGTCTTTGTTGTTTGGTATAAAAGAAAGGCTACTGAATTTTTCTAGGTTAATTTTGTTTTTTTTATCTTCCCCCTGCCATTTACTGACTCTTAATTAGTTCAAGGAGTTTTCGGTGGAGTTTTTAGCAAGAGGGAGGATAGTGGTTGATTTTCCTCTTTTCACATTTTATACTCCTTTAACTTCCCTTTCTTGCCTTATTGGCCCTAAGAAGTGTTTTCAAGGAACTATATTGAAGGAGGTATGGGTGATAGGGAACAAGCCTTGCCTTTAAGGTGAATGCTATCTAACCTCTTACCTTCCATTTAAGGTATGTTTGGGCTGTGGGTTTGTTGTATATAGGGCTTAAAATGGAATGTTTTGCGGAAATGTGTCCCTCAATTCCAATTCCCTCTAGAGTTTAAGCATAAAGGGATGCGGATTTGTCAAGGCTTTTCCGGGGTGAGGGGGAGTGCCTGGGCTCCATTCTGGCGGCATTTATAACCAGTTCCAGGTCTACGGCAAGAAGACAAGAAATCAGATCTGCTCTAAAACCAGGCTCCCGCCACTAGCGCATGATGGCAACTTTCCTTCAATGTTGACTTCTCTTTATAGACTGGAGACTGCTAGGAGTTCGTAAGATAGTAGGAAAATCTCCAAGAACCTCCCTAGCACAGGGAGCTGGTTACTCAGTAGATGGAACTGGTTAAGAATTGCCAGAAGGAGCCAGGCACTCCCCCCACCCCGAAAAGCCTGTGACAAAATCCGGCATCCCTTCAGCTTAAAGTCCTAGAGGGAATTGGATTGATGGGAACATTCCTCAACAAGATCATTTTGAAGCTATATACAACCAAACCCACAGCCAACATAAAACTAAATGGAGAAAAGTAGAGCATTCCAAACTTAAAGGCCAAGGCTGATTCCCTATCACCACTCCTCTCAATATAGTTCTGAAACACTTTCTAGGGCAATAAGGCAAGAAAGGGAAATTAATGGAGTACTAACTGGAAAAAAAGAGGGCAATTTATTCCTGTTTTCAGATGATATGAATTATACCTAAGAATACCAAAAAATTCTATTAGAAAACTTCTAGAAACCATCGACATCCTCAGTAAGGAGCAGGATACAAAATTCCTAGAAAAAATCAGTAGCCCTTTCTTTACACCAACAGCAAGCAACTGGGGAAAGAATATAAGGAGATCTTTCCCACTACAATAGCCACAAAACACTAAAATACCTAAGAACAAACTTAACCAAAAGATACAAACGATCTCTACAACAAAAAATTTTAAACCTCTGAAGAAGAGATACGAAAGAAGACATATCAGGAATGGAAAATCCCCAGGCTTCATGAGATTGGAAATTAATTATAAAAAATGTCCTTCTAACCCAAATTAGTTATGATTCAATGCAATCCATGAAAGACAACTCCCCGCAACCCGAGTTTTCTTCACAGCTTGAAAGTATCCTAAAATTCATATGGAAAACCAAAGACTCTGAATGCCAAAGAACCCTGAATTGAAAAGATCAATATATGGGGAATCATATACCAACACTGCAAACTCATCTGTATTACAGGCTCATAGTCTAAATCAGGCCTGGTACTGGCACAAAAAAACAGACCCGTTAGATCAATGGAACAAAATTGAATTATCCAACTTGAACACATACATTTCAACCACTTCATTGTTCGACAAAAGGGCCAAAAGAGACTCAATGGAAGAAAGAAAGCATATTCAGCAAATGGTTTGCAAACCTGGATCACACGTTATGTAGAAGAATAAGAAGAACCCCCCCACCCATACCCTCTCACCCTTATAAAATAAATCAACTCCAAATGAATCAAAGCCCTCATCGCATGCAACGCCAACTCTGAAGGCAGATAGAATAAAACACTGGCCAGCAACCCTCCAAAGACGTATAGGCATAGGAAAACGTCATTTATTTTTTACTTATAAATTTTTTATTATTTTTATTTGATTGCTGTTTGTATTTCATACCATCACTTTTCAATTCAGTTCAAGCATATATACCCCTTCCCTTCCCTTCCCCCCACAACCCACCCCCTACCCATCCACGATCCGGCATTCTGCCATAACTTTTTCTTTCAATTCTTTCTGTTTATTTGTTTTGATTTTGTCTTTAGTTTTCCATTTTTTATTTCACAATAAGTACTGATAATTTGTGAGTACAAGCATCTTTCCATGTAAAACCACACTTTCGAGCGAGTTTGCCCAAACCCCACGGCTCATGGGGTCCCACCACCAGCGGGGGCGGCATCAGTATGTTTCACATCAAGTTGATCAAAGTGAGTGTCCGTCTAATATTAGTCGTTTTATCCACCTTCCACGCCCACCACAGCCTCTTACACTTCTACCTGCCCCCCTCTCCACAGATGTTGTTCCCTAGGATTAGAAAAGGGGCAACAGGTGGATGAGAAGCAAAAACGGTCTACTTTCTCTGGAGCTGTGTCTTCGTCTCTAGTCACTGGCTTGTTTTCTTTCATGGGCGCCAGTCTTGTCCCGGGCATAAACCTTTCGATCCTAGCTAATGAGCACATGCAATTAGAATATAGTTTTAAACGATATAATAATATTACCTTTCGATTCACTAATGAATGCACTCAGCAAATTAGATATCATGGTAATTAATATTCTAATTGTTATCTTTCTTAACTCCCCACTTAGAATAAGGAGAAATATGATGATGATGAATGGGGTTCTCCAACTGTAGATGCGTCAGCCAGCTGTTATAGAGTTTTCTCTTGTAAAATTGGTAAAGCTGCCTTCTTTAATATGACTAATGGACAAGTAAACTTGGAAAAGGATTATTCTACTATTAAACCAAATATAATGCTTAAAGTCTTTTAAGCTAGCAACTAAGAAAAAATATATTAATACAGAAGCCTCGACTCAACAAGGTATTGTTCACCAAGGAGGTTTGGCCAGGGGATCCAAGTCAAAGGTAATAGGCTCCTTGCCTCCAAACTGGGATATCTGCAGGAGAGAGGCAATAAGCCTGCGTGTTGAAGACCTGATATAACATGGGAAAGATGTATGGAGACCGCGTGGACTGCAGCATCAGATGTCTCTGGAATGCAAGAGATGTTACCCAAAGGCTACTAAACCAATAAGCAAATATGGAGATCCTTTAGTCAAGGAAAGACTCCGCCGTCAGCACCAGTCTAACCACCTCATCTGCCCTGGAAATAAACTGTCAGCAGTGGCAGCCATATATCTGTATATCCCAATTTAATTGGCTGTTGCTCTCCTTGGAGGAATAAGCCCAACGTGCCTGATGCCACAAGCTTTACATGCCTCTAATGCGTTAGGAACGATGTATATAAACCACACTGTCCCCCCCCCCCCCCCACTAATTTTTTTACAGGAATGTAATTCATGAATTAACATTACCATCCAAACATCTTGTGTCCTATACAAGGAAAGATTTCTAAATCAAACAGCAGCTGCGTAGAATTAAGGTCAGCAACTGGACAAGTGGATTTCATTAAACTCAAAAGCTTCTGAAACAAAGAAACAAGTCAATGAAGTGAAGGAAAACCACACAGTGGGAGAAACCTCTCACCAGTGAACATTGACAAGAGCATTAGCGTGCCAGAACTATATAATACTGTCCAACCAACTCCGCGTCGTCGAAACCATCTCATGTGTAACAAACGAGTGAGGAGATAAGAACCTTGTGAGGGTTAGCTCCCTGTGTGAGTCCAGTGACAGAGAGACCCGGTCTCAGCTTACGATCACGATGTCATTAACCAATAGATGTTATCTTCATGAGTGTGTGGATGTATGTACATTGGCCTTTTGACACCCCTCCCGACGCTCAAGGCACAACCTCAGTCTCAGATAAGGGACAGTTAAAATGTTTAAAAACAATTCAGGCAAACAAGAAGCCTCATAACCTAAGTAATAATCATCACAGAGATACAAGCATTTAAAAGGCTCCTTTGTCCTAAAAGTTATATTGTAGAACATTACACTAGAGTGAGATATAAGTTAGTTACTAATAACAAGAGTGTCTTCCAAACTTAATAAAAAAAGACTCAGTCCTTCAAGCAGAAAAAGCTACATCTAATAAAACAGTAAGATAAAGTTTAGTTACAGTATTATACCTTATTAAAGTGTAACCACTTAGAGAGCACTGGCGGGGATTTCCCTTTACAAAACACTGTGTAATTATGAGAGAGCTGAAAGGCCCCCTTTCTTTCACGGCTTGTTAAACTTAAATCACAAACCTAGAGATAACAAAAAGCCTTTGAGAAAGCTCTAGCCCAGGAAGGATGAGAAAAACACTAATTGGAACTTCAAAAGAGACAAAAGACTGCTATATGGCCTGTGATTCTAATATTACTAGTATTTATCGCTTATCAAGACAGTGTGAGCAGTAAAAAACTTTCACTGATGTAAAAGTTATCTAAAAGTTGGCCTTGCAAGCCCAGGTGCAGTGCCAAGGCAAGAAAGCCCGGTGCTCCCAGGTATGCGAATCCCCTGCCTGTCACCATCAACCTTTCCTTATCCCCCTGCCTGCCTGTTATGCCAGCATCTGTGCTTGCCGTTTTGCCTGCCCGTATAAAAACATTAATTGATTTCGTAAAGGTGGGCACTATGATTCAAAAATTCTCTCTGGTGTCAAGAATTCATTTAATTTCACCTAAGTCTGTACCCTCCTTGCAAGACTTGTTGATTCTGCCCACAGGTGAAGAAGAATCCCGGCTGGGTGGCTTGTGGCAATAGCCTACTCGAAATACAAAGAAGTAAGAACAGAATGACCTACTCAAAAGATGGAGTAAGAGCCAACAGAAACTTCAAAATGAGAATAAAGATGCTGAGAAACATTCTTAAAAAGTTATTCTACATCTCATAATAATTAAGGAAATGCAAATTAACCCACTTTAATATATCTATCTTACTCCAATAAGACCTGGCTATAGGATCAGACAGACAAACAAAAAACACGCCAATGATTTGGAGGATTATAGGGAATGGATAGCACACTCCACTGCTGTGGGAATATATAACTCATACAACCCTATCGAGATTAGCAATTGATACTAACCCGTAAAAGACTCAAAGTGAGCTACCACCTGACCCAACCATGACTCACTCCTAGGAATACCCACAAAAGACTCATCCTATGGCAAAGGATACATACACGTCTACTGAATTTCATTGCAGCTCCTCTCTTCACGAGACAGAGTAGCTTGATCCAGACCCAAATGTCCCCTTCAACCAAATGAGTGAATGGTAAGAAAATGTCATACATCTATACAATGGAGTTTCATGCAGGCGTATAGAAAGAGAATATTGAAATTGTGAAGTAAGTGATGGAAAGTAAGAAACAGACATTTTATCTAAGTGAAGTAACAACAGTCCCAGCAAAACAAACACAATGGATCCCTCATCGTTGGATAGCTAAGGGCACACCAAATACCTAGTTAGTAAGGAAACTGAGCAAATATATATATATATCATTTCCTTATATATATTATATAAATATATATATTAATTATATATATATATATAATATTATATTATATAAATTATATAATATGTTTTTTCCTTTACCTTGAAAGCAACTGTACCATTATAATATGAAATACCTTAAATGCAGGGAATTTAGAAATTAACCACCTAACCACTTATTTTAGAACTTTGTAATATTTGGTATATGTGGGGTAGGGTCATTATGATATACTTAGAGTAATACAAAATGTAAAAGTGGAAAAATGTGAGTTAAAAACCAGACATGTTTTGGAATTATATACAGTTACTTTCAGATAGGTCATAAATTGGTATAATGTTGGAAAGGCAATACAGCATATTTCGGAGCAATGCCAAGTTGGAGTGAATACAACAAAAAGGGCTGGGTCAACAAATTTGACTGAACAAGTAAAACTTCAAGCCCCAAAACATGTAAGCCTCGCATAGAAAAAACTTAAAAAGACCTGAAAAAAAATCAGCAAAGCATGTATGGCAAAAATCATAACTCTCAGGTAGGGTGGGGGCATTGCAAAGGGAATGATGTATTCTAAAATTGACTAAGAATTAGGTATAGGAATTGCACAAAACTTCAATAAAAAGTAAAAAAAAAAAAAAAAAAAAATGGCCAAAGGAGGACAGGGCGTCTCCCCCCCCCACCCCCCTTGAAAACTTGAGTGCTCCTTGAAGTCGAGCAGATTCATCAATTGACCTTGGAAAACAAGATTTTATATCTGGCATTAATTGGTGTGGACTTAGCACCCAAGAGAGAAAGTAAACAAAAGACAGTGCGGAATACATGTCTTTTAAATCCCTGAAAAAATTGTGCCTTCAGATATTAGGTTTAAGTTATATGAAATTGTGTTAAACAGGCATAAAAATCTTAGATTAATTGACTTGATTAACAGGTAGGGTCACCTGACAGTCAAAGGACAAGTCCACTATTATTTTCAATTAATGCTCAGTAACAAAAATTTCCTCTTTTCTTTATAGCAAACCATTTTAAGTGGAAACTCATATCTTGACTATTAAAAACTGTGGAAGTAGATCCTAGTCAGGAACATCATTGCCAAATGAACAAGAAGGAGTAAATCAAAATAAATGGAACACTTTGAAAACTTCTTGTTAAGAAAATCCTAGTGTGACTTTTTAGTTGGCATTAATTCACGCCCTATTCTTAACTGATTCTGGGTCCCCTGCCATAGACATGTACTAACTAACTACCTGCTTTCGTTTCATTTTATGGGCACCAGTCAAGGACTTTGTACTTGTCCCTCTATAGTTATTCTTTTGGGGGTCCTCTTTAGATAAACCCTCTGAAATGGAGGGAAAACCCCAGGTGCCAGCACAACCAACATCCCTGTTCTCATGGAAGAAATCAGAGATGTTGCACTTCCAGATTCCCTTCTTGCAATTGTGTAGGACCCTTTCACGAAAGTACAACAAACTAAAAACGAGGAGCTAGAAATTGATTGGGAGTTTAGGGATGAGATCCCCTAAATTAACCAGATTCTTTCATCAGCTGAGGAAATCAAGACTTTCCTGGACCAGTCCAGTAAACAAGTATCCATTCGGTAGCCCCGAAAGGTAAAAAGAAAGAAAGAAAAAGAAAAATGGAAAAAAGAAAAAAGAGAGAATTACATATCAAGCCCTGCAGATGATTATTTCACTACAAAAGAAATGTTCTTGTTCTTGGTTTGTTTTAGTTATTTTCATTTTGTAATTTGTATTTTTTGTTTTGTTTTCTTGTTGAAAAGAAAAAAATCAAGTCAATTAAAACTCTAGGCCGTAAAAATGCAGCAATCTTCCATTGTCACCTTTGGATTTATATTTATTTATTATTGTTGTTTTAGGGTTTGTTTAGTATGATGAGTCTCTAGCCAAGTTATTATTGGTGGTTTCCATTGCAATTTACAAGTCTTGGGGTTGCACCAAATCTCAAGGTTTCTTTATTCACTTTTGTTTTGTCTTTTCCAGACAGCCTTCCCTCTAGCCCCCAGCTGTCCTGGACATTCTTGCCTATGTAGACCAGGCTGGCCTTGAGGCTCACGAGAAGTCCAGCCTGCCTCGTGCCCTCCTGACGTGCTGGCGATTAAAGGTGTGTGCACCAACCATCCTGGACTAATGCCCTTGTTTTAAGGTGATCTACATAGTCTTTGTTGGAAACTTCCACTGGCTATGGATTAGAACACATGACTATGAACCCACTTATCTCTCCATTAACCCAAGCTTCCTGCAAAGAAAGGAGTAATCACCACCAACCAAGAGGTGAAATAAAAAGTATAGATATTTTTATTGTTTACCCGTGGAAATCATCCACTTATTTTGTGTTGTATTTTTTTTGTTTTTAGAAAATAATTGCCAGTCTGGTTCAAATTTGGGGGGGGGTGATATTAGGCTCCATATTTTTTAAAAAAATTTTTTTTTCAAAATTTTCTATTTATTTCTGTATGATGTATGAATGTACTGTCTGCATGTAGGTTTGTGCACCCGATGTCATTACAAGGGCCGTGGAAGTCAGAAGAGGGCTCCCGATGTCCCCGGAACTGGAGATCTCCTGGGATATGGAGTCTACGAGTTTTAGCGCCATGTAGATGCTAGGTCGAACCATGTCCTGCAAGGAGCAGTTGGTGCTCTTTAACCTCTAGGCTATCTGCTCCAGCCACTTTTTTTACGCCTTATTTTAGAAAATAAATTTATATTGTTTTTATGTGTATGAACTGTACTGTCTACATGTGAAGGGTTTGTGCACCACTTGTGTGTTAATGCCTGAAGGTCAGAAGAGGGTTGTAAGATTACCCCATGGAATTGGAGTTAAAGACGGTTCTTAGCCGCCATTGGTGCTGGGAATTGAACCCTGGTCCTCTGCAAGAGCTGAGCGACTCTCTCCAGCCCCTAGCTCCATATTTTTATAATTTATTTTATATTATTTATTTATTAGTTATGATTTATTTATTTATATTATTTTTTGTCTTGTCGCAGACAGGGTCTCCCTGTAGCCCCAGCTGTCCTTGGAACTCACTCGATAGTTACCCAGGCTGGCTTCTGAACTCACAAGATCCCCGCCTGCCTCTGCGCTCCTACCAGTGCTAAGATTAGAAGCGTGTGCCACCACACCTGACATCTCCATATTTTTTAAAGAATGATCAATAACTTGTCGAAATGCTATAATCAGCATTTTTTACATAAACAAATGTAGGGATTTATCAAATGTGAATACTTTTTTGTTGCAATGGTCATTGGTCTCCCATTTCTGATCCTGTTTGTAACCACTGGACATTGCTCATTATATCTTCTTCTGGACCAACTTTAGTGTATTTTCAGATTCTGAAGACACATTCGATGTACAGTCATCCCTCATCAGGAAATGCAAATCAAAGCTATACTGTTGATTTCCTTTTAACACCTACGCCTACTTATCCGTAGAATGTCAGTCATTAAGAAAACTAACAACAAATCCAAGCAAGGATATACTCTAACAGAGAAAATTGATATGCCTTTGCATTTATCTATGCTATTGAATATGCTGTCTCTACTTTTTAGAATGCCTATCCATAGTTTACCACCTGGAAATCTGAACCATTCTTAACCTATGTCCCCAGAGGCATAACTGTTTCTGTACTGGCAACATCCATTTTTCAGTCTATTTTCTAGACCTAAATATCTTTTCTTTTGAAACTTTTAAGTCTTGGCAGGTTGTAATAATACATGAAATTTTTTTTTTTTCCTTATGACATTTGAAACAGTGCTTGTCAGCTGTGAGTAAGAGCTCAGCAATTTTTGAAACCTCTGAATTGTCAAAGGACAACAGCTAATTTCTCTCAAAATAGTCTCACCTCCACTTTTCCTTGGTTAACAATACCCACAGCCATGGATTTATAGCCATCTACTACTGTGAGACTATAGCTTTTATAGAGTTTTCCTTAAGTATCATCTAGAACCAAGACTTCCCGTGTGGACACACCTAGAAACAACTCTACTGTCTCTGTCTGCTTCCCGTCTCGTCTCGGTCCCTCTCTCTCCTCTCCTCTCTCTCTCTCTGTCATCTCGCTCTCTCCTCTCTCTCCTACTCATCTCATAGCATTGCAAGTATAAAAATTTAAAACATAAAATCTAGGAAAAAAATAAAACAGTGTTGCTGATGATTCTAAATTTCTACTTCCCTGATTGTTTGACATGTTCCATATAATATGAAACAACATCCCCCAAAGTTTTTCTCTTAATTTTTGTTTTGTCGCTTTGTGTAGATTTCTTATCCAGGAATGGAACTATTATTAGTTCAAGGTTATAAAAATTTTAAAGCTTCTTGGCATATGTTTTCAATTTCACTATTCACCCAGAATTAGCCATGACAACTTTACTAGGTTGATATTATTACATGTTCTTTTTGGCATTTGTTTATTGTGCATCATACTAGATTTCCTAAGGATACCCTTGTATAAGTATATAATGAATCGGCTATACCGATCGTAAATATTTCTTCCATACCCCTCTATCTTTCTGCTTCCCCCCATTAGTTTGCTTGTTGTTTCCTAGACGCTTTGCTTTTATTTTCATGTACATCAGCATCTACTGCTTGATATGATTCTATATCAACCCGAGAGGATCCACATGAAATATACACGGTGATATTTGTCCTTCTTGCAGATCTTCCTTAATTTTGGTAATAATAGATTGATTTCCATCATACTCCATTTTGATGGCATGCCCAACCAAGGTAACTTCACTTCTTTTAGCCCTGAAAAATTCCATTATAATGGGTTATTATAGAATATATTAATATTATCTATATACATTAATATTTTTTGGAAGACCTAATTTTGGTTTATAGACATGAGCTATTGTTTCTTAATAACTGGAAAACTAAAACTCATAACAAATGAAATCATTAATTTAATTTCAAATTCAATTAAAATCTATTTATTTACATGTTTAGAGAAAAGTTGAGATTTTGATAAAAAAAAGTGTATTCTTTTTGAGTCAAGTTTCTATTCCCAGATGTCCCTTGGTGTGAGTTCATACCTGGGAGCCGTATATAGCTTTAAAGAAGACCAACTCTTTCTTTACCAGCATGATTGCTCTGTTCTGTAGCTTAGGTTTTAACACATATGACAGAATGTCTCAAGTCCTGTGGGCAGACTATGGGAGGTGCATGTAACGGAGGGCGTCTAATATGATTAAAATGTATGAAATGAATAAAAATTCAATTAAAGTATACAATGAAAAAGAGAAGAAAAGTAAAGTTGTTTAACGATTATATAACAGAATTGCTTTTGTTTCTATTTTCCCTAAGAAGATAGTTTTATGTTCTTGATATTTTTGAGAGATGAATGAATTGTTACATTCTATCACATTAAGATCTCAAATATACCATAAACAAGACTTTTAAAATGGTTAATTCACCATTCTCCCTCAGATTTCTTCCTAAAATATTTCTGTTCAATTGTATCCCTTGTGTGCTGAATAAGGTGCCATCTGAAAGGTTGTACATAGCCTAATTATGAAAATATGAAATTTAAATATTCCATAATGTTTCCAATTAAAGTAAAGAAGAAATGAATTAATTTTTTGAACTTTTTGTCATTGACTTAATATTGTTTTTACTAAACTAGTTTTATTTCTGTTTATGGTGAAGGCCCTAAATAAGGTGTGTTGATAAAAATCAATATTTGGCTATCTTCATTACTGTCTCTTAAGACTCCTGGGAAATACTCAGACTCTTGCTCCAGAAATTAAGTGAAGATGTCCACTGAGCCACTTGCCATATTGTCTCTTTAACCTCAGACTTGCAAACACTAATTTTGAGGTCTCTTTGGGAGTAGATTAGTCTAGATCTTAGCCACCTTTCTTCCAGCCAGCTGTTTCTTTTCCTATTAGATTGTCTTCCCTCCCTTATTCTTTTAATGATTTGATTTTTTATTCAGAAAACAGAATTTTTTTGGTTTGAGGACCCGTCACGTAAGGAAATTCTCTAGAACTTACATGCAGCAGCTGCCTCACTAAGCACTCAGGAGTTAGCAATTGTTTTTCCTTCTATTAGATATTGAGCTAACGTACTATTGAAAATGCTATTAAATTGGAAGTTTCAAGGGTCATGGATGAGGGAAGTGATTTTTTAAAAACTTGTATTTTATTTTTATTGTATTGTTTATGAGTGTACTGTCTGCAATGCATGTAATAAGTTTAAAACACACAACAACTACCAATTGCACTGACCCACTTGCGGTCATGCGAGTGCGTCACAGGGGTCAGAAGATGGCATAAAAATCCCTCTGGTACTTGTAGTCATCATTGTGGCGTACTGGGATTTGAATCTAGCGTCTTCTTGCAAGAGCAGCAGTGTTCTTAACCACTGAGACATCTCTCCAATGCCCAAGGGAATTGATGTTTTTATCACACAGTTTCTGGTCCAGCAGCTATACAGAATGGTTAACATCCTTAAATTATATAGAATTATATAGCTCAGATTTTATTTTGTTATTATATACCTACCTGCCAATGTATGTCACTTGAATTACTTTCTTGACTGAATGTGTTGAAGTTTCCCCTCTCAACACAAAACACCTTGTTCAACCTCAAAGGCAAACAGCTTCCATATACTGTTCGAAAAAGGCTTAGTGGAACTAAAAGACTGTAAGTTGTTTATTGTGCTGTGGAAAATTAACTTAGCTATTTTGGACCTTGGTTTCCTCATCACTAGACTGGCATCTGGAATTGATGATCTTTGAATTCAATGTATGATAGCACAGGGAGTTTACCCTTACTTGACCAAGGATGCAAATGTCTAACAACCTCCCACAGACCTAGGACATGGCTTCAAAGCACTTGATGTCAATTTTAGAGTTTCAGATCTCATTTTTCATGTTTCATTCTAAGACAAATCAAGTGACTTGAAACCCTGTCATTTAAAGAGTGCAGCAGAGGAGCGAGCACCAGCTAAGGTGCTGAGGGAACTGTTGAAGAAGAGCTTTCCAGCTAGATAAATTATCTTGAAGAAAGGACTCACAACAGGACAGATATTGGCTTTTTGAAGAACCAAAAGGAGAGCAAACATGAACAGAATCTAGAGACTGAGAAAAACTGGAAAAGTGAGGGTGACTAAGAGCCATCCAATCTTTGACCTTTTGATAATATTAATGACTTTAGCTACATCTCAATATGAGACCAGAAGTCATCAAAAGGTTTCAAGTAAGAAAGTGTCATGGGAGCTGGTGAGATGGCTCATGGGTAATGGGCGGCTTGACGACAATCAGTGAGGACCTGGGTTGCTTGAAGCGTTTCACTGCGCAAGCGTAGAAAGCATAAACATGAGACAGATGTGTGCCTGTATCCTTCAGCATTAAATAGCAAAAACAAGCAGATATAATATTTCAGCATAACTTTGCCTTCCTAGAACCCCAGTAGAAATGTCCATGATATAAGGGATGTTTGAGAGGGTGATGCTATAGTGTTTTTTGTGCTTAATGGTTTAGGTATGGTAACTAACGAATTGCCCTTGGTTGGAAACAAATGTCAAAAAAACCAGAGAAAATGTGAATACAGGATATGGACAATGAGTCAGAGACGTGCAGGTGACACATATGATGACATACTGGAATCCGATAGTATGATAGTATATCTCAAGAAATATCATAGCCAATGTTATTACAAGAGTGTCTGCATTAATACAGAACTTAACTAGTCAAACCTCAATGTTAAGATAAAAATTAGTGTACTCTGGCTACAAATGATTTATTTTTGTCATAAAACTAATACCAGAAGAGCACAGCCAGAACCCAGACCTTAGATGAGTTTACTAGCTGAGTCAATTCTCATAGAGAAACAAGGGCCAGGCGGCAGAGTCGAAACTAGAGTAATGAAGTTGTTCCCAAGAGATGTGTGGAGAAAAGAGAAAGCAGGAGTTAGACACAAAAAGGCAATGTATTAGCACGCCTTTGATCCTAAGCACTTGGAGGCAGAGGCAGGTGGATCTTTGTGAGTTCAATGAAAGCCTGGTCTACAGAGGTGAGTTCAGCAACGAAACAGAAAAACTGAGGCTACAAGGCACATCGATCCTGTCTCGAAAAAAAAGGAAACAAAGAAATTAAAAACATACAGGAATATAAGTGAAATGACGCCTACCTAATAAGTGATGTGTATCTTGTGGACTCAATTAAAGAACTTTAAAGTGTTAGAATTCCCCAAAAGAGAAGTGAGATGATAATCATTCCATGAGTTATAAAATGGTGTATATTTCACATCATGAGTGTTTCCAATTGCCTACTTCCTCCTATTTTTAAAGAACTTGATGTAAAAATAAATTAATAATTTTATCACAGAGATTTGATATATGACATATCGGATGGTTGCTTTGAACAAAGTTATTGCAACATTTCAGTGTAACATATCCTCCACCAAATAATTAGTATGTATAAGCTATACGGATATTTTTATAAATATATATAATAAAATATTATTATTGAAGTTACATAGATGAAATATATACGAGATCTACAATGAAATTATCATAGATAGTCCAATATAGAACTCCCTTTTTCAATGAACACCCCCAGCCGCCACCCCCAAAGTTCATATATCTCTGGCCTACGGTGTTTTAAGATCTGCATCTTCTTTATTTCTTAGTCTCTGTTTAAAAGTTGTTTCCTATAACATGCAGAAGGTTTTACTTGTTATTTGGCCAGGAGATGGTGAACTGATTTAGTTGCGATCTTTTGACGATCCAGTGCATTTGTCATTGTTGTTTCCCTTACCGATTTTATATTGCTCCAAAAGTATGCATATCTATCTATCTATCTATCTTTATCTTATCTAATCTATCTATCATCTTTCATATCTATCATCTATCACGTATATGCCAAAGGGGATATATGCCTGAACTGAATTGGAAAATGATGTATGAAATACACAAAGCATCAATAAAAAAATAAAAAATAAATAAAAAAATAAAGACTTTTCCTATGCCTATGTCTTGGAGGTTGCTGCCAGTGTTTTATTCTATCGCCTTCAGAGTTTCAGGTTTCATGCTGAGGTCTTTGATTCATTTGGAGTTGATTTTTATACAGGGTGAGAGGTAGGGGTTTACTTTTATTCTTCTACATACGGTGATCCAGCTTTGCCAACACCATTTGCTGAATATGCTTTCTTTCTTCCATTGAGTCTTTTTGGCCCTTTTGTCAAACATGAAGTGGTTGAAATTGTATGTGTTCAAGTTTGGATATTCAATTTTGTTCCATTGATCTACGGGTCTGTTTTTTGTGCCAGTACCAGGCTGTATTTATGACTGTAGCCCTGTAATACAGATTGAAGTCTGGTATAGTGATTCCCCATATATTGATCTTTTCAATCAGGGTTGCTTTGGCTATTCAGAGTCTTTGGTTTTTCCATATGAATTTAAGGATATTTTTCAAGCCTGTGAAGAAACTCGGGGGTTTTCATTGGGATTGCATTGAATCTATATACTAATTTGGGTAGAATGGACATTTTTACTACATTAATTTTTCCAATCCATGAGCATGGGAGGTCTTTCCATCTTCTGATGTCTTCTTCGATCTCCTTCTTCAGAGGTTTAAAATTTTTGTTGTAGAGATCTTTGGTATCTTTGGTTAAGTTTGTTCTTAGGTATTTTAGTGTTTTGTGGCTATTGTAAGTGGGAAGATCTCCTTATATTCCTTTCCCAGTTGCTTGCTGTTGGTATAAAGAAAGGCTACTGATTTTTCTAGGGTAATTTTGTATCCTGCCAGTTTACTGACTCTTAATTAGTTCTAGGAGTTTTCTGGTGGAGTTTTTAGCAAAGAGGGATAGTTTGATTTCCTCTTTTCCATTTAATACTCCTTTAATTTCCCTTTCTTGCCTTATTGCCCTAGAAAGTGTTTCAAGAACTATATTGAAGAGGAGTGGTGATAGGGAACAGCCTTGCCTTTAAGGTGAATGCTTCTAACTCTTCTCCATTTAAGGTTATTTTGGCTGTGGGTTTGTTGTATATGGCTTCAATGATGTTGAGGAATGTTCCCTCAAGTCCAATTCCCTCTAGGAGTTTAAGCATGAAGGGATGCCGGATTTTGTCACAGGCTTTTCGGGGTGGGGGGAGTGCCTGGCTCCTTCTGGCAATTCTTAACCAGTTCCATCTACTGAGGACAAGATCAGATCTTGCTAGACCAGGCTTCCCCTTGCAGCATGATGCAACTTTCCTCTATGTTGACCTTTCTCTTTATAGACTGGACACTGGCTGGAGTTCTGTTAGTGGATCTCCAAGACCTCCCTGCACAGGGAGCCTGGTTACTCATGATTGCAGAACATTTTAAGAGATGCTCCCATACAAAATCTCCTGGGACTAATTGAACTCAGAGGGCAAGGAACAAAATTGTCCCTTAAATCCCTTGGCCAAATTGATATGGGCATTAAACATCCAAAAACATTAAGTTACACCAATCTGATAGTTTTCATTACTGTATCGTATTTAGATAAATCTTGAAGAAAAACCTAAGAAGCTTTGCATAAACATTGACTGGAAGAGCTCTAACACCATAGGATAAGCAGGCAAAGGCAATGAGATTTGAACAATGTTAGGCATATCTTAAATGTAAATGATTTATTACACACAGAAGTAGTCTCTTTAATTTTCCAAACCCCATATCCTGGTTTGTAGTTTTTCCAATAACAGGGATTAAGTTGATAAAATTTACCAAGTTTGTCCAAACTGTCTCTGGGCTGCATGCCACTAGTTCAGGTAAGTAAACCTAGATTTTCTTGAATCAAATTATCTTGAAATGGGCAGAACAGATATTAAAAATAACACTTGCATAATAGACAGAGACAAAGAATATCTTTCAGTACTCAGATGTAACCCACTACTTGTCTATGCCCCTTTAATTGGAATCTACAACTGAAAGTCCAGTACAAACCAGGAATGGACTGAAAACCAACCCTGTATAGCTATAGATATCACCACAGAATGAAAACCTTAAAGTGATCCTATAAGTCCTGGGGCAGGCTCCAGACAACCAAATCTTTCCAGATTTTCAGAGATGCACCACATAGGCCTGGCAAAAAGCCTGTCTATCCACTCCAAAGATGTTCCACATAGTGTTCAAATATCCCAAACAGAAAACACAAAGGTCTTGAATTCTATTTTATTTCATATCAACATAGCAACTCCTCCTTATTTCTTAGTACCATTTACTTATTTTTTTTATGATCCTTTCACCTTGGATAGTATCCATATTTAAAAGTGAGTTGGGACTGGAGAGATAGCCTAGCGGTTAAGAGCACCGACGCTCTTGCAGAGGACCCGGGTTCGATCCCCAGTACCCACATGGCGGCTAAGAACCGTCTGTAACTCCAATTCCAGGAGAACTCCAGTTCCAGGGGAATCCGAGACCCTCTTCTGACCTCCGTGGCATTGCACGACACGGGTGCACAGACCTGCATGCAGACAGTACATTCATACACATACAAAGATAAATAATAATAATAAAAAAAAAGTGAGTTAAGGGCTGGAGAGATGGCTCAGCAGTTAAGAGTACTGACTGCTCTTGCAAAGGACACGGGTTTGATTCCAGGCACCCACATGGTGGCTAAGAACTGTCTTTAACTCCAGTTCCAGGGGAATCTGACGCCCTCTTCTGACCTTTGCAGCATTGCACAACATGGGTGCACCAACCTACATGCAGACAGTACACTCATACACATAAAAAAATAATAATAAATAAATGAAAATTTTAAAGGTGAGGTAAGTTTCTTGCAGACAAGAAAAGATGGATTTTATTCCTTAATCCATTCTACTAGTCTATATCTCTTAATTAGAGAATTCAGTCCATTGATATTTAGAAGTGTTGTTGAATTAAGTTGCTTCCAATCATTTTGATTTCTAGTATATTCTTACCCTAGTTTTTTTCCCATAGTGGTAGTATCATTTGTTTTAAGGTGTTGATTGGTTATAGTCATCCCTGCCCTCCACTTTTTGTATTGCTTGAAATATTCTCTGCAGGGATGGCTTATTGGAGAGGAATTCTTTCAACTTATTTATATTATGGAACATTTTTCTTTTCCTTCAATTATAATAATTTGTGCTGGATAAAGTACTCTGTGTTGACATCTATAATCTTTTAGAACTGGGAATATTTTAGACCAAGCTTTTCTGGTTTTCATTGTTTGCAATGAGAAATCAGTTGTAATTCTGATATATTTTCCTTTGTAGGTAGCTTGTTGTTTTTCTTCTGCAGCCCTCAATATCCTTTCTTTGCTTTGAACATCTTGTGTTTTTTCTATGATATGGCATGGAGAATTTCTTTTCTACTTCAATCTGTTTGGTGTTCTATAAGCATCTAGTAATTGTATAGTTATCTCTCACTTTAATTTGGGAAATTTTTGCTCTAAAATTCTGTTGAAGACCTGATCCATATCATGATCCTGTACATTTTCTTCCTCTTCTATCCCTATAATTTGTAGGTTTGTGTAGACAATCCCTCAGGACTGCTAGGGAATTTTGTGGTCTGGCCATGAATGAAAGGGGGTGAGAGATACAGAGTCAAGACACAGACCCTGGGAATCAAGTGAATGCAGGCAGAGGGCGAGCTGCCATGGATTCATTTATTGGGAGCAAAGTTAGGATTTATGCACTGTTCGCATTCTGCTCTCCTCTTAGTGCAGTCATCGTGTCACCTTGTGATTGGCACAGGTCTGCAACTCAGCTGCTTGTATGGTCACCTGCCTAGGGTAGGTTAGGTTAATGAGGGACAAGCTCTGCACAGGCACACTGCATAATTCTAAGCATACTGGCTACTACATTTCCACCCTTTGTATTTAATTTTGCATGAGGACCAGTCCAGTCAGAGCTCAGATGCTATGCCCAAACCTTGGCATTCCAACATTTTGACTGAGTCTGTCTTAGGTTGCCCTGGTTTTGCAGGGTCTTACCCATCTTTGACCGGCCAGTCACCGAGGGAAGAGGCCAGGAGTGGTACCGCAGAGGGAAGAGACAAACTCATTCCCGTGAATTGTGGATGAATGAGAGCCAGATTTGAATCACCTCATTGGAAGGGGTTCATGCAGAGTCCCTATTGACCATTGCTGAGAGGACCTGGGCTGTTGTTTTGTTGACCTGGCATTGGCTGCAGGCAAAGTGAAGCAGACACCTGAAGATAAAAGGGCAGAAAAGGTCCAGGAGGCAGAGGATGCCCCAGGTGACCAATGTAGCAGGATCAAAAATGGACTTTAGCTTGGACCACACCTGAGAAATAAAGCTAGTATTGAAGGCTATGACCTTGGGACAGGTGGAGTTAAGGGAGACAATTTAAGAACCAAGAGTCAAGGTGTAGTTAATAAATTGTTGTGACCAGGGGCCTTTAATAATATCACAAATTTCAAGATGTACATGTGTAATATTGAGGACTTGGTAGGGGGTCAGGCAGAATGAGGAAAACCCAGGGTCACAACTCATTTCTCCCTCTCATTATATGGCCTTCAAATCCATGAAGGAAGTTCACAAGAGTGAACCACAGTTGGTGTTTCCAAGATGGAATGATCTCTGCTATGGGGGTTATATTGGGTCCTTAGCACTATGATTTTAATGGAATTTACCCACTGGTCAATAAATCTGACAAGTGAGTTAAGGATGCATGAGCCACGAGTCAGAGCAACCAGAAGGATAAGTCCACTGGCAGATGGAGGAAGTCCTCATCTCTCAGCTGAGAAAGAAACTCACTCTTTTGGGGGGTCTTGACCCTAAACTGCTTAGCGAATTTTTAGCTCCTACTTTTATCAAATTATTCTCTGAGTATGTTACCTCAATTGCCAAAAGGGGATTGGGGCACCAACCACTCTGACTTCTTCCATGCTGAAAAGGGGCATAGGAGATGGTGACTGGGATACCCCTGCTCAGTGGATCTATCTAAAAGACCCCAAAGCATGGTGGTGCATGCCTTTAATCTTAGCACTCAGGAGGTAGAGGCAGGTGGATCTTTGTGAATTCAAGCCCAGTCTGGTCTACAGAGTGAGTTCCAGGACAGCTTGGACTACAGGGAGATCCTGTCTTGAAAAAGAAAAAAATAAATATAAAACACACTTCTGCTGGGCATGGTGGCGCATGCCTTTAATCCTAGCACTAAAAGACCCCAAAAAGTATAGCTACAGAGAGAACAAAATCCTTGAACAGCGCCTGTGATGGCAAGAGTAGCTAGGTACATTTTCTAGGCAGGGAACCAAGAGAGGAACAGGGTGATTTAAATGTCCAACTTAAAAGTCCATTGGAATCTGTCAATGAGGGGTTCCAAAGCATTCATTATTGGGCTTCTCCTTTTTTTTATTTGTCCATTGTGTCTGGACTCAGCATCTGTTTCCAGGAAATTTCAATAGTCTTGGTGTAAGTTTTCCCTTAAGTAGTTGCTTAGAGAGAAGAAACTTTATTATTTGGTAACAACGGATCTTATATGACTTTAAATGACTTAAAATCTAATGTTTGGAGGCACAATCTCTCAGACTTTAAAGGAAATATAATGATTTTCTTTTGGGTGTTTAAATCCATACAGTCAGCCCAGATTAACCAATTTTTGTTTTCAGCCAAATTGGTATGGGCATTATGTATGGTAGTTATCCATACAGAAAGACTGAGTTACACCAGCATAATACTTTTAATTACTGTATAATATTCTAGATAGGGCTTGCACAAAAGTTCAAGCAGCTTTGTATAATACTGACTGGAGGAGGGACTTAACACCATATGTTAAGCAAGCAAAACCCACAAGATTGAATTAAACAATTTCAGGCTTATTTTAAATGTAAACTGTTCACTATAATTACTACAAATGGGAAAGATCTTTTTCTTTTTCAGACCCTTTATCCTGTTTATAGTTTTCCTAGAAGACAGGAATTGTAAGACATACCAGAAGACAGGAAATAAACTGGTAAGGATTACCAAGCCCAACCAAACTGTCTTTTTCTGGACTGCATGCAGCTTGTTCAGGAAGATATAATCTAGCTTTTTCAGCCAAATTATCTGATTAAGTTAAAGGAACTATCAAAAGCAACTCTTGCAAGAAACATAAAGTACATCTTCAGTAGCCATAGGTAACCCACTATTTGCCTGAGTCCATTTAATCCACACCTGTAACAGGGAGTCAGGTTTAAAACAGGAGAGGACTGAAAATTAACAACTGTGTATATTCACAATCCTGTTCAGGCCACTAGTAAACAAGCTTGAGTGTTTATATGAATTTAATTTAATACAGGTATCTTATCATTTTACTAAATCTTGAAGTGCCATGTGATATGCTTATAAAGCTTGGACAAAAACTGAACAGTCTTAAGCAAACCTTGACAAGATATACATTTTGATTTTTAAACTAGTTGACTGAACCTTAGAAAATTAAGCTTATTTATATAGTGTCCTTTTTACCTGTCACAACAAACCTCCTCATACTTTCATCACTTGCATAGACTTTCTCATCATCTTCACATAAATCCTTACTAAAAATACCTTTTTAACATTTTCCACCTTTTTATATCCTTTTTAACACCATGAGACATAACACGCATAAACAGATTAACCCTTAATTGTGCATATTTACTAAGTAATTAACATTTATTTCCCATGTAATGAGATGGGACAGTTATCTCAAATACACTAGTATAAACTGTGAGATGTTCATGCCAGCTTGGGAGCAGGTTTTGAATGACCAATTTTCTTTGAGTGCTTAGAGGTACTTTACCTAGGCCTGATAAATGTCCCCACATGTGTAATGTGTGGAAGTAAATTGCACCCTAGAACAGAAGTGATCATTCCTTAAAATGAACTTATACTTTAAGAACCAAAGACCATAGTGTAATTTAACAGTTTTAGCTCACATGACAGTTTACTTATAAACAGTTCCATCAGCACCTTGATGAAAACTCTAAATTAGAGATGAAAACTTAAATCAGAGTAAAATATGGATATGACTCTTAAGTTTATAACAGTCAACATAACAACATTTTAAACTTCACAGGAGGTTACCTTCCCAGGTAAGCCTGCTGGAGTCTGGATCTAGAGTCTAGTGTGGGGCTCTTGAGCCCCTACTGTAAGGCCTGTCACAGCCATTGGTCTCTGATTTGTACAGCTTGACAGGATAGCTCTGTGTTGGACAAAAAGCATTAGGAAAATCACCTAGAAACCTTGGCTGTGCTAGGATTAAAGTCATGCTAGGATTAAAGGTGTGGCCCACCACACCTGGCTGGGGAACTTCCAGGAGTGGCCAGACCAGCAGGACAGCAGTTCAAATCCAGGGAGGTATGTTTGCATCCTATGAGGAAGGGGGAGGGGGGGACTGATAGGAAACACAATAAAGCCCATTAGCTACCCCAGGAGGGGTAGCTCTCCAACCCTGGATGCAAGAAACAGGGCTGGCCCAAGCCATTCTGGTATCAGTTCTCCACCCAAACCAGACCAATACATACACATACCTCAGTCTCCTGAGTGCTGGGAGAGAGTTTGCAAAGATATTTTTATCCAGGTTACACCATTAAAATATTATATTTCTGATTAGGCATGTCAGAATAAGATTTCGCTAAGTATGAGGGCTTAAGGCACTTACGCCCTCCAAATAGGTTCTTACCCAAAAGCTGAACTGAGGTTCCATAGTTTAAAAAGATTCAAACACACACTCGAAGCATCAGGAGTCTGGGGCGAGAGGGCTGCTTTGACATCTTAAAGTGATCACAACAATTTTATGTAATGCCTTCATCCAACGGAGGCTAAAAGCATGGAGTGAAGGGGCTGGAGAGATGGCCTAGCAGTTAAGAGCACCGATCGCTCTTACAGAGGACCCGGGTTCGATCCCCAGCACCCACATGGTGGCTGAGAACCGTCTGAAACTCCAATTCCAGGAGAACTCCAGTTCCAGGGGAATCCGACACCCTCTTCTGACCTCCGCGGCATTGCACAACACGGGTGCACAGACCTGCATGCAGACAGTACATTCATACACATACAGAAATTAAAAAAAAAAAAACATGAATTACAGTTTTCATGAATTTGATTCACCCAGTTCTCTGAGACCAACTCTTCCTCAACACAAACTCACAGCATACAGGAGGGACTGCCAGCCAGATCAGCAAGGAGAGCACAGACCCAGAGTGGTCCCTTTTCCTCCCAGGAGGAAGAAGGGAGGGAGGGAAACAGGCTCAAACATTCTTGCAGAAACATAACAGGGCCAAAAAGCTGTTCCAGACGTCTCTCTCTCACCCCTTTGAGGCAAGAACCTATAATGCACCCCTGGAAGCCATACAGCACCCCAACTCATCCAGGTGTCAGACCCCAAAATTGGTCTCTAGCAGAGATGGAAGGGTTGTCACGTGGGCACTCCAGACAGCTCAGGAATTTCCCAAGCACTAAAGACCTCCTCCCAAACCAGACCAGGATTCCTGAATAACTGCTGATGCAAATTTTACTAGCTAGTAAGAGGCAGATTATCACTGGTCCTTTGAGATAGGCTAGTAGCAGGTGGGTGGAAACTCACCAAAGCAGACCAGATGGGCTGACCTTGAGCGCACAAAGAACTGTCTGCCTCAGCTTCCCAAGGACTGGAATTAAGGGTGTGTGCCACCACACCCAGTCTAAGAATTCATTCCCAGTCTTTAAGGCTAGTTAATATGTTAAACCAGGGATACAACCACCCAGAGAATCTGGCCTACAGGGGTCTCAAAAAAGTAGATAATTCCAAAGCAAGCAAGTTACCTCACACAATCTCTTTTGAAAGCAGACACAAACCAAAATGTCATCTTAGAAAACAGGATCCTTAAAAAGTCAACTCAGAGGCTAATTCCTATAAAAATTACCACCTGTTGTGAAGTATTTGACAGACTCAGAGACAATAAATTTAGAGATCTCTATAGTATCCAAATTTTAGGCCTTTAAATACATTTTTAAATATCAATTTTTTTAAAGTTTGCACTGCTCATCTAGTCTGGCATGCCAAAATGAATGATTCTGTGCACATAGCCACTTTGTTTGACAGAACCAACATGAGACAATTATAATTACTGAATTACAAACACACACAAAACTTAGATGCATGCTTAGACACACGGAAGACCAGTTACCATAAACACAAGACATAGTCAGATGAAGAGAGGAAACGCTGTTGTCGGTCCTGGAACCAAAAATCCAGACCCCGTGCCCGGATTCCAAAAAGCTGAGGTGAACCCCATGTTCACGCTTTACCAGCAGAGAGTTGGGGTGCCCCCATCTCTGTACTCAAGGAGCAATACTGTGTCCAGTTTCTCCTAACCGAGTGCCCCAGACCAGAGACTTGAGTTTAAACAAAACCAAAATGAAAGTAAAAGAAAAAAAAAAAAAAAGAATTGAGCTCTTACCCAAAAGACACAGTGTGCCAAGGAGATGTCTCTAGTCCCTTTGGTGGGAGAGAGCTTCCTGGGCCCCCCTCCAAGGGTATATTGGTGGGGGACAAATGAGTATCCCTAGTAGGGACATCTAAAGGGAGTTTGGGGCGGGCTGGGATGGAGGGAACCTTCCTAGTCCTGGTGAAAGTCAGGGACACAGGGCGGGGCCAATTTCTCAGTGTTCTTGTGGCAGGCTGAGTTATGCTCATTCAGAACATTCTCCACCAAGGAGCCCTTAAAGCTTGCAATTATGGCAAGGAGGGGCAATGCAAACAGCCTCCTCCCAAAAGAATCCAAGTCCCGTCCCTTTATTTCATTTTAAGGCCACAGGTCTGGAGGAGAGCCTTTAGGGCAGCCATCTGTGGATCCCGAATGTGGGGAGGAATATTATCCATGAGGGCAGGAAATGGTAAGGGAGGAGAGGGGTCTGTGGGGGAGTTGGGGGCCAGGGGCTCACCTTAGTGCAGTGCCAAAAGAACCAAGAACACAAAAGGGGGCCTACTCACTGATCAAGGAAGGGGGTGCCTCGCCAGCACTGGGGGATCAGAAAACCTCATTGGGCACCAGATGTAGACAATCCCCCAGGCCTGCTGGGGAATTTCGTGGTCCGACCATGAATGAAAGGGTGTGAGAGACATAGAGTCAAGACAAAGATCCTGGGAATCAGGTGAACTCAGGCAGAGGGTGAGCTGTCACGGATTCGTTTATTGGGGACAAGGTTAGGGTTTCTCCTCTTAGTGCAGTCATCATGTCGCCTTGTGATTGGCCCAGGTCTATAACTCAGCTGCTTGTATGGTCTCACCTGCCTAGGGCAGGTTAGGTTGATGAGGGACAAGCTCTGCGCAAGCACATTGCATAATTCTGAGCATACTGGCTACTACAGGTTTGGTCCTTTCATAGTATCCCATAGTTCCTAATTATTCCATTCTTGTGGTTTTTTTTTTAATTTTTCATAATCTTTGCTTGATTTATCCAATTTTTCCATATTGTCTTCTAATCTCGATATTCTATTTTCTACTTCATCCATTCTATTATTAAGAGATTCTCCCATCCTTTCCATTCAGTTTATCCCTATCTTCTTTTAGGTCCCTGACTTCATTGTCTATAAGCTCCTTAAATTTCCTCAAGTCCTTAATTTCTCTAATCATATTTATAATTGTTCTTTTTTATCGATACTTTGTATATTTCATACATCATTTTTCATTCCAATTTGGATATTTTCCCCTTTACCTACTCCTCCCCCAACCCTAGTTTGTGCATTCTGCCATACATGTCTTGCATCTTTCTCTCAGTGTTTCCAGGGATTTTTTTTCTACAGAGGCTTGTTGTTTTGAGCAGAGATATCTGTATCATGAGTTATATCCAATGAGTCTTCAGTACAGGGTACTTGAATAGGAATATTAGTATTTGGCAGAGATCCATTTGAGTCTTTTGCATTATTTTTTGTTGTTATTCAGCTTCAGGCATTTGGGTAGCTTCTGTTAGGAATGGTTCTAATGTGAAGCTTAGGTCTGTATTGAGCTGACACCGATTTTTAGTTATATTCTTCAGGTGTTTTTGTTGACGTCTTAATTGATGTACAGGTGTAGATATTTTAGGCTGAAAAATCTGAAAGCTATCCTCACCCTGTACAGCCCAACACCCCTCACCCAACCAGCAAACAGTATGCCCATGGACTAAGCCACACAACACCCAAGCTGGACTGAACCCCTTAGGCCTACAGAACCCAGACTCCAGGGGCCGCAGGCACTCCCAGTCCTGTGGGCTGGAAGGTCACAATGGCTTCAGTGCAGACAGAGTTCTGAATATCCAAGTGGTGTGAGCCCCAATCACCCATCCAGTGAGATATACCCACAGAACCACCATATACCTCCGTAATCTACCCACAAATCCCCCAGGGCCAGGCTCCAACATCTGTACCTGGGTTTAGTGGGAGAAAGGCTCAGCCAAGACTTGACTATCCCTGTTGTCTCCCATCACCCTCAGGTGATTTCTATAGCACCAAATTGTAGTCACTAAGGATCCAAATGCCATCAGACAGTCTCCAACGCTTCCCAATGCTCTTGATGGCCCCTAAGTCCCCCTCCCCAACTTTGCCTTAGCTGCTCAGAATGCACCTGCTGCCCTAGATCCGCCATCTTAGAAAAAACTTGAGTCGGCTTTTTAAGAAGAAAAAAGAAAGCACAATGAGGCTAGAGAGATGGCCGCATGGATAAATTGTCCATCGTGCAAGTGTGATGATCTGAGTTTGGATTGCCAGCACATATTAAATAAGATGGTGGCAGTGGCATGAATCAAACTCCAATGCGGGGGGGGGGGAGTAGGAGACAGGCCCATCCCTGGAGTTCATTGGCCAGCCATAGACTAATCAATGAGCTTCAAGATCAGTGAGAGGCTGTATCTCAATATATATGGTGGAAAGTATTCAAGGAAGATAAACACACACACACACGCATGCACAGAAGAGAGAGAGAGAGAGAGAGAGAGAGAGAGAGAGAGAGAGAGAGAGAGAGAGAGA
>VZQC01011697.1:556095-581041 GCA_009823505.1 Rhizomys pruinosus
TTTTTTTTTTTTTTTTCTGGGACTGTGCTACTTCACTTAGCATAATGGCTTCAAGCCCCATCCATTTGCCTGCAAAGTTCACAATGCCATCTTTCTTTACCACAAAGTAGTACTCCATTGTGTAGATGTACCACATTTTTGTCATCCACTCGTCTGTTGAGGGGCATTTGGGTTGGTGCCAGCTCTTTGCTACTGTGAAGAGAGATGAAATAAACATTGGTGTGCATGTATCTTTGCAGTAGGATGAGTCTTTGGGGTATATAGCCAGGAGTGCTATGACTGGGTCAGGTGGTAGGCTCATTTTGAGTCTTTTAAGGTTCTCTACACTGCTTTCCATAGTGATTGTAGAAGTTTACATTCCCACCAGCAGTGGATGAGTGTTCCCCTTTCCCCACAACCTCTCCAGCATCTGTCATCTTTTGTTTTCTTGATCTTAGCTAGTTGTATTGGAGTGAGATGATATCTGAGAGTGGTTTTAATTTGCATTTCCCTAATTATTAATGATGTTGAACACTCTTTTCATTGGTATTTTTGAGACAGGGTCTCCCTTTAGTCCCAGCTGTCCTGGAGCTCACAGTATAGACCAGGCTGGCCTTGAACTCACAGAGATACACCTGCCTCTGCCTCCTGAGTCCTGGGATTAAAGGCATGCTCCACCACACCTGATGTTGAACACTTTTTAAGATGTTTCTCAGCCATCTTTAATTCATCACGGGTGAAATCTCTATTAGACTACTCCATCTTTCGAGTAGGCCATTTGTTCTCTTCTTTGTTTTTTGAGTAGTTTGTATATTCTTGACGTTCATACTCTGTCAAATGTATCACTGGTAAAGATTTCTTTCCACTCTGTGGGTTTTCTCTTCACTTCCTTTACTGTTTCTTTCACTGGACAGAAGCTTTTGAGTTTGATGAGGTCCCATTTGTCAACTGTTGACCTTACTTCCTGTGCAGCTACTGTCTGATTTAGAAAGTCTTTTCCTACGCCTATATCTTGTGGGTTATTGCCAGTATTTTCTTCTATCACCTTCAGGGTTTCAGGATTCACATTGAGATCTTTGATCCACGTGGAGTTTATTTTTATTTATTTTTTTATTTCTGTATGTGTATGAATGTACTGTCTGCATGCAAGTGTGTTCACCCATGTCATGCAATGCCGCAGAGGTCAGAAATGGGTGTCGGATTCCCCTGGAACTGGAGTTCTCCTGGAATTGGAGTTTCAGACGGTTCTCGGCCACCATGTGGGTGCTGGGGATCAAACCCGGGTCCTCTGTAAGAGCAGTTTTTGTACAGGATGAGAGGTAGTGCTTTAATTTTGTTCTTCTACAAACGATGATCCAATTTTGCCAGCACCATTTGCTGAAGATGCTATCCTTCCTCCATTGAGGATTTTTTGCCCCTTTGTCAAATATAAGGTGGCTGAAATTGTATGAGCTCAAGTTTGGATCTTCAAATTTGTTCCATTGGTCAATGGGTCTGTTTTGTGCCAATACCAGGCTGTCTTTATGACTATGGCCCTGTAATATAGTTTGAAGTCTGGTAGAACAATCCCCCCTATAATGCATTTTTCACTCAGGGTTGCTTTAGCTATTTGGGGTTTTTGTTTTTCCATATGAATTTAATGATTTTTTTCCAAGTCTGTGAAGAAGCTCATAGATTTTGATTAGGATTGCATTGAATCTGTATATCAATTTGGGTAAAATGGACATTTTTACTATATTAATTTTTCCAATCCATGAGCATGGGAGGTCTTTCCATCTTTTGATGTCATTTTCAATCTTTTTCTTCAGAGGTTTAAAATTTTTGTTGTAGAGGTCTTTGGTATCTTTAGTTATGTTCGTTCCCAGGTATCTTATTGTTTTTAAGGCTATTATGAGTGGGAAGGTCTTCTTATATTCCTTCTCCACTTGTTTATCATTGGTGTAAAGAAAGGCTACTGATTTTTCTAGGGTAATTTTGTAGCCCACCACTTTCCTAAAACTCTTAATCATTTCTAGAAGTTTTCTGGTGGAGTTTTTAGCATCCTTGAGGTAAACAATCATATCATCTGCAAAAAGGGATAGTTTAGCTTCTCCTTTTCTGATTAGTACTCCTTTAATTTCCTTCTCTTGTCTTATTGCCCTAGCAAGTGTTTCAAGCACTGTGTTGAAGAGGAGTGGTGATAAGGGTCAGCCTTGCCAGGTTCCCACCTTTAAGGGAAATGGTTCCAATTTTTCTCCATTTAGGATGATGTGGGCAGTGGGTTTGCTATATATGGCTTTGAGCATGTTGAGGAATGTTCCCTTCAGTCCAATTCCCCCTAGGACTTTAAACATGAAGGGATGCTGGATCTTGTTAAAGGTTTTTTCTGCATCAATTGAGATTATAATGTGGCTTTTGTCTTTAAGTCCATTTATTATTATATGATATTTATAGATTTACATATGTTAAACCATCCCTGCATCTCTGGTATGAATCCAACTTGATCATGATGGATGATCTTTTTTATGTGAGTCTGTATGCAATTTGCAAATANTTTTTTTGATGTGGGCACTTAGGGCTATAAATTTCCCTCTCAATACTGCTTTTAAAGTATCCTACAGGTTTTGTTGTGTTGTATTGACTTTTTCTTTTAGTTCCATAAATACTTTTATTTCAGTCTTTATTTCTCCCCTGACCCCATTCATTATTCAGGATTGTGTTGTTTAGTCTCCATGTATTCTTGTAGCTAGTTGGGCTTGTTCTGGTGTTCATATTGAGCTTTATTGCACTGTGGTCTCATAGAATGAATGGAATAATTTCTATTCATTTGTATTTGTTGAGATTCCTTTTGTGCCCCAGTATGTGGTTGATTTTGGAGAATGTTCGATGAGGTGCTGAGTAGAATGTATATTATCTGGTGTTTGGGTGGAATATTCTGTATATGTCTGCAAGGTTCATTTGGTGTATTGTATTGTTCAGTTCTGATATTTCTCCGTTTATTTTTTTGTCCTGTCAATCTATCCAAGGGGCTCAGTGGGGTGGTGAAACCCCCCACTATTAGTGTGTTAGGATTAATCTGTCTTGAGGTCCTGCAGAGTAGTGTTTATAAAGTTAGGTGCACCAGAGTTTGGTACATAGACATTTAGGATTGTGAAGTCTTCATGGTTCATTGTTCCTTTGACAAGGATGTAATGGCCCTCTTTGCCTCTTCTGATTAATTTTACTTTGAGATCTATTTTGTCTAATCTTAGAATAGCCACTCTAGCTTGTTTCTTGGTACCATTCACTTGGAATATTTTTTCCATCCTTTCGTCTAAGGTGGTGTCTGTCCTTGAGGGTGAGATGGGTTTCTTGTAGACAGCATATAGAAGGATTCAGTTTTCTAATCCATGCTCCCAGTCTATGCCTTTAGATTGCAGAGTTTAGATCATTAATATTTAAAGTTATTATTGAGAGATGTGTGTTGGTTCCTTTTGCCTTATTTTTTGTTTGCATTCTTGGTCTAGGTTTGTGTTTACTCTGTTATAATTTTGTTGCTTTCTCTCTTTAATTCCTTGGGGGTAGTTACTCCTTTCCTCTGTTCTTTGGATTGCTTTGAGGATTTTCTGAAGTGTTGGTTTCTTAGACATGCATTCTTTCATCTTTTTCATGTCGTGAAAGATTCTTCCTTCTCCTTCAACTATAATTGACATTTTTGTCTGGGTTGGCATCTAAAGTCATCTAGTACTGGGAATACTTTGGTCCACATTCTTCTAGCTTTCATAGTTTGCACTGAGAAGTCAACTGTGATTCTTATGGGTTTCCCCTTATGTGTAAATTGTTTTTTTTTTTTTTCTCTTGTGGCTTTTAGTATTTTGCTTTTTTTTTTTTTTTTTTTTTTTTTTTTTTTTTTTTTTTGAGCATTTCTAGCGTTTTTAAACAATTAATATATGGCATGGAAATTTATTTTCTGGTCCTGTCTGTTTGGTGTTCTGTGTGCTTTCTTGTGTTTGTATGGGTTTGTCTTTTTTTCAGTTCTGTTGAATTTTTCTTCTATTATCCTCTTGAAAATCTTGTCAATAGTGTTGTTTGGGGTTTCTTCTCCTTCCTCTATCCCTATGATATGAACTTTAGTGTTTCATAGTGTCCCACATTCCTGTTGTTCCCACTCATGGTTTTTTTTAATTTTTCATAATCTTACTTAAATGCATTCTAGGATGGGTCCGATTTTAATCCTGCAAGGTCTTATTCTGTTTTCTGTTTTTTTCCATTCTGCTTCTGAAGCTTTTTCCAATCCTTTCCTGTTGATTGGATAAATGTACAATTTCTCTTTTCATTTCATCCTTTGATTCCTTGTATTTCCACTTCCTTCTGGAGGCTGTCATTCTCGTCTTGTAGCTCTCTTGTTCATTGGTCATTTTCTTCTTTCATTCAGCCTTGGGATCTTTTCAGTGTTTCCACTTCCTTCTGGAGTTTGCATTTTTATACCTTTAGTTCTTTCCAACATTTGTCCATTATCTCCCTCTAGGTCCTCTTGGGTTTATCAAATCTCTTCCCCCTTTAGTTCTTTCCAATGTTGTCATTGTCACCCTCTTGGTACTTCTATGAGTTGTTTTCATTCTCTTCCCTTATATATTTGATTTGTTTTTTATATTCCCTGATTTCTGTGAGTATGTCTAAGATTGTTCTAATATCTGTGTCCTGGGTTCCTTCCAGGGAGATCTCAATTTGTAGGAATTCTTTTCTTTGTAGGTTTACGAGTTCTGTGCGATTATACTATGAGCTTTTCCCATGTTGGAGTGTGTGTGTGTGTGTGTGTGTGTGTGTGTGTGTGTGTGTGTCTTTGGCATGTGGATTTGTTTGTTTGTTTCTTTGGGTTCTGGTGCCTCAACGTTGGCTGCACAGACTATAATCACTAATACTGTGCCTGCAAGATCCTCTGCCCCACCACTCCCCTAGGCTGAGCAGGGCGGGGGGTGGCACTGGAAGGTTGCTACCTGTTGGCCAACTCATGCCACATGCTGGTCGCACACTGTTGTTGTGCTGTGTGTACATCTAACTCTGCCATGTCACACACTGGGCCCTCAAGGTTGGAAGGTCCTGGGTGATACCAAACCTCCATGGGACACATGGATGCCCAAAGCACCCAGGCAGGCAGGGCTCACCTGGTCTTTTGCAGGCTGATGTTGTGCAGGATGCAGGTGAATTCTGCTCATGCCACAAGCTGAGCGCATGCTGGTATTGTGCTGTGTGCACATCAGTATCAGAGAATATTATGCAAGATGCAAAGGGAGAAAAATCAATCAGTGGTCCAACCCAGCTATGATTCCTAACAACCACAATGACCAGCACAGCAAGCTATTGCTATTGGTGCAATAATGGTACCTTTACCTTGGGCTTAATCAACAACTATCTAATTAGACTTAAAGTCCACTAAAAGGGAGAGAGCTCTTGTATGGTACTGTAAACATAGCAAAATACACATGGCTGAAGAGATCATGGATTCTAGAGAAAAATCTACATCTATCGCATCCCTAGGCAAACACAATTTCTTTCTTTTATTTCTTTCTTTTTTCAAAGCTAATTTGTATTGAAGCTTTGTGCATTTCATACAAAATTTCCAATCAAATCTAGACCAGTGCCTCCTTCCTTGCCCCCCCCACCCTACTAGAGCTCATGCATTCTGCCAAACATGTTTTTCATCTTTTTCTCAGTCTCTTCTAAAATTTTCAATGCAGAAGTTTACTGTTTCAAGCAGAAGTTCACCATTTCAGTCAGTTCTTTGACCCAGTCTTTTTGTGTTGTTGTTGTTGTTATTCCTTCCAATTTGCATCACTTCAAAATATGCATATATGCATGCCACATATATCATAGGTTTTAGCATCTTCAGCTTATGATTTTTTTCTTTATTAGGCTGAAAGATGTCATGTTTGAAGGCTCCTCCTTGGCAAGTCCAAATAACCATCAGTTCTGCACTTGTGCTCCACACTGGGGTTTTCCCTTCCCATGGTCACCAAATGAGGTCCAGTAAGCACTGCATCCTGTCTTGATCTTCCTGTACTGGTCTTTGTGATACAGCCAGGGCAGTCCAACAATGGCAGTCTATACTCTGAAGAGGCTGAATCCTCAGTAGTAGCTCAGGCCACAAACTGGATGTCTCAGCAGTCCCCATCTGGCACTAAAGGTTAGGAGGACTCTTGTAGAGACATGAATCTTCAGTCTATATTGGAAGGTTGAGAAGCTGTTCTCATGTCTTTGACGGATGGCAAAAGCAGTGACAGCCCACAGGGGCCTAGCTGCACTTGCCAGTAAGACAGGCAAAACAATTGTGCTTTTTCTTTTTACTAAGATCTCAAGTTTAATACCTGAAGTACAATTTCTCAGGCTTTACTAATTATTTATTTCTGGTTATACTTTCCCTTTGGATGTTTAAGGCCACACAGTAAGCCCATATTAACCAAGGTTTTTGTTTTCTCAAGGTTAATTGAGGACCTCGTCCTCAGGGTTCACTCAGGTTTTGGAGGGGGTGAGGGAGCCCTTGGTTCCTTTTGGCTTTTAATTTACCAGTTCCATCCACTCAAGGACAAAGACAGGTCTTGCTAGACCAGGCTTCCCTTTTTGAAGCATGAGCAGACTTTCCTCTTTATAGACTGGACACTGGCTGAAGTCCCACTAGTGGATCTCCAAGACCTCCCTGCACAGGAAGACTGGTGACTCACATTTGCAGGACATTTCAAGAGATGCTCCCATGCATAGTCCCCTGGGACTTAGTTGAATTCTGAGGGCAAGAAACAAAGTTATCCCTTAAGACCCTCTGCCAAATTGGTATGGACATTAAGTATGGTTATTAAGCATCCAGAAAGGCTAAGTTACACCAGCCTGATATTTTTAACTACCGTACAATATTTTAGAAAGGCTTGGACAAAAGCTCAAGCAGCCTTATATAAGAAATACTAAGAAGCATTCCCATAAATAAATACTGTGGTTAGACATAATGTCATGACAAACTAGATTTTTCCTAATTTGTTTGATCTTATATTACTCTAAAATATGCACACATACCCTCCACCCATATACCATAAATTCCTAACTTTGAAAATAAATGGTAGCTTAGTTCTAGAATCTGTTAAGGGATTCACAATATAAGAGTACAGTTGTTTTCAGATCATGAGGAGTATACCATTAACATTGCTCGGTTTGCCTTACAACTAGGTACTTGGTGCCAGCATCCACAGATGAGGGATACCATTCATTGTTTTTCCGAGACTGTGTTACTCCACTTATCATACTACCTTCTAGCTCCTTCCATTTACCTGTGCTTCAGATGGTCCTGGAAAATCCCCCATCTAAGCTCTGTGCACTCCCAACGTCTTACTGTAGGCAAAATATGTGTCCTTATATTTACAGACAAGCATATTCTCACCACTCATCCAAGAAGCTTATCTGTTCAATAGGTTGAAGCTATTACAGATGTCCACAACTGGTCAGGATCAGAGAATAAGCACCTGTGACATGCCCACCCTTAAGTGACACATACAATGCAACCTCTACACCTAATGCTCAGAGAGCATAGCAGAAAAGGGGGCAAAGATAATATCAATGCATCTCTCAACTCTCACCAGCAATGCTTCCTCATGCAACAGAAGGTGATTTTCACAGAAAGCCACAACTGGCCAAAATGTAGACAATAAGAGATTCTACAGTACATACACCTAGATACGACTTGTATTAAACCTCTGCAACCCAGGGCTCAGGGACCATTTTGGAAGAGGGGGCAAAAAAACTGTACGTGCAAGTGGGTGGTAGATGACCACAAGGAAATAAAGTGTTCCATGTTGTTGGGAATTTGTTCCCATGAACTTAGTCTAATGGTGGCAGCATGCACAAGACCATGCAAACCCAAACCGGACAAAAATCCAGCATAGAAATGGGGAAAATGGGCTGATATGGAGCCCATTATCCTAGCACTCAAGACACTGAGATGAAACCCATGATCCTAGGACTCAAGATGCCAAGATGGAGCCTGTGATCCCAGCACTCAAGATGTTGAGATGGAGCCTGGGATCCCAGCACTCAAGACACCGAGATGGAGCCCGGTATCCCAGCACTCAAGATGCTGAGATGGAATTGGTGGTCCCAGAACTTTTTGAAGCCTGTGATCCCAGTACTCAAGACTCTGAGATGGAGCCCATGATACTAGCATGCAAGACACTGAGATGAAGCCCGTGATCCCAGGACCCAGGACGCCTAGATGGAGCCCAGGATCCTAGGACTCAAGATGCGGAGATGAAGCTCGTGATCCCAACACTCAAGACGCTGAGATGGAGTTGGTGATACCAGAACTTTTTGGAGAAAAAAAAATTTAAAGGGAACAACAGCATCTTTTTCTGAGTCTTTCCAGAGTTCTTGGGGCGACCCATCACGCGCCACACGTGCCGCCCCCGCCTCGCTTTGGTGCTTTGGCGGCTGAGATGGTAGGTGTGCCAGCCGATGAGATATAGATATATATAGAATATATATATATAAGATAGTTCTATTATAGTTAATATATAGTCCTCTATATCGTTATTTATAGTTTTATAGTTATAGTTATATATATAGTTAGTTATATATAGTTATATATAGTTATATATATTTATATATAGTATATTATATAATATATAGTATATCTACGTATATATAGTTATATCTAGTTATATTGTTATATATAGTCTTCCGCACTATGTTATATTATGTCTCCTCTCCCCCCCCCCTCCCCCCCCCCCCCCCCTCCCCTCCCCCCCCCCCCCCCCCCTCCCTTATATAGTTATATATATTATATGTTATATATAGTTTATATTATAGTTTATCTTTAATATGCAGTATATAGCTATAATAAAGTACCATATAGTCAATATATATATACTTAACTAATATAATACAACGATTACACATATTCACGAATTGACTGAGGGCTTCTTCTTCACGCTACGAGATGTCATATTTACACTTAAGCAAGTTCGCTCCGAAGCGTCCTCCTCTTGCGGCAAGCCCAAAACAACCATCAATCTCCACTGCTGACCTCCACTTTGGCCTCTTTCCTTTCCGTAGTCCCCCCAAATGAATTCCAGATAAGCATGCTGTCCTGTTCTTGATCTCCCTGCACTGGCCCCTCCATGATGCGCCAGTAATCCAAACAATGGCAGTCCATAATCTGAGAGCGCAGAATCTCCCATTAGCTCGCTTAGTTCACAACCTGGGTATCTCAGCAGTTCTCAGTCCACATTGGAAGGTTAAAACAGTAAAAATAAAAAAAAAAAAAAAAAATAAAAAAAAAAAAAAAGCTGTATCTCATGTCCTTGAGGAGTGCCCAAAGCAGTGGCATCCACAGAGCATATGCACCTGCCTATAAGACTTGAAGACAGGCCAAACGACAGTGCTCTCTTTTTTTTTTTTTTTCTTTTGGTCCATTTACTAAGATCTCAAGTAGATATATTTAGCAGAAGGAAGAATGAGAGGATATCAAGACTAGTTAAGAACAGAGAACAGTTAAACTCTCTAGAGTCTTATTTTCTTTAGGAACAAGGTAGATGTTATTAAATTTCAGGATTCATTAAGCTAACTGTACACCTATAATCCATACACAAACTGGACTTTTCTTACCTCCTTTTTCATTAAAACAATAATGAACCATTAGGCAGCCTAAGAAGATGGCTCACTCAGTAAAACAGTTGCTTTGCAAGCAAGAGAACCTGACAAAGCCCTTAATTATCACGGATGAAGACCTATGTTTCCTCTCAAGAACCTAGGTACCTAAAAATAAAAATACAAACCCAACTAAATTAAGCAAAACACTCCCTTCATGAACTGCAAGTAGAATAGTAACAAAATATACGTAGGAATAGCCAGGATGGGATATTTTTAGGTTTGAATTTTTGCAAGAAAGGTGATTTACACACTATATAATAACTACTCTGAAATATTTAAATATAAAATGTTCAAATGACTTGAAGTGTGTTGGCAAATGGACATGTATAGCCACATACCTTCAGTCTCTTCTTCCAATATAGGGTGAACTCTCTGGGTTCTTCTCTGCAAGTTCCTGCTCTCCTACAATACAGATGATAAGGGAAAAGATGCATAGATCTTCCTTTTGCTGGCTGGATTTTTAGATATGTTGAAGAATTCTGCCTTGCTGGCATAACATAGCATATACACCTATAAGTATGGTTGCCTTACCCTACCACAAGAACTGCAGTTCATAATGAAGTGGTTGAGGTCAGATGATGATGTTCAGTCAATGCCCAATTTTATCTACAATCACATTGATTGTGCAGTGATATCTAACCTCTCTATATATTTCCTGTTGAGACCAAACCAATGGGGAAAATGATATCAATAATTATTATCCATGTAATCATAACCCCAAACCCCTGTCAAACTTTCAAGTATGTATATGCATATGTATTTCTTGATCAATAAATCATTTTAAGCAAGCTGCTTCTTAGAAGTAGTTCTCTAAGGCAGAATTAAAATTACTGGGAAGAATTTATAAGAAGAAATAGTTCAGTTTGAACTTGTTACTTATTAGTAAATTTCCCACAATTGATTTTATAGGTATGATGTAGTTAATTTTCCCAGCAAATTTCCAGTGGTGTTCACTAACCCCCTGACACAGGACAGAGCGTTCTTTTTTAGTATTCTTTTTTTAAATTTTTATTTATTTTTCTCTATGTGTATGAATGTACTGTCTGCATGAAGGTCTGTGCACCCATGTTGTGCAATGCTGTGGAGGTCAGAAGAGGGTGTCAGATTCCCCTGGAACTGGAGTTCTCCTGGAATTGGAGTTTCAGATGGTTCTCAGCCGCCATATGGTTGCTAGGGATAGAACCCAGGTCCTCTGCAAGAGCAGTCAGCGCTCTTAACCGCTAGGCCATCTCTCCAGCCCCAGAGCATTCTTATAATATCAAGGACTACTAATATCCCTTGTAAATTTTAAAGACTTAAAACAGAGGTGAGCTTAACATGTAACTGTCATTTTAATGTTTCAGACAATAAGACAATGCAAATGGTTGTGACCAATATTCTTGTATCCCCTAAACAGTTTCTTTTCAAAATTTTTGTACTGTTTCTATGTGTCTTAAACTTCGAAATGTGACAAAAACAAAAATAAGACTAAACTTCACATGGCCAAGCAACATTCTTACCTGGAGAATTAATTACCACATACATGAAAAGCTCTTGGAGACGGTCTCATAGTCCTTTAGACTGAGCAGGAAGTATTCTTTAATTCACTTTGTCTTTCCTCAAACTCCCATTTTGCTTTGTTTTCCCTCAGTGATATCTCTTGGTTTTTTTTTTCTTCCTTTGAAAATTATCCTTTAGTAAGAGAGCATTTGGAAGGTAGTGGGTCCCAAACTTTTGTGACTATTAAAGTCACCTAGAGGAATTTCAAAACTCAGTGATTGAGACCATCTATCAAACCAATTTAATTAGAATCTCTGAAACAAGTTTGTTCTGTTTGGGGTTGATGTTTTTTAACTTCTCCAAGTGATTCTACCATTCAGAGAACTTTAAGGCCCAATCTATCAGCCAAAAACAATAGTTCTCAAACTTCAAAATACACCAAAATCCTCCAGGGGGCTTGTTAAAACAGATTGCCAGGCTCTGCCCTCTGCCTTCCCAATTCAGTAGGTCTGGAGTAGAGCAGAAAATTTGCATTTTTCACAGGGTCCCAAGTGTTGCTAACTGGTCTAGTTCTAGAAATACACTGTGAAAACCAAATTAATACATAGGTATTTGTTTGTTATTGATATAGGAAAATTTTGAGTTGTCTTTGAGAGTGATGAAGCTTCCCTCTACTCATGGTCAAGTTAGCTTTAGGAGTTAACGTGCCAAACTCTCATGGACAAGCAAAATTTGCACTGAGTTAATGGCTTTCAGGTTCTTGGCTCCAGAATTTGAGGAATGAAATTCACAGACCACAAGGGGTAAGTTTTAGCAAGAAGTTTATTATAGATTCACACGTGGGAGGAGAGAGAGAGAGAGAGAGAGAGAGAGAGAGAGAGAGAGAGAGAGAGAGAAAAGAAAGGAAGGAAGGAAGAAAGAAAGAAAGAAAGAAAGAAAGAAAGAAAGAAAGAAAGAAAGAAAGAAAGAAAGAAAGAAAGAAAGAAAGAAAGAAAAAAAGAAAGAAAGATTGTATAGCTGGAGTGGATCCCAGGATACATGGATGGTAACCATTGAGGGGTTTTCTGCTTTATAGTTGAAACAGGGATGCAGCATATGGTGCAGAATGAGCATTCAGTTTATTTGTTCATGCTATGAGGTATCTAGGTGCCACCACTCAGTGCATGAGTAAGAGATAAAAAAAGAGCCAGAGGTCTCTGGCTTTCCTGGCTTCCGGAAAAACTATTGTCAGAACTGTTTCTTTGGGGTTCCTGTACTACCTGACCAGTTTCTATCTTATGTTCTCATCATTATCCCATTTTGCTCTTAAATAGGGAGGCTTTGGGAAATAATAATAATAATAATAATAATAATAATAACGTTTCCGTTGTAAAGAATGCTTACACACACACACACACACACACACACGCATGCACGCATGCATGCACACCGCCCAAGTAATAAGAAATCATCTTTCCCTCCACTTTTTTTTACACTGCTAAGAGTCGTACGATCCCTCCACTTTTTAAAACTTTTTTCTTTTTAAAATTATTTATATCATGTATTTAAGTGTACCTGTGTCATGCAATGCCTACAAAGCTCAGAAGAGAGCATCAGATTCCCCTGTAACTGGAGTTACAGATGGCTGTTAGCTGCCCTTTGGGTGCTGGGAATCAAACCCAGGTCTTCTGCAAGAGCAGCCACTGCTCTTAACTACTGAGCCATCCCTCTAGCCTAAGAGTTGTTTCTTTTATTTATTTTTATTTTTTATTTTTGTATATTTTTAAATAAAATACTTTTATTGATGTTTTGTGTGTTCATATTTTAGAGTAATATAAAATTAAAGGGAAATGTGATTTTTGTGTATTTTATATACAACACTTCAATTAGTCTTAATCGCCTTTATACCCCCCTTCTCCACTAGCACCCTCCCACATCCCGCCTCTGTAACTCATATATTCTGCCATTGTGTTAAGGCCTATTGTGCCAATTTAATTTCCCCAGACATTCTTCTGTGCAAATTCATCCACTGAGCTCTAGTTAGCCTATCCAGAGTCCCTCGCTATAAGGAGGCCAGTTCTTCCTTTCCCAAAAGTAATCAACTGCAAATAAATCTTTAGCTAAGATGGGGTTCTGCTGCTCATTTCTGCAGTTCCATGCTGGGTTTTTGTCTGGTTGAGCTTTCATGGGTTTTGTGCATGCTGATACTAACACTGTAGCTTCATATGAGCACGGTCCCAGGAACTTGTAGGACTCTATGTCTGTATAGTCTTACATCACTTTTTGGGCTCTTATGATCTTTTCTGTCCCCCTCTTCCATAATGTTACCTGAACCCTGCGTGAGTGAAGCTGAATATAGGAGACCTATTCACGGACCAAAACTCTATAGACTCCTAAGCTCCATGGTTTGGCCATTCATGACTTTTTGCATTCCTGGCCCCCTGTTGCATGAGGGAGCTTCCTTAATGAGACTTAAGAGGTTAATTAGTGTCCTCTTGACTCATGTGCCTTAGGTGTAGAGATTGCTTTAATAGATGTGTCACTTAGGCTTGAGCAATTCACAAACAATGTGACCAGTTGTGGGACTCTGTAATAGTCTTCATCTGGTGCCAAAGAAGCTTCTTTATTGACTGGTGTCTTGATATTTGTCTGTAAATATAAAGATACCTATTTTGTACTTAGTAAGAAGTTCCCTTAGCTTAGGGATATGACAGCTTTGGGAATTTCTCTTAAGATCTATGACCTCCCCAGCCATGTGTATCTGGCTATATTTACAGTACCACACATGAGTTTCCTCCCATTGAGTGGGCTTTAAGTTCAATTAGTTAGCTATTGATTGCCCCAAGATAAAAGTACCACTACTGCATCAATGTTGTATGTTGTGCCAGACGTTGATGTGGCTAATTTGGTCTTAAAGCTGGTGTTGGACATTGGTTGCTGATCCCCCTTAGTAGCTTGCAGAGTGCTCTCCAAAGCTATCACAGCTTTCAGGAGAGGTTGATTCCAGGTCAGTTTCAAAGCATGTTCCGTCTTTAGCAATAGGGTCTTACCTTCAGGTTGTGGGAGGCAATCAAGGACTGTGGCAATAGTCTGGGTAATTTTAGGAGTCTTTTGGTCTACCCTGACCAATGACTCATAGGAAGGTTTCTCCTGTGTGGCACTGTTTCTTATGTAGTCTTCATTTATGAACATGGACTCATTTAATGATATTGTATAATTTGTCGTTAGATTGTTAGACTAATATGATTCCCTCAGGTTTTTTTATACTAGCTAGGCATTGTTCATCTTTCCTCTCTCCCCTCCCTGTCTAGCCCTCCCTCCACGACTTCTCCATTTACAGTGTCCCCATTTTTCCCATTTCTCTCTTGATAATACCAGTTTCCTATGCTCCCACCTCTCTTGGGTTCCTTTTCCTTTATCCCCACATTTCCTTCTAGAACCCTTCCTCTTCCCTCCCATTTAGATAACCTCATTTTATGCATTCTCCCTTAGTAACACCTATCTCCTACTAATCTTTTCTTTCAGGTTCCCTCTTTCCATTTACCTTCCTGGTTCCAGCAGTTACATATAAGGATTTTAACCTTATTTTTTTATTTTTTTATTTTTTGGTATTATTTGTATTTTATGTGTATGAGTGTATTCCTTGCACGCAAGTAAGTGTGCCCATGTCATGCAACACCTGCAGAGGTCAGAAGAGGGCATCAGATCCCTGGAACTGGAGTTACAGACAATTGTTAGCCACCATGTGGGTGCTGGGAATTGAACCCAGATCCTGTGTAAGAGCAGTCATGACCAAAAAAAAAAGAGCAGTCAGTGTTCTTAATGGCTGAGCTAAGCCTCCAGCCCATTAACCTTTTTTTGAAATAGATCTTGTGTTTCTTAACACCCTAAATTATCTCGTACTTTTTACTGTATGTTTTCATTGACTTTTGCACACTTCATACAATAGATCTTAAACACTGTTAGACTCCCCTTACCATCCACAGTCTCTATACCCTCCACTGGATTTCATGCATCCTTTTTCATGCATATTGATGCCTATCTGTTCAAGCTTTTTTACCCAGCTGTCGCTCAGTGCAAGTTCATCCACTGGAGTCTAGTTAGCCTATCTAAAGTCACTCTTTATAGATCAATTCTCCCTCACCCAGCAGTGATCAGTTGCAAATAGTTCCTCTGCTGAGATTGGGGCCCCCTGCCCATCTCTCCAGTTCTATGCTGGGTTTTTATCTGATTGAGTCAGCATGGGTCTTGTGCATGCTGTCACCATCACTGCAAGTTCATATGAGTGAGCAAGTTCCCCGAGGCCTGGAAGACTCTGTTTCCTTATGATCGTGCACCAACCCTGGCTCTTACAATCTTTCTGCACCCTCTTCTGAAATGATCCCTGAGCCATGGGTGGGTGAGGTTTAATATAGGAGACCTATCCAGGGACATGAACTCTGCAGTCTCTTATTCTTTATAGCGTGGCCAGTTGTGACCTTCTGTGTTAGAGCTCATTTTTAAGAACTTTCACTTATTATTACAGCCAACAGAGATTCAGAAAGCATTTAAAAGTTCCAACAACCCTAAGTGAAAGAGGTTAAAATAAGTCAAATCCAAACTCACACCACTACCCCTTTAAGGGGAAAGAGGAAATAAATATATACATATGTTTGTGGACATATGCATGTTTATGCATATATATTCATTGTTAATAATTGTAACCAAAATCCTATGCCTAGGCTTAAGAGCAATCATTAATACTGCCATTGTTAAATAAACCGAATCCTTGTGGTGTGCAATAGACAAATATGATGATCCCAGGAGTACATCTTTCTAGGCCAGTTTCCCAGAGTATTTTGGAACTGAAAGAAAATTCAAGGTGCATCTGCTTTTCCCATCTGTTTTGAACCTTAATTGTCTTTTAGTATTTTGGAGATTTCATTGTGTGAGAACAGTAGGAACAAAAATTTGAGTTACTTCTGCTAAATTTGTACAATCAATCTTGGCAACATGGACATAGCCTTGAATCTATCTTTTCAAGCTGTTCTGACCTCGAGTTGCAGATTCCTGCATTTTCCTTGCTATTGACAATCCTCAGGCTGTTGCAGTACCCAGACCCAATGATTAGAGTGCCAAGACCATTATTTTGTTGAAATTCAAAGGGGAAGCCTTCCACTTTTTTCTGCTTTATATTCAGCATTTGTTGCCACATTCTCAGTGTCTTCATTGCCTTTCAGAGTCTTCTTTCAAGTTGAGAGTAAGAATCTAATGAAATTCAGGAAGAACAACATAAACACAATCTCATTCCTGAGAAAAATACAGTCTTTCTTTTTGCCTAAGATTGAAAACATCAGCTCGTGTTCTTTGAAAATGTGTGTCTAGACCATCTTCATCATCACCTTTGTTCTATTCTAGGCAAAATGAGAAATATATGTGAAATGCTTAGAAAGTCTCAAAGCACAGTGCCAGTTTAAAAGGTGGTTATTATATTGAGACACGGGTGGCTGCTTCACTGTATGATTCTCTTCCACAGTGACTCAAGGGCTGATTAATATTTTTCCAACTGCTCAAAAATAGTAATTAGTAATTGACTATGCCCTTACTCTGGCATTGAATTGAGGAACAGAACAGGGTGGAGACTTAAAACTAATTACTGATTTATGATCTTGACCTTCTATCCACCTGGCCTGAAACAGGGGCTAGACCTACCTGGGCACATATTATAAACAAATTTCATGTTGAAGGTTTCCTTATTTTATAATTGGGACAAAAGAATCTGAAGACAAAAAAAAATGGTTCACGATGACTTAGCACCAGCAAGAACTCTCACAGTCCTCATGTAGTGTAATTCATTATGATAGGCACAGTGATTCACAGTGATTCACAGCTAGGTAGAGAGATTTCTTCAGGCAATATTCACTTATGGGTATGAGAAGCTGATCTGAATTTGGGGGATTTTGTTGATAATGTGTTGTTAAAATTAAAGTCTACAAAGTATTTTCATCTGTGGTAAAGTAGCCTTCATGGCCATTAATTATTCACAACTCAGCTCAACAAATGAAGCAAGAACAAATCTGATCATTAGTTGGAACTACTATTGTCAGCATTAGTAAAGGTAATTAACACTGTTGCTTAGGTTTTTGCTTACTGAGTAACTGGCAAGAGGATTTTTAAAAAATGAGTTTATGAGGGAATTAAGCAGCCATCCCATAAACCTGAACATTCATTCCATTGTTTCAAACATCTTAATTGCCAAGAAAACTAAACCACACAAAACGAAAGAAATAGGTTGGGAACTCAGAGAGTATGGTTGATTTTCCATAGCTTTTTTCATTAAAATACATTTTCCATTTTTAATTAAATGATGAAAGTAGCTGCATTGTCTGTGAGATTATATACAATTGCCAAATAACAGTACAGACGACTCTTTAATGTGCTTGGAAGAAACTGTCCTGCTGTCTTTTAAATAGACATATTTTCTTTACTTATCTTGTTTAGAACTTGTACAGGCTTATAAAAATCACAACAGATGTTTCCTCTGGGTACTGGGTACCAAATAAATTATACTTTTGTTTCCCATTGGGATTTTTCTCCTTTCTTTCTTAGCAGTCATCACATTCTTGTGAGTTCAAAATTGGGTAAGACAAAAATCAACTCAATTTTCTCTCATACTTCTGTGTAAGGTCAAGGCAGCAAGCATCATGAACTTTTAGAATATTATAATGAAAAAACAAATTACTACCTGCTCACCTCTATTACAACAAAGTTTAAAAATTAACACAGAAATATGCAAGCAAGTATTTACTTTATATCAGGTACAAAGTGAGGCACTGTGGAAGATTGAAAATGATGAGATGCAATTTCAAACACCAGTTAGACACAAGAATATTTTGAGCAGAACCAGGGAATGCCTACCTCTAGGGATCTGAAAGCATTTTCAAGAAATAGAGTTTTATAGATGATTCATCGTACCACCTCTGCCCACGTTTCCTTATAAGTCTTATGAGTAAAGTTGATTCATTTAAAAAGTAGGTAAATTATTGGGCTGAAAAGACCAATATTTAGAACTAACACATGAGCTAAAAAAGGTGACTTAAAAGATAGGTAAGTCATCAGCCTGCATCACTTAAATCATCTGGTATAGCAGTAACACTTGTATACAGAGGAATAAAGTTAGCAAGAACCAAGGACAAAATGTCCAGTTACTCTCCAAGAGGTCTACATAACAGTGCAAAGAAAGGGGTCTCCGATCTAAATGGTGTATCAAGGGCTGGAGAGATGGCCTACTGGTTAAGAGCGCCGACTGCTCTTACAGAGGACCTGGGTTCGATCCTCAGCACCCACATGGCGGCCAAGAACCGTCTGAAACTCCAATTCCAGGAGAACTCCAGTTCCAGGGGAATCCGACGCCCTCTTCTGACCTCTTCGGCATTGCACGACACGGGTGCACAAACTTACATGCAGACAGTACATTCATACACATACAGAAATAAATAAAATAAAAATAAATAAATAAATAAATAAATAAATAAATAAATAAATAAATAAATAAATGGTGCATCAAGCCATGGGTCTGGGTGACCATTAAAAGAAAAAGTAGAACTTGAAAAGATGAGGGCCAGGACCAAGCCCTGAGAGTCCTCTAATCACTATCATTTTGACAATGTAAAACCAGCAAAGGAGACTGCAAAAGCCACGGTTAAAGGAAAAAAAAAAAAAAAGACTGTGGTATTGCTGACTAAATGAGCTGATTCCCCTCCCTCTTCTTCTTTCTCTCTAGACCTCCATCCTCAAGAGACCTCTAGCTATGTTGCAAGCCCCCAGGGAAGTACATGAACCTATGATGATACCACACTCTGTATGCCCTATGTCTTTTCTATTCATGTATGACTTGCAATTTTGCTTTATAAATCAGTCATACAAACTAATAACAAAGGAGACCATTATAATAATAGGCTATAATAAAAGTTACCTATTTTTATTAACTTTTACTATAGCTTATTATTATAATGGTCTCTTTTGTTATTAGTTTGTGCCGACTGCTCTTGCAGAGGACCGGGTTCGATCCCCAGCACCCACATGGCGGCTGAGAATCGTCTTTAACTCCAGTTTCAGGGGAATCCGACGCCCTCTTCTGACCTCCGCTGCATTGCACGACATGGGTTCATAGACTACATGCAGACTGTGCATTCATAACACATACAAAAATAAATAAAATTTTTAGAAAAGAATTTAATAAAAGTTACCTAAAATAAAAAGAAAGAGATCAAGGGGTCTCTCGGGATTGATTGCTGTCATTATGAGAATGAAAAATCAGTGGTCTGGCTGCTCTAAAAGAATGCTGTATCTTAGTTCCTTGTTTCCATACAGAGTTTATAGTCAACAGCACTCAGATGGTTATAGTTTCAAGGAGTGGAAGAAAATGGAGATGACTGTAACTAGATTCAAAACATTCATTTCTAATGGAACCATGTGCAAGATGAAACACTGGAAAGTTACAAAAGGTAAAGTCGACAAAAAATGGTAAACCAAGGGCTAGGACAGTCCCAGATTGCGTGAAAATAATACCAAAGAGGATGCAGGAGTAGGGGTGGACCTCTGGTCAGCAGGGTTTCTAGAAAGAAAACCTTGTGACTATAGATAGCCATTCTTGTGCTCTTGCTAACTACTCAAGCTTTCAAAAGCTTGTGATTCTAAATTTATAGAGAGGTGAGGATATGTCACAAAGACTGACAAGCTATGAATTGAAAACTTGTCACAAAAGTACCTTTATTATCCAAGAAGCCTGGGTGCTTACAATGTAAGTCAAATCTTTAAAACTGTCCACACCTTAGCCCATGGAATGTATATTCTTATCATTTTTCTACTTCACTGGGCAACTCTCCTCCTCTAATCTAAAGATCCATCATCACTGTTATTTATTACTATGAAGATGGTGATGATGTGAGAGCCTAGAAATTATCTGTGTTAGTCTGACCTAAGTTTTGCAATCATAGCTACAGTTAGCTCCTGGCACTTCTGAAATTGCTTGTCACTATTCAGTCTAATGTGTAAATTGTGGCAGCTGTAAATGGAGCAAAAAATCTCTTGTTGCTCATCATGAAATTTATTTGTTCTGATGCATGTTCTACATGGCATCTTTTTTTAAAGTAGCCTATTATTTCTTGAATTCAAACAAGTCAAAGGAGCAACATGTCAAAGAAAGGATATATACAGAGCTGATAACAGCCTGACTCCTTTCCAATGTCTTTACTTGGCCTCCATAGTTCAGCAGAGGAGCCACATAGCAACCCAGACTGAGGCTTTTCCTAGGACTCAACAAACGACAAAACTTGAAACCTCTTGACCCAGACAAAAGAGCTGGGCTTCCATATGGTAAATGGGATTTCCTTGACCATGAACAATTCCTGAGATTTTGTATATTCTCTTTTTTTATTTTTTATTTTTTTTATTGATGCTTTGTGTATTTCATACATCATTTTACAATTCAGTTCAGGCATATATCCCCTTCCCTTCCCCCCACCCCATCCCTACCCGTCCCAGATCATGCATTCTGCCATAACTTTTCTGCATCTTTCTCTGTTTTGTTTTGTTTTGTTTTCATTTTTTAACAATAAATGATAATTTGTGAGTACAAGGATCCTTCATGTAAAACCAATTTGCAAGCAGTTGTGGCCAAACCCACACAGCTCATGGGTCCTCACCATCCGATGCGGGGGTGGGGGGGGGGCTTATAAGTTCAATCAAGTTTATCAAACGAGTGTCCAGTCTATTATTGTTGTAGTTTCACCATTCGACCCAATCGCAGCCCTTACATTCTACCCCGCCCCCTCTTCCAAGATTGTTCCCTAGGTTTAGAAAAGGCGCACATGGATGGATGAGAAGCAAAACAGTCTACCACTTTCTTCTGGAGCGAGTCTTGGTCTCTAGTCATTCTGGCTGTTTCCTTTTCATGGGTTGACAGTTTGTCCAGGCATAACTTTCAATCCTACTAAGAAGCCCCACAATTAGATATATATATAGGTATTTAGTTAAAACAGTATAATATATAGCTTTCGATCCTACTAATGAAGCATACACAATTAGATACATAGGTATTAAACTAGTACTCCGTGTGCTGGTAGTTTATTTTGGTATAGACACAGATTTTTTTTTTTAAAAAATAATTTATGTTTGGATGGTATGTTATTTCATGATTTACATTTTTTTTCTCTTAAGTATGACAGGGTCGTCCTGTGGTTAGTAACCTCTCCTACCCATTAGAGGATATAAGCTTAAGGCATCAGCCATGGGTTGGTTATTTCCATGAAGAGAGTTAATAGAATTACGGTTCTGGGATATACAGACATAGGCTGCCACTGCTGCACAGTATTTCCAGGCAGATATGGTGTAGCTGGTGCTGACGGAGGAGTCTTGCTGACTCAAGAAGGATTGCTTTGTTGGTTTAGTGGCCCTTCGTAACACTCTCTGGTATCCCAGAGAACATCTGTTATCTGCCCATAAGTTTGGTCTCCATTACATCTTTCCCAAGTTTATATCAGGTCTTCAAAGCAGGGCCTGTTGGGATATCTTCCTGAAGATATCCCAGCTTGGAGGCACGGAACCCTTTTCTTTTTGTGGGGGCTTGGATCCCCTGGCCAACATCTCCTTGGTGAATAATTTCCATTTGTTTATTTGTCAGAGTTTCTTGCTATTAATATATTTTGGTTAATTGTATAGCTTAAGGATACTTTAGGCATTTAATTTCTTGGTTCTGACTAAGAATCATCCTTTTTGATATATGTACAGCTATATTTATTGTCACTTTGTTCACAATAGCAAAAAACTGGAACCAACCAAAATGACCCTCAACTGACGAGCTTGGATAGAGAAAATTTGGTACCTGTACACAATGGAATTCTATAAAGCAGTAAAGAAAGACAAACATCAGTATCTTTGCACTTGGTAACTGGATGAGCTGTAGCAGACATCATGTGTTAAGTGATTAGTACCACCGTCCCAAAAAAACAACAAACGGACCAAATGGTTATCTCTCATATTGGGATGTCTTCATACCAATTAACCAGTTATAAATATTTCTTATGGCGAGGGATGATATTAAAAGAACCACCCAACAGAAAGACTGCATCAGAAACACGATGAAATGTGATGGACTCGGGAAAATGTCCGAGAGTGGTGGGTAGTAGGGCCACGTGGTGTACCCGGGTCTATTCGATTTGTTTGGTGCATATTTAATTGACGTGAATTCAACAATTACAGTTTTTGCCCAGACTCTTCTACAGGATACATGGTGTTTTAGGACTTAGAAAATATGTGTATATATTAAACCACATTGGTTTAAAGGCTGATAAAATATGGTAATGCATCTGCGTCATTAATTGGTTATATAAACGCTTGATCCGTGTTGTCACATTCGCTTTTTTAATTTAAAAACTGTATAACAATTACTTTGGGCTTGGCATAAACAAATGTTCTATATAATTTTGCTGTCATATAATATCACTGGTAGCATTCTCTTTTATCTATAGGATGATTTAATTTTAAAAATAACGTTTGTTCCTAAGTTAATCATATACAGTAACCCAAAATAGCTTGGGTGATTTGATGAAATCTGTGCCTTGACTCCACCCTTTAGTCATGTATAATACAACTGCTTGTTTGAGACTCTGGGTCAAAAATATAAACCTAAAATATAAAAAGGGGGATATAGATTGATCTGCAAACTTTTTGTCAAAAAAACATTGCAATCCAAATCTCAAAACTAACTACGGGAAAGGATTTGTTTGTTTCAACAGGCCAGAGTATCACCCTCTTAAGGCTTGAGAAAGACAAATGCAGCTTTGCAGTGAGTAGGATGTACCAGAAAGTGCCAGCAGAAGGATTGACTCCTCTGAGCATTGAAGGGAAGAAATGCCTCAGATTGCTGCAGACATCAGGCCCCTCTGTGGATCCTACTAGTAACAACTATTTTTAATGAATCCTAACGAAGCTTACCTTCTAGGTGCCGCAAAGGTTTTAATACAAGAGACTTTCTTAACCCCCCCCCCATAGAATAAGGAGAAATATGATGATGATGAGGTCGTTCTCCAGCTGTAGATTGGAGCCAGCTGTTATAGGGGTATTCTCTTGTAAAATCGGTAAAACTGCCTTCTTTAATTGAGATTTTGTATATTCTCATCACACTCACCTCTCAACAGGTCTTGAACTTACCTGCAATCTAATCTAGGTTTGCTGCCATCACTCTTACTTTTTTGACAGTCTAGTCCATGTTACTGAGCTCTTATTCTTCTAACCATGCTCACTGTACAACAGAAGGCCAAGGTCATGTCAAGTACATTCTCAGTCCCTGGGAGTAAGTGCGAGGTTCCCAGCTACAAAAGTTAAAGAGACACTTGCTTTCATAAGCCTGAGAGTTACTGTACCCTTAGTTATATAACTTGGGCACTTTGTTTGCCTGAAAATGTCGTTGCATGACCACAGCCATCTCTGTCATATGACACCAACATTTCTGTAGGCAGGTCCAGGACAAAGCAACTGTGTTTATGAAAATTCCCAATATGGGATTTTTAAATAATACTTTCATTGATGTTTTCTGTATTTCACACATCATTTTTCAGTTCAATTTAGGCACATTCCCCTTTCCCTTTCCCCACCCCAGATCATGCATTCTGCCGTACATGCCCTTCATCTTTCTCTCAGTCTTTTTAAAATTTTTCTCTGTATAGAAAAATATGGGATTTTAAGTCTTTCAGATGTAACATATATGACTACAGTAATGTCGTAGAAGAAACTACCCCCAACCTTAAGCAGCCAAACAAAATGTCACAAACCTACAAATTATTATTACTTTTATTGATGTTTTATTGTATTTCATACATCATTTTTCATTTCTGTTCAGGCATATTCTCCTATCCCTTGCCCCCACCCCAACCCAAACCATCCCAGATCATGTATTCTGTCATAACTGTCCTGCATCTTTCTCTCATTCTTTTTTTTATGCTTAGAATTCACATTTTCCTCCGTTAATTTCATATTATTCTAAAATATGGATACATACTCTCCACACATATACAGTAATTACAGAGTCCGAAAATAATTGGTGGGTGGATTCTAGAGCCCATTGAGGGATTCACATTATGACAACATAGTTCCTTTCAGATAAACCAGAAATATAACCATAATGTCATTCAGCTTGCCTTTCATCTGGGGGATTTGGTGTTAGCTTCCACAAATGAGGGAAACCATTCTCCATTTGTCTTTCTGGGACTGTGTCACCTCATTCAGCATAATGGCTTCGAGCTCCATCCATTTACCTCCAAAGTTCATAACGCCATCCTTCTTTACCATGGAATAGTACTCCATTGTGTAGATGTACCAAATTTTTGTCATCCACCCATCTGTTGAGGGGCATATGGGTTGGTTTCAGCTCTTCGTTATTGTGAAGAGAGCTGCAATAAACATGGATGTGCATATATCTTAGTGGTAGGATGAGTCTTTGGGGTATATACCCAGGAGTGGTATGATTGAGTCAGGTGGTAAGTTCATTCCGAGTTTTTAAGGGTTCTCCACACTGCTTTCCACAGTGGTTGTACAAGTCTACATTCTCACCAGCAGTGGATGTGTGTTCCCCTTTCCCCACAATCCCTCAGCATCTGTTGTCTTTTGTTTTCTTTCTTTTTTTTTTTTATTTATGTATGTGTATGAATGTACTGTCTGCATGCAAGTCTGTGCACCCGTGTCGTGCAATGCTGCGGAGGTCAGAAGAGGGTGTCGGATTCCCCTGGAACTGGAGTTCTCCTGGAACTGGAGTTTCAGACGGTTCTAGGCCGCCATGTGGGTGCTGGGGATCGAACCCGGGTCCTCTGTAAGAGCGGTCGGCACT
>VZQC01011697.1:582403-615552 GCA_009823505.1 Rhizomys pruinosus
GAGATCTCAAATCTCAAGAGTCACACAAGCGTGCCTTTAATACCGGCTGGGAGGATAACTCCGCCCCCACAGCCACTAGATCTAATCAAGCCAAAGACCACACCTTTAATCCCAGCTGGGGGGATAACTCCAACCTCACAGCCACAAAGGCCAATCAAACCAAAGACAGCAGGACCAAACGATCAGCAATCAGCTCGCCAAGGCACCCAGTTCCTACCTATCTTCCCCTCTTCCTGCCGCTGGGCTCAGGAGATCTCCGGGGTTGATTTTTGTACATGGTGAGAGGTAGGGGTTTAATTTTGTTCTTCTACAAATGGTGATCCAGTTTTGCCAACACCATTTGCTTAAGATGCTATCTTTCCTCCATTGAGATTTTTTGGCCCCTTTGTCAAATATGAGGTGGCTGAAGTTATATGAGCTCAAGTTTGGATCTTCAATTTTGTTCCATTGGTCAGTGGTTCTGTAATTTTGCCAGTACCAGGCTGTCTTTATGACTATAGCCCTGTAATATAGCTTGAAGTCTGGTAATGTAATCCCCCCAGTATTGCACTTTTCACTCAGGGTTGCTTTAGCTATTTGGGGTCTTTTGCTTTTCCGTATGAATTTAAGGATTTTTTTGTCTAAGTCTGTGAAAAAGCTCATGGGGATTTTGATTGGGACTGCATTGAATCTGTATATTAATTTGGGTAGAATGGACATTTTTATTATATTTTTCCAATCCATGAGCATGGGAGGTCTTTCCATCTTTTGATGTCATTTTCAATCTCCTTCTCCAGGGTTTTAAATTTTTCATTGCAGAGGTCTTTAGTGTCTTTGGTTAGGTTTATTCCTAGGTATTTTTGAGGCTATTGTGATTGGGAAGGTCTCCTTATATTCGTTCTCCAGTTGCTTATTGTTGGTGTAAAGGAAGGCTACTGATTTTTCTAGGTTTATTTTGTATCCTGCCACTTTACTGAACGTTTTGATTGTTTCTAAGAGTTTTCTGGTGGAGTTTTTAGCATCCCTTAGGTAAACTATCATATTGTCTGCAAAAAGGGATAGTTTTACTTCCTCTTTTCCAATTAGTACTCCTTTAGTTTCACTTTCTTGCCTTATTACCCTAGCAAGCATTTCAAGCACTATACTGAAGAGGAGTGGTGATAGTGGACAGTCTTGTCGTGTTCCTGCCTTTAAGGGGAATGCTTCCAACTTTTCTCCCTTTAGGATGATGTTGGCTGTGGGTTTCTTGTATATGGCTTTGAATACATTGAGGAATGATCCCTCCAGTCCAATTCCCTCTAAGACTTTAAGAATGAAGGGATGCTGCATTTTGTCAAAAGCTTTTTCTGCATCAATTGAGATGATTGTATAGTTTTTGTCTTTAAGTCCGTTTATGTATTTATGATATTTATTGATTTTCCCATGTTGAACCATCCCTGCATCTCTGGTATGAATCCAACCTGGTCATGGTTGATGATCTTTTTGATGTGGATCTGTATGTGATTTGCAAGTTAAGAATTTTTGCATCTGTGTTCATCAATGATATGAGTCTATAGTTTTCTTTCTTGTTTGTGTCTTTGCCCGGTTTTGGTATTAGAGTGATGCTGGCTTTGTAGAAGGAATTTGGGATATTTCCTTCTGTCTGTACCCTTCTGAAAAGTTTGAGTAGTAATGGTTGTAAGACCTCTTTAAATGTTTTATAGAATTCTGCTGTGAAGTCATCTGGGTCTGGGCTTTTTATAGTTGGGAGGCTTTTCATTACATCTTCAATTTCCTCAAGTGTTATGGGTATGTTTAAGCTGTCAATCTCTTCTTGATTAAGCTTTGGCAAATCCCAGAATTTCAGATATTCATCCATTTCTCTTAGGTTTTCAAATTTAGTAGAGTGTAGGTTTTTGAAGTATTCTCGTATGATTGTCTGGATCTTTTCTTTATCTGTTGTGATGTTTCCCCTTTCATTGCAAATGCTATTTCCCCTTTCATTGCTATTGATTTGGAGTTGCTCTTTCTTTCTTTTGGTTAACTGGGATAGAGGTCTGTCTATTTTGTTTAACTTTTCAAAGAACCAGCTTTTGGATTCATTGATTTTTTTGTATTGTTCTCTGTTTATATCTCATTGATTTCTGCTCTGATTTTTGTTATTTCTTCCTGTCTGTTGGGTTTAGGATTCATTTGTTGTTGTCTTTCAAGAGTTTTTAGCTGTAGTGTTAGATTGTTTACTTGTTCTCTTTCTGTTTTTTTTTTTTTAATGTGGGCACTTAGGGCTATAAATGTCCCTCTTAGGACTGACTTTAATGTATCCCACAGGTTTTGTTGTCTTGTATTGTCATTTTCATTTAGTTCCAGGAATGCTTTTATTTCATTTTTTATTTCTTCTCTGACCCACTCATTGTTCATTATTGTGTTGTTTAGTCTCCATGTGTTCTTATAGTTAGTAGGGCTTACCCTGGTGTTAATATTGAGCTTTATTGCACTGTGGTCTGATAGAATGCATGGAATAATTTCAATCCTTTTGTATTTGTTGAGGTTTCTTTTGTGTCCCAGTATATGGTTAATTTTGGAGAATGTTCCATGGGGTGTTGAATAGAAAGTATATTCTCTGGTGTTTGAGAAGTCAGGTGTAACTCTGATGGGTTTCCCCTTGTATGTAACTTGTTTTTCTCTTGTGGCTTTCAGTATTTTGTCCTTGTTTTGAGCACCTAGTGTTTTAACCATGCTATAACGTGGGGAATTTCTTTTCTGGTCTTGTCGATTTGGTGTTCTATGTGCTTCTTGTATTTCTATGGGTTTGTCTTTTTTCAGTTTGGGGAAGTTTTCTTCTATTATTCTGTTGAAGATCTGGTCAATACCATTCTCTTGGGATTCTTCTCCTTCCTCTATCCCTATGATGCAGAAGTTTGGTCTTTTCATGGTGTCCCACATTTCCTGGTTGTTCCACTCTTGTGTTTTTTTTTAAAAAAATTCATAATCTTTACTTGACGTTTCTAGCTGTTCTGTATTATCCTATAGGTCTGATATTCTTTTTTCTGCTTCTTTCATTCTGCTTCTAAGGCTTTTTCCCATCCTTTCCTGCTGAATGGATGAATGGTCAGTTTCCTTTTTTGTTTCATCCTGCTATTTCTTCAGTATTTCCACTTGCTTTTGGAGCTTTTCATTCTTTTCTTGTAGCTCCTTGCTTTGCTGGTCAGTTTCTTTTTTCCTTTCAGCCTGAGATCTTTTCGATGTTTCCACTTCCTTCTGGAGTTTGTCATTCTCTCCCTCTAGTTCATTTCGGAGTTTGTATTTCTCTTCCTCTTGTTCTTTTCTGAGATCATCAATCTCTCCTTTTAGTTCTTTCTGTAGTTTTTCATTCTTTCCTTCTAGTTCCTTCATGAGTTTTTCGTTCTCTCCCTTTAGTTCTCTGATTTGTTCCCTATAGTCTTTGAATATGTCTACAATTGTTCTTCTAAGGTTCTTGGTTCCCTTCCAGAAAGATCTAGTTGTTGGGATCTTCTACAGGAGTGGTTGGGTTTGGTGGGGATTTATTTTGAGCTTTTCCCATATTGTTGCTTTTTCTTTTTGTTTTTGGCATGTGTATTTTTGTTGTTGTTGTTATCCCCCCCGTTGTTGTTTTCCCCCTTTGTTATTTGTTTGCTTTCTGTTGCTAATCTCAAATGTTGCTATGGGGGATTGGTTGGTCACTCAGTTTGCTTCCTGTTGTTTTATTAATCAGTTTTGGCTATGCAGCTTCCAATCACTGACACTGCTGTATCCTCCCAACAGCTTTAAACCACAGCACCAGCAGTTAATACTTTCCACCTCAGTATCAGTAGCTTGAGCATGGTGGGAGCAGGGTTAAATCCTTTAGCCTGCACACCAGTCCCCACCTGGGTGTTCAGCACAGATAGTGTGTGCCACTGGCTAACCTATCCACGCACGCAGTTCTTCTCTACGGGCCTAGCATTGGATGGCACCTGCCAAGGTGGGCCGCCATTCGACCACCTGCACAACACAGACGCACCCTTGGTGGCTGGGCACAGGTAGTGTGGGCCACTGGCTGACCTTCTATCCCTGCACACAGTTCCTCTCTATGGTCCTAGCATTGGGTGGCACCTACTGAGTTGGGCCAACAGCCGACTGCCTGCACAAGACAGATGCACCTGGTGGTTGGATACAAGTCTACAAGTTATATAAGGTACTCTGCTTCAAGCTTCATTAGGTGGAACAACTCTGTTTCATGTCTCTCATCTTTCTCCTGAGATTGGAATGCTAACAATATGTATTTCTGTGGGAGATGTGACAGAGTATAAGAGAATAATCTCCATGAAGAAGCATACTTTAAACCTCTGACTACAAAACAGGTGACCAAAGTAAATTACATGGCCAAGTCAAAAGTCAACAGCCAAACGAGACAATTTATTCATAATGAGATGATCAGAGAAGGACTTCAGAGGAATAAAATTTAAGGTAATATTAACTAAGAAGATAATGCTGAAAATAATGCTCTCTATTTGAGTACTGTGTACTAAGAACAATACACTTGTTATTTTTACTTGAATAATAACAACTTTGTAAGACACATGCAATTTTCTTTGTTTCCAAAAGGAGGATATGGATGGCCAGAGAAACTAAGCACTGAGCACCAAATCATACCAGCTTGCTAAGCACAAAAGCCATGATTCAAACTCAGATGTAGTCCATCTGAAATATTTTAAGTTCTTTTCCATTTAAATATGGTCTTAATGGCAGATGTTTAGTTTGGAGACAAATATGTCTCATACTTTGATGTGAAGAACCTCCAGTAAAGATAAGCTGCACTAGATAATTCATGAATAGAATCTAGTGAAATGGAAGATTTCAAGAGTATCACAGACCCAGAAAATCCAGAAGGAAGCAACAAGATTTTAGCAGATGATATTCATTTATCACCATACTCAAAGGTCAAGTCTGAAGCTAGGAGCAGATGAACAAGATATTATGAGTAAATGGGCACAGGAGATGAGGCACAAAATGTGGATAGTACAGATATAGTCAGGGTAATCTAGGCTAGCTGCTATAACAAATGATTGAAAAACATAATGGTTCAACACAATGGAATGTCATTTCTCTGCTTTATGCCATAGCCCCTGGCAAATACAGGTATCAGACAGCATGAGGTAGGGGTTATTCTATATCAGACAATCATTTGTGCTCTGGAGTAATTAATCTTGGCTGTTATCAGGCCTGCCCACTGGGGAAAAAAGATGGTAGAGATATGTGAATAGGAGAATATATTGGGCTACTCTTGAAAGTATCATTCAACTTTAATTGACTGTAACTCAGTCACATGACCACCAAACTTTAAAGGAAGCTAGGAAAGGTGCAACAGACTATTTCCAAGAAGTGATAGTAGAATTCAATGAACAGCTAGTATCTTGTGCTACTGGAGGACAGTCAACGATATGTGCCTTGCTTAACGCTGAGTCATTTAGCATTTCCTTGGTAGCCTGCATTAACCACATGAGCAAACTGGATATATCTAATATCTCCCATGTGGTAAATTGGTACTTGATCTCAATCCATCACAACATTTCTCTGTCCCTTATCATTTGGGCTTTCATATAAAAAAACCTATCATAGGTTTACTTTGATCAATATAATGAGACTGAAGTGGGAGTGTACTCAATATTTCTAAGCTCAGAGTTCTAGGGGAACTTGTGCTTTTGCTTTCTCTCTTCTGTGTTTACTTTCATAATGAAAATAACATGCCTACACTAATCCCAGAGGAAGATGAGAAAGACACCATGCAACTGGAATTCCCCAACTGGATCAGCCAATCCTGAGAAGCTAACAGTCACTTTTTGTTGTTTGCTGGTATGCCTTTTGCTATTTCATTGTTTGATATTAGAGTGGCTTGACATGCAGCATTACTACAGCCACCAAGCTCCATCTGGCCACAGCTGATTGCTTCAATAGTACCCTAGACATTAGGAATAGCAGCATATCCTGACAGTTTTCAGATAGAGACAAATGTGACCTTGTTTCTAGAACCCATGGATGTCCAAGAAAACAAATTCCTCCTTGCCAGCTGATTAAGTACATGCTGCTGCTGTTATATTCAAAACCTCATGACTCCTAATATGTTCCCTTGAAGAAGCAGATGTCATCTTAACAGGATTTCTTTGTTTTCTCAATAGACACTACAACAGAAAAAAATGTATTGATAAAAACAGTGCATACTGTTGATTTCTTGATAAATTCCTTGCTGCTCTAGAGCAATGATTTTTATGAATACATTTATTCAGTCATACTGACTTCAAACAAAAGTGTTTTGATTCTCATTTGATGTGAGTATGATTTTAGAGCAAGTTTAACAGTACAAAAGTTATCCTGAGCATAAAACGAAGACTCCACAAAGTGCTTCTACCTATAATGAAATGTCAGAAACTTCCTCAACCTGAGAGTTTTACCTAGAAATCAAAAATAACATTTACCTTTTCCTTTTCAATAATATGTATTTTTTTCATTTTCAACAGGAAGACATTAGATACTGTGGAATTCTCATGAAAGTAAAAGTAACTACGAATCAGCCTAATATACTTAGGCAGTCAAGATGTAATCGACATGGTCATCTCTGAATTCCCTTCACTGTTCCATACAAAACAAAAGCCCTTTCTTTGAAAAACTCCCTTTTTGAATCACTGAATGAAGTAAGCAGAGGTAGACATCAATTGTTAGAGACAGAGGATGTGGTGAATCATGCATTCTGTTGAAGGAAATAGAATAAACCTCCTAGACATTCAATTGCTGCACTTTAAAATTCATTGCAGCAATATTGTGGGGCTACTCTTTCCTCAGTACACACACACACACACACAAATTAATGACTGAACATGGAGTAAGATGGGTCCATTCCTAAGAGACAGGCTATCACTGATGACCAAATTTGCCTGAGAACCTGACTGACAGCCTTGACAAACTTCTTTGGCTACACATCAGTTGGAAATGCTTCCACTCAATCTGTTGTTCTCTTCTTCCCCCAGGCTATATTTGTATTGTTCACTGAATCCCCCTTTAGGCTTTGCCAGCTTCTTCCTCATCTTTATCTCAAAAGTATTTTTCTTAATAAAAGTCATGCATACTCAGTTTTTTTCTTCACATCTGCATCTTTGAGAATGTGTATATCTAACACGTGCACAGAATTGAGAGGCCTTTTGAGAGAATTGTCTATAGGATAATAGTCCCTAACCTTAAGAAAACCCATTATTAGGTAATCCCCGTAACTTTGAGGGTTTCCCTAATATTAAATCTTCTGCATTTGCTTACCATAATTATAAATTGCAATTGATTATAACAATGATAGCCTAGTTTTGGTTATTACTATAATAATGAAGGAAGATATATGTAGTCATACTGTTCACTTATCATGTTTAAATATAACCTAAATCTCACTAAATATGACTATATAATTTATTCCAAATTCTCTATGGTTCAAACCATTTCTCAGAGAATAGATAGCAATTGATAGGAATGAAAGAGTGTGCTTGTTAATCATGCTTATAAACCTAATGGGATTTAGAATCACTATGGGAAAAAATTCTGGGAACACTGTGAATGATTATCTATATTAGGGTAACTGACATGGGAAGACCCACACTAAATGTGGGTGGCACCATTCAATGGGCTGAGTTAGTGGACTGAATAAAAAAAGAGAAAGCAAACTAAGCACAATCTTTCATTGCTCTCTGCTTCATGACTGTAGATGCAACCTGACTAGCTGCCTCAAGCTCCTGCCACCCTGACTTCACCATCACAATGAACCATACACTCAAATTGTGAATAAAATGAACCCTTTCTGCCTTAAGTTGTTTTGGTCAGGTATTTTGTTGTACCAATGAGACAAGTAATTAATATAAAGGGTAAAGGTAATGTTTGGACTGGTTTACTTTTGAGCAGGTTAGTAACTTTTCATAATGCCACAATTCAACTTCCAAACCTTGCTAACTCCTCATTTCCAGTAATGGAACTCAACTCCATTACATAAATACATAACCCTTTTAAAATTTTTATTGCGCATTTGTCCATTTCATACAATGGCTCCCATTCAAATTTAGGGCCCCCCTCCATGCCCCAAACCCTCCATCAGAACTCACACATTACACCATCAATGTTAAGTCTCATTCATTCAAACTTTTGAACCCAGATGTCCCTCTTGCAAATTCATCCACTGGAGTCTAATTAGCATATCTAGAAATCTTAGTTAAGACATACTCTTCTTTCCCCAGCAGTAATCAGTCTCCAGGAGTTCTCAAACCCGGGCCGCCCCAACACCCATTTCTCTTGCTCCACTCTGGGACCTTGTCTGAGTTGGCATTGTTCCTGTGCCTGATAACCATCATCGCCACAAGCTCACATGTGCAAACGCCCAGTAGTCTGAAAGCCTTTGCTTCACTATGTTCATGAACTGGTTCTTACAGTCTTTCCACCTTCTCTTTGACAAGAATCCCTGAATTGTGGGTGGGTGAAGTTTAATACAGGAGTCCCATCCAAGGACACACACTCTGAGGGTTCCCATTCTTTGAAACTCTGTCAGTTGCGGCTTTCTGTGTCCATTGGACTCTATAGTATAAGGAAGCTTCACTAAAGAAACAAAATCCCGGGGCTGGAGAGATGGCCTAGCGGTTAAGAGCGCCGACCGCTCTTACAGAGGACCCGGGTTCGATCCCCAGCACCCACATGGCGGCCGAGAACCATCTGAAACTCCAATTCCAGGAGAACTCCAGTTCCAGGGGAATCCGAGACCGTCTTCTGACCTCCGCGGCATTGCACGACACGGGTGCACAAACTTGCATGCAGACAGTACATTCATACACATACAGAAATAAATAAAATTAATAAAAAAAAATTAAAAAAAAAGAAACAAAATCCAGTTTATATCAAACTTCAGCCTCCCAAAGCTCAAGAGGGTTGCAGAAAGATTTTAAGGTGGTGTATGGCCAGGAGGAAATAGAGTTTTCCACACAGCTGGTCAGTTATTCGTATAAACTCACAGCAATGGTGACAGCAAGCACAAATCTCATGCAAGCTTAAACCAAACAAAAGTTCAGCATAGATGTGGAGAACTGGGTAAGAAAACTCAACCTTACCTGAAGAATCATTGACAAACAATGGCTGCTGGGAGGGGGAGAGATAGACTCTTTCAAGGATGGTCTTTGAAGAGTAAGAGCACCTGCTCTACTTGTTCACATTTGGAACAAGGTTTGAGGTAGGAGAGCAAGGACAGAATGAATTAGCTAAGAAAGAAGGGGAATGAATAACTTGGATTTTGTTCTAGTTTCTTTTCAATTGCTGTGACAAAACATTCTGACCAACACCAACTTGAGGAGGAAAGGGTTTATTTGGCTTACGGCTCCCAGGTCACAGTTCATCACTGACAAAGTCCAAGGTAAGAACTCAGGGCAGGAACCTGGAGGCAGGAGCTGAAGCACAGGCCGTGGAGGGATGCTGCTTACTGGCTTGCTCTCCTGGCCCATGCTCAAGCTGCTTTCTTATACAACACACAGCAACCTGCCCAGGGATGGTGGGCACCACCCACAGTGGGCTGGGCCCTCCCACATCACTCACCAATCAAGAAAATACCCCACAAACGCAGCCACAGGCCAATCCAATGGAGGAAGTTCCCCAATTGAGACTCTCTCAACCCAGGTGTGTCAAGTTGATAGTAAAGCTATCCAGCAGAGATCTGAACACAGCTCAACATCTATGTACTCACTTTTTAAAATATATATTCTATGAGTTTTTGTGCATTTCATATAATTTATCTTAATCTTTGGTTAGAAGATGTTATAAACCACACGAAGACCCTGTCATACTTAACAGAAGAAAATGTAATTCATGGATTAACATACCGTCCAAACATCTGTGTCTATACCAAAGTAACCTACCATAACAATTAGTAATGTTTAAATACCTATATATCTAATTGCGTGTGCTTCATTAGTAGGATCGAAAGGCTATATATTATACTGTTTAAATATCTATGTATCTAATTGCATGTGCTTCATTAGTAGGATCGAAAGGTTATGCATGGACAAGCTGACAGCCCATGAAAGAAAAACAGCCAGAATGACTGAGCCAAGACAACAGCTCCAGAGAAAGTAGAGACTGTTTTGCTTCTCATCCACTGTGCCCCTTTCTAAGCCTAGGGAACAATCTGCGGAAGAGGGGGCATGGTTAGACTTGTAGGGTGTGATTGGGCTGAATGGTGAAACTACAACAATATAGACTGGACCATCATTGATCAACTTGATTGAACATACAAGCCCCACATGCTGGATGGGGGACCCATGAGCTGTTGGGTTTGGGCACACTGCTCCACCATAATTGGTTTTACATGATGGATGCTTGTACTCACAAATTATCAGTTATTGTTAAAAAATGAAACAAAAAACAAAAAAAAACGAAAAGATGCAGAAAAGTTACGGCAGCAGAAGCATGATCTGGGATGGATGGGTGGGGTGGGGGGAAGGGAAGGGGATATATGCCTGAACTGAATTGGAAAATGATTGATGAAATACACAAAGCATCAATAAAAAAAAAAAAAAAAAAAAATTTTAATATATTTTATTGAAAAAAATAATTGATTCTTAATCAATTTAGGCCCATACTATCTGCATTCCCTCACAACCCCCCACTAGATTTCATGCATTCTGTCATATGTTTAAGTGACATATTTGTATGCAGATATTCCTAGGTAGAAGTTCATCCTCAATACTTCTTAAATACTCAAAAAGACAGAAACAGAGGGCAAAATCCCCAAAACTCCTTCTATGAAGCCAGTATCCTCTAAAATTTAAAAACCAGGTAAAGTCACAACCAAAAAAAGAAAACTGTCAAGCCCATATTTTTTTTTTTTTTTTTTTTTTTTTTGTCTTTTTGAGACAGGGTCTCCCTGTAACCCCGGCTGTCCTGGAACCGACTCTGTTAAACCAGGCTGGCCTTGAACTCACAAAGATCCGCGTGCCTGTGCCTCCCGAGTGCTACGATTAAAGGCATGCGCCACCATGAATGTAGATACAAAATTTCTCAAGTACACTCTTTTTAATTAACACAGTTGATCATTTCAAGGAAATGTCTGTTTCCTATAAAAATAGGTTCTCAGCTGGGCATGGTAGTGCATGCTTTCAATCCCAGCACTTGGGAGGCAGAGACAAGTGGATCTCTGTGAGTTCAAGGCCAGCCTCATCTACATAGTGAGTTCCAGGACATCTGGAGCTACAGAGAGACCCTGTCTCAAAAATACCACAAAAAAAATGGGTTCTCAATATCTGTTGTTCTACATATCAGCAAATAACTGTCTCTCGAAAGACTTTTGGGGCTGGAGAGATAGCCTAGTGGTTAAGAGCACCAATTGCTCTTGCAGAGGACCCGGGTTCAATCCCCAGCACCCACATGGCGGCTGAGAACCGTCTGTAACTCCAATTCCAGGAGAACTCCAGTTCCAGGGGAATCTGAGACCCTCTTCTGACTTCCGAGGCATTGCACGACACGGGTGCACAAACCTACATGCAGACAGTACACTCATACATATACAAAAATAAATAAAAAATTTTTAAAAAGACTTTCAGTTAGCAGTTTCCAGAGAAGCACTTTTATAAGATTATGATTAAAATATACAAAGTCTAGAAGCAACCTGAATGAAATGTCTTATACCCTAAAACCTTACTTGGGATTGCAGGCCCCTGTCTATTGATGTTTGTTGTATATGATTTACTGCTCACTCTGGATGACATGTTCATGTCTTCCCATTTTCTGAAGTCTCCCCTACTTCTACTATAGGCTTCCAAAGGCCTCTTCTATTCTGTGCCCCCTACATTAGATTCCTCTTCTGTGTTTTCCATTGGTTCTTGAATCCTCACTGGTTTGTGTTCTATACAAAAATTATTTATCTTGTCAGTGGTCAGCACACAGAGCACTATGGCACCATTACAAGTTAATCTTCCCAGGTCATGGTATAAAATAGGCTAAAATTAAGCAGAAATGGGAAAGTGACTGGAACACAAAGCTATGGCAGTGCTCCGGGGGAATTTTCAGCATCATCCTATTCCTTAGAACTTGACCTACCAACACCGAGCATATCTGCTGAATCTCTAGCCTGAGTCGGTAGTTAATAGCACATACTTATCTTCCACATGACTCAAGTTTGCTGTCCAGCACTCACATGGTAACCACCGTCATCCTTAACTTTAGTTGTAAGGGATCTGATGCCCCCTCTGGTCTCTTCAGGCACAAGGCATACATGTGGTACATTTGCATACATGCAGGCAAAGCACTCATACACGTAAGTTTTTAAAAGTAGATAAAAGAATATCTAAGTCTCAAACACCAGTCAAACCACTTGTAAATGAAGCCTCAGCATAGAGCATGTACCTGGAAATATCAGAAAATAAAAGGATGCCTTAGAAAAGAACTGCTTCACCAGAGGCTTTAGCCAAGAAATACATTTCTAGAATGCGATCCATTGAAAAGCAGTTCCATAAGTCATTAAGAGATGCAATATAAAAGAACCTATTTCCAAGGTCAAATAAATCTGGAAAACTGTAGATTAAACAAAGCTAGGTAATTTTCTTCACCATGGGACTTCATAAAGCTTTTCCTGAACTAATGGGGATTATGAATCACCAAGAAGTAAATATAGAACAAAGCAGTTTTCAAACTTATTTGGCAATAGAAACCTTTTCTTTCTTTCAATAAAGATATATCGATGTCTTATATAGTCCAGTGTTCAGAAGATCATGGTTTGGAAACATTTACCAAACATAATGTATCTCAGTCACAGGTTACATAGAGGAATAAAAATGATGGAAGACGGTTTCTAAAAAACCATGTTCTTCCCTTACCCCGAGTGACCCAACTAGTCCTTCTTCCACATGGGAAATTGATATTACCCTGTATTTTCACCCTTCCTGCAATTCAGCTTGGCTCAAGTGACCTTGAAAAAGTTACAAACCTAGCTCAGCCATAGCTCCTCCATTTATGACAACTAGCCATAAAGATATATCTCCCCACTGGAGTTCCCTAAGCTATAAGAATTAATGGAGCCATTCCTAAGGAGTGATGTGAATTCCGTAGAGAAAGTCTCTATGTAAATACAAGTTCTTGTCATCTTAAACACTATGGATTTATGGCCTGAACCACACAGTGACAACCACACAGATAGAATGTCTTCATTACTTTTCAAAGCCATAGAACTCTCATCAACACATTTAGCCTTTTGGCTACTGTCATTTAGAAATAGAATCCTCCTAAACCTTGCCTTTTCACATAAAATTCATATTTCTTCTTCTGGAAAATCATAATAAGTGACACCAGTATACCCATGAAAGCCAGAAGTATTTCAGTTTTAATGTTTTAAGCAGTAGAAAAAATAAAGGACTTCTAATATGTGATACACATATACTGCAACATTTACTTACCCAATAGATGGGAGGGACAATACAGAAAAAGAGTAAGTCAGGTTTTTCATTATTTATGTAAATTAGCCTTTGAGGCCTAATTTTAAGTGTTTAATTTCACGATGGGAAATTAAAGCAAGATTTCAAATTAATTTGGCATAAAGGCATATTAACTACATCAAGGAATAAAGAATGCTTCACTGATTGAATGAGTGGTGTTTCAAATACTGGGTTCAGACTGGTTCAGATGCTTTTCCCTGAGGCAAGGTTTTTAAATTTTATTTTAAATTGGCATGTGATATCATATATATTTACAGACCACAATGCAATGTTTACAGTGTAGATGAGCAAGTCTGTATAAGTAACAATCCATCATCTCACATAGTTTTTGTGCTGTAAAATTTTAAAATATAACTTAATTTTTAACATTTTATTAATTTTTATTTATGTAGATGTGATATGCATGCTTGTCTGTGAGTGCACCACATGTGTGCAATACTCATGGAGGCCAGAAGATGGCATTGGATCCCTGAAACTGGAGTAACAGACAATCATGAGCCACAATTTTGAAATATATATTATTTACTATAATTTCCATTCTGTGCAATAGATTAAGTTTTACCTAGATTTTTTTTTCAAGATGTTAAAAAGTGAGCCAGGAGCTTTTGTGATTCTATTTCCATATGGTCATGCACTTCCTCTCTGGCTCTTACAATCTTTTTGCCCCCTCTTCTGCAATGGACCCTGAGTCCTGAGTGAGTGAAGTTTAATAAAGGAGTCCTATATGAAGACTCACTCTCTGCAGACTCCTATTCTCCACACTTTGACCATTTGTGACCTTGCACTGAGGAACGTCTGGGGACACTAACTTGACACAATGAGCCTTGGCACAAATGACAGAGTGGGAGGGTGCCAATGGGGGAAGAGGGTATAAAGGTGATTAAGATTGAGATGTTTGGTATGAAATACACAAAAATTCAGTAAAAAACATCAAAAAAGAGAGCCAGTGAAAGATATACAAGTAGTAGGATAATCCAAATCAGGAACAAGATGTCTTCCTTTTCTAAGTAGCTACAGCAGTGATAGAAAACACATGATATTGATTTAGTAATATAAGCAACAAATATTGTGTTGGTTGTGGGGTGATCATGAGCTAACTGAATATGGGAGTTGTGGTCTGGAGAAAACAGCTGGTTACATTCACATTACGATTTTTCAGGAATTCTTGTGCTCTGTACCTAATTCATTCTTCTGCCTCTTTGTTACAGCTGAGTTTTTCTATAGAAATGTATCCTCCCCACCTGAGATCTACCATATCCATTATTGCAATCTTTCCTCTGCCCAAAAGTCTTTTTTTACTTCGGGAAAGTTTCCTCAATCTTTATAAATAAAGTGACAAGTGAGAAGTTTCTTTTTTTTTTTATTTTTAATTCTTGCTACCATTTCAGTTTTTCTTCAAAAAACTCATCCAATTTAGACTCCCAGGTCATTCTTACACTCTGCCTTGTCACTTCTGCATTCACCTCAAATATCCCCATTAAATACTCTTGTAGGCCAGAAATAATTGTGAGATGATACAGGTGGAAGTGAATGATATTTAGAGAATTTTTAATCTTCAAGAAATTTCTTACTAATATTCATTAACAGAAAGTAGTTATGTTAAATGGCAAAAAATGTAAATCTTACTATCTCATTATTTGATTTGGAAACCGATATAGAAATAGCTTGTGTTTTGCTAAAGACACCGAGCTATTTTTTCATTTTATTTTTAGTTTGAAAATATTTTTAATGAGTATGTACTGTTCCATAACATAATTATATCATAATTTTTCTAACCATCTCCCCAGTTGTGAGATGTACTACATTTAAAAGTTCTGCTGGGCGTGGCGGTGCACGCCTTTATTCCTAGCATTTAGGAGGCAGAGGCAGGTGGATCTTTGTGAGTTCAAGGCCAGCCTGGTCTACAGAGTGAGTCCCAGGACAGCTGGGACTACAGGGAGACCCTGTCTCAAAAAGACCAAAAAAAAAAGTTCTTTGTTTGATATATGGATATATGTATGTATATACTCATATGCATATTCCTAATCTTAATGTTCTCTTGTTTATAAATCTAATTTTAAGTTAGCATACAAAATAATAGATTTTATTAAAGAATTTCCATACACATGTGTTATTATATTTTGGTCCTGCTCATCACCCCTCTCCCCAAAATCCCCATTTCCCCCACTTACTGGTTCAATTCCTCCCCTCACTATTTTAATTTACTTATTTCAGTCTGCATCCATCAAGGTATATATACAGAAACTTTATAGCCAGGTGTGGTGGCACACGCCTTTAATCCCAGCACTTGGGAGGCAGAGGCAGGCGGATCTCTGTGAGTTCAAGTCCAGCCTGGTCTACAGAGCAAGCTCCAGGCCAGCTGGGACTTAAGGGAAACCGTGTCTCAAAAATACCAAAAAAAAAGAAACTTTATTAAACCCTGTGATAGGACAAGAAATTCTATAAGGTCAATAAAACCCATAGGAATTCTTCCGGATTGCAAAGAAAAATAAAAATTGAGTTAATGTAATTTGTATTTATTGCTTTGTATTTATTGCAAGATTTCTAATGATAAGTCATTGAATACCTATTACGTGTTACTTCTGGCAGACGGCTGAATACTGTTTATGAACTGACAAATTGTACAGACTAAATCAGAGATCATGAACTCCATGCTATTTTTCCTAATATTGCCCTGAGAAATGTCTCAAAGAAAGGAACGTGTGAAATTTAATTTTAGTTATCATCAACCAAAGTATTCATTGACTCCAATCTTTCCAGTACACCACATTCAAGATTATGAGATATTACTTATATAATATCTCTGATTGCATAAGCTTCAAAGACATTTGGGGATGCAAATTACACTCTATGGCTTATATTAGATTTATCTAATATAAATATGAGATCTATTCATTAAATTGGGCAGGAGCAGTATGGGGGAGGTTTGGAGAGGGAAGCAGATCTAAATACCATCAAACTATAATCTGAGCACTGAGGAGGTGAAAAGTATCAACATTATGACCCCCTGACACGATGTACTGAAAGTGCATCACCTATGAGGTATTTTTCACAAGAATGCCAAACCTCGAGCAGATCATCACAAGCAGCTGAAAACCTCAAATAGAGGGAATATGTTAGAAAATGACTGACCAATACTCTTGACATGTGTCAAATCTATGAAAGGAAAAGAAATGAAATATGATAAATTGAAGGAGTCTGATGACACACTTCTAAATCTAATATAGAATCCTGAATTATACCCTGAAACAGAATAAGGAGATTTGGTGGGAAATTAGTGAAATCCACACAAATACTAAAGTTTTTTTTCAGTAGTAGTTTAATGGTTTCCTTTTTATTTTCATTTTTAATATTTGTTCAAAGGTTATATATTCTGTAACATAAGAGGAAACTTCGTAAAGGAGATATGGGAATCTACTAGTTCATAAATCACCTTTAAGCTTAAAATTATCTTAAAAGAGGGATTAGAGAGATGGGTCAGTGGTTAAGAACACTTATTGCTCTTACAGAGGACCTGGGTTCAGTTCTCATCACCCACATGACAGCTCACAACTACCTGTAACTCCAATTCCAGGGGATCCAGTGCTCTTCTGGCCTCCAGAGGCACTGCATACATGTGGTACACTTAAATTCATAGTGTTGAAATACTCATACACATAAAATAAAAAATAAATAATCAGATGTGGAGCTGGAGAGATGGTTAAGCAGTTAAGAATATTGGTTGGTCTTTCAAAAGACTCAGGTTCAGTTTCCATTCATAACTCCAGTTTATCAGGATCTGAATCCTCTCTGACCTCTTGAGCATGCACACATGTAGTACACTTGTAGACATGCATGCAAAATACCCATTCAGATAGAAAATAAAAATAAATACATAAAATCAAGTCTATGACCAAGAAAACAACTGACAATAAGTGTTGTCAAGGATCTGGGGAAAGGGTAAGCATCTTTCACTATTACTTAGACTACAAACTGGTGCAGCCACTATGGAAATCAATGTGGAGAATTCTCTTAAAGCTAAAAATAGATTTACTATATGATCCTAGGCCTATCACCCTTTGACATATGCCCAAAGGCCTATATATCCTACTACAGAGATGCTTGATCACCCATGTTCATTGCCACAATTTTCACACACACACAAAAAGAAATGGAAACAACCTAGATGTCCATCCACTGGTGCATAATCAAAATGTGTACATATACATTCTATTCAGCTGTAAAGAAAAATGAAGTTATGAAATGTGTAGATAAATGAATAAAACTGAAAAACATTATGCTGAGTGAGTTACCCCAGAAGCAGAAAGACAATTGCCATATCTTCACTCTTATTTGTGGATCCTAGCTCCTAATCTTTAGATTTCAGTGTATAATCAGAGACTACCACGGAAGCAAAGAAAGCAGAAAGGGATCATGTTTGGAGGGAAGAGAAGGATCTCTAAAGAGAGAGAGAGTAAGGCACAGGTTCTTTGAAAGGGATATGGGGGTAAATGGGGACCTCAGACTTAGGAGAAGAGATGAAGCGTAATTCAGAAGGAAAGGGAAGAGAGATAAATAGCAAAAATAGCCATAGGGAAACATATTTCATAAGCTTACTTAAAAGTACATATAATATATATAAGATACTATATATATATATATACTAATATATCACCTATACACTTAAATATATATTAATAGGGTACACATACCATACCATATAGATAAATAGTAAGATATATAGATATTTACATTTTGAGTGGGGTTACACTAGACAGTGATAATAACCTTTCCAAGTGTCATGAACTAAAAAAATAACTCCCCCATTCAAGTTGGTGGTCAGGGTAGTCAAACTCTCAGAATAGTACAGGCTATTGCCATTGTTTTTTGTTGCCATCCAGAACTTGAAGGCAACACGCTATTGCTGAAGACACGACACACTTTGGAAACATGACTTGGAAGAATAGCACTGGAACTCACCTAGAAACCTCCCTCCTGAAGAACAGCTCACATAATATCAGAAAGTGCTATTCAAGCTACCAAGGGAGAAAAACAATCAATACTCCTAGCCAACTGTAAAGCCTTCAAACCACAGCAATGAGTGGTACAGCAATATAACCCATAATGATACAATAGTGGCACTATTATCTTGGGAGTAACCAACATTGTCCTTCATGGATTGCATGGCCCAACCAATAGGAGGGATTTTATACCAGGTATTATGAACCTAGCTCAGTACCCATGAGAGGTTGTAGATCCTAGAGAGCATATGTTGCATTTGTCCTAAACTACTATAATTTTTTCCATTCTTTTATTATTACCATTATTAAACTCTTTTTCCATAGGTAACACATTATTTCTCAATCGAACTCTAGAGTCGCTTCCCCTTCCATGCGCCCCCATCCCACCCAAGTCCCTGCACTCCACCATACGATTTTTATTTCCAGTTCTTTTGTTGTGTTTCGCTATAACTTATTATTAGGTACAGTATAATAATAATATATATTATATATATATATATATCACTTGAATTGAAGATTTTTTTTCTTCCTTAAAAGATGCCATGTTTTCCATAAGGAAGTGCTCCAAGGTTCCTCATTGGCAACCCCAACCATCAGTCCTACACCTGTGCTCCACCTTGGGGTCTTTCCCTTCAATGGTCCCCCAAAATGAAGTCCAATAAGCACACATCCTGTCTTGATCTCCCTGCACTGAACTCCATGACACAGCCCAGGTACCCCAACAATGGCAGTCTACACTCTGACGGGCTGACATTCCCTTAGCTGTTTAGTCCACAAGCAGGGTATTTCAGTAGTCCCCATCTGGCATTGAAGGTTTGGAGGATTCCTGGAGAGACATGAGTCCTCAGTCCATATTAGGAGGTTAAAAAGCTGTGTCTCTTGCATGCAGATAGTACATTCATACACATACAGAAATAAATAAAATTAATAAAAATTTTAAAAAATATGTGTCTCATGTTTTTGAGTAGTGCCAAAAGCAGTGGCAGCCACAGAGTAGATGCACTTGCCAGTAAGAATTGGAGATAGACCAAACAACAATACTCTTTCTTTATTCTTTTTGTCTTTTTTACTAAGATCTCAAGTTCTATGTCTGCAGTACAGTTTCTCTAGTTTTACTGATTATTTGTATCTGGTTGTACTTTCCTTTTGGATGTTTAAGGCCACACAGTTAGCCCAAATTAACCAAGGTTTTTGTTTTCTCAAGGTCAGTTGAGGATCTGGTCCTCAGGGGTCTCTTGGGGGTTTTTATGGGGGGGAGGAGAAGGATGGGAACCACTTGCTCCTTTCAGCTTTTCATTCACCAGTTCCATCCACTCGAGGACAAATGCAGGTTTTGCTAGACTAGGCATCCTTTTCTGAAGCATGAGATTTTCCTCTCTTTAGATTGGACACTGGCTGAAGTCACATCAGTGGCTCTCCAAGACCCATCTGAACAGGAAGACTGGTGACCCACATCTGTAGGACATTTCAAGAGGTGCCCCCATGCATAATCCCCTAAGACTTGGTTGAGCTCTGAGGGCAAGGAACAAAGTTATCCCTTAGGTCTCTCGGACAAATTGGTATGGGTGTTAAGTATGGTCGTTAAGCACCCAGAAAGGCTATGTTGCACCAGCTTATTACACCTATATTGAGATTGAATCCTTTGGAAACAAACCGTATGTTATTTCCTGATTTGCATCTTTCCATTTTAATCCCATATTACTCTAAAAGATTCACACACACCAAAAACCTAAGGTCTGAAAATAAATGTTAGGTCAGCTCTAGCACCTGTTTGGGGATCCACATTAGAGCATAGTTGTCTTCAGATCATGAGGAATATAACATTAACATTGTTCAGTTTGTCTTATAACTAGGTACTTGGTACTAGCATCCACAGATAAGGGGTACCATTCGACTTTTGTTTTTCTGGGATTGTGTTACTTCACTTACCATAAAATCTTCTAGTTCCATCCATTTACCTGCAAATTTCATGAAGTCATCTTTCTTTACTGCTGCAGAGAACTCCATTGTGTAGATGTACCACATTTTCTCTATCCACTCGTCGGTTGAGGGGCACTTGGGTTGGTTCCAGCTCTCTGCTATTATGAAGAGAGCTGCAATAAACATGGCTGTACATGTATGTCTGTGGTAGGAAGAGTCTGATGGATATATTCCCAGAAGTGGTATGGCTGGATCAGGTGGTAGGCTCATTTTGAGTCTTTTAAGGGTTCTCCATACTGCTGTCCATAGTGGTTGTACAAGTTTGCATTCCCACCAGCAGTGGATGAAAGTTCCCCTTTCCCCACACCCTCTCCAGCATTTAGTATCATTTGTTTTCTTGATCCTTGCCAGCCTTATCGGGGTGAGATGATATCTTAAAGTGGTTTTAATTTGCATTTCCTTTATTATTAGAGATGTTGAACACTTTTTAAGATGTTTCTCAGCCATCTCTATTTCCTCACTTGTGAAATCTCTACTCATCTCTTTATCTTTTGAGTGAGTCATTTGTTTTCTTAATTCTTTGTTTTTTGAATAGTTTATATATTCTGGAAGTTAATGCTCTGTCAGATATATCAGCAGTGAATTTTCTCCCACTCTGTGGGTTTTCTCTTCACTTCCCTGACTGTTTCTTTTGCTGTACAGAAACTTTTGAGTTTAATAAGGTCCCACTTGTCAATTGTTGACCTTATTTCCTGAGCAGCTGCTGTCTGATTTAGAAAGTCTTTTTCCTACACATATGTCTTGTAGTCTGCTGCCAACTTTTTCTTCTATCACCTTCAGAGTTTTGGGTTTCACATTGAGGTCTTTGACCCATTTGGAGTTGATTTTTGTACAGGGTGAGAGGTAGAGGTTTAATTTTATTTTTCTACAAGTGGTGATCCAGTTTTGCCAACACCATTTGCTGAAGATGCTGTCTTTCCTCCATTGAGTCTTTTTGGCCCCCTTGTCAAATATGAGGTGGCTGAAATTGTATGTACTCAAGTTTGGACCTTCAGTTTTGTTCCATTGGTCTACAGGTCTGTTTTTGTGCCAGTACCAGGCTGTTTTATGACAATAGCCCTGTAGTATAGTTTGATATCTGGTATGGAAATCCCCCTGCATTGCTCTTTTCAGTCAGGGTTGCTTTGGCTATTCCAGGTCTTTTGTTGTTCCATATGAATTTAAGAATTTTTCCCAATCCTGTGAAGAATGACATTGGAATTTTAATTGGGATTGCATTGAACCTGTATATTAATTTGGGTAGAATGGACATTTTCACTATATTAATTTTTCCAATCTATGAGCATGGGAGGTCTTTCCATCTTCTGATGTCTTATTCAATCTCCTTTTTCAGGAGCTTATAATTTTTGTTGTAGAGATCTTTGGTGGTTTTGGTTAGGTTTATTCCTAGGTATTTTATTGTTTTTGAGGCTATTGTGAGTGGGAAGGTCTCCTTGTATTCCTTCTTCAGTTGCTTGTTGTTGGTGTAAAGAAAGGCTACTGATTTTTCTGGGTTAATTTTGTATCCCACCACTTTACTGAAACTTTTAATCGTTTCTAGGAGTTTTCTGGTGGAGTTTTTAGCATCGCTTAGGTAAACTATCATATCATCTGCAAAAATGGATAGTTTTACTTCCTCTTTTCCAATTAGTATTCCTTTAATTGCCTTTTCTTGCCTCATTGCCCTAGCCAGTGTTTCAAGCACTATATTGAGGAGGAGTGGTGACAAGGGTCAGCCTTGTCGGGTTCCTAACTTTATGGGGAATCCTTCTAAATTTTCTCCATTTAGGATGATGCTGGCTGTGGGTTTCTTATATATGGCTTTGATTATGTTGAGGAATGATCCTTCCAGTCCAATTCCCTCTAATACTTTAAACAGGAAGGGATGCTGGATTTTGTCAAAGGCCTTTTCTGCATCAATTGAAATGATCTTGTGGTTTATGTCCTTCAGTCCATTTATGTGTTTTATGATATTTACTGATTTTCATATGTTGAACCATCCCTGTATCTCTTGTATGAATCCAACTTGATCATGGTGAATGATCTTTTTGATGTGGGTCTGTATACGGTTTGTAAGTATTTTGTTGAGAATTTTTGCATCTGAGTTCTTTAATGAGATGAGTTTGTAGTTCTCTTTCTTGTCTGCATCCTTGCCTGCTTTTAGTATTAGAGTGATGCTGGCTTCATAGAATGAATTTGGGAGATTTCCTGCTGCTCATACTCTTCTGAATAGTTTTAGTAATAATGGTTGTGTCCTGTTTAAATGTTTTATAGAATTATGCTCTGAAATTATCTGGTCCTGGGCTTTTTTTTAGTTGGGAGTTCTCTTATTGCATTTTCAATTTCTTCATATATTATGGGTCTATTTAAGCTGTCAATCTCCTCTTGGTTTAGCTTTGGTGATTCCCTGGATTTCAGATATTCATCCATTTCTCTTGTTTTCAAATTTATTAAAGTATAGATTTTTGAAGAATTCCTATATGATTGTCTGGATCTTTTCTTTGTCCATTGTCATATTCCCCCTTTCATCATGAATTCTATTGATTTGGAGTTGCTCTTTCTTTCTTTTGGTTAACTGGGCTAGGGGTCTGTCTATCTTGTTTATTCTCTAAAAGAACCAACTTTTGGATTCATTGATTTTTTGTATTGCTTTCTTTGTTTCTATTTCATTAATTTCTGCTCTGATTTTTGTTATTTCTTCCTGTCTGTTGCGTTTAGGGTTTATTTGTTGCTGTCTTTCCAGTGATTTTAGCTACAGTGTTAGCTCATATATCTGCACTCTTTCTGTTTTTTTTCTTTAATATAGACACCCAGGGCTCTAAACTTCCTTCTTAGGGACCCATTCATTATTTAGGAGTGTGTTGTTTAGTCTCCATGTGTTCTTGTAGGCAGGAGGACTTATCCTGGTGTTGATAATGAGCTTTATTGCACTATGGTCTGATAGAATGCATGAAATTGTTTCAATTTTTGTATTTGTTGAGGTTCTTTTCTGTGTCCAAGTATGTGGTCAGTTTTGGAGAATGTTCCATGGGATGCTGAGTAGATAGTATACTCTCTGGTGCTTGGGTGGAATATTCGTAAGATGTCTGTGAGGTGCATTTCCTTTATTGTATTATTCAGTTCAGATGTCTCTCTGTTTATTCATTGTCTGGGTGATCTGTCCAAAGGACTCAGTGGGGTATTGAAGTCCCCTACTATGAGTGTACTGGGGTTAATCTGTGCCTTGAGGTCCTGTAGAGTTGTATTTACAAAGGTTGGTGCACCAGAGTTTGGTACATATATATTCATGATTGTGAGGTCTTCATGGTTAATTTTCTCTTTGATAAGGATATAATGGCCCTCTTTGTCTCTTCTAATTGCTTTTACTTTGAAGTCTATTTTGTCTGATATTAAGAGAGCAACTCCTGCTTTCTTTTAGTACCATTTGCTTGGAATATTTTTTCCATCCTTTCACTTTAAGTTGATGCCTATCCTTAAGGGTGAGATGGGCTTCTTGTAGACAGTATATCGATGGATTCTGTTTCTTTTTTTTATTGATGCTTTGTGTATTTCATACATCATTTTCCAATTCAGTTCAGGCATATATCCCCTTCCCTTCCCCCCATCCCACCCCTACCCATCCCAGATCATGCATTCTGCCACAAGTTTTCTGCATCTTTCTCTGCTTTTTTTGTTTTGTTTTGTTTTCGTTTTTTTAACAATAAGTGATAATTTGTGAGTACAAGCATCCTTCATGTAAAACCAATTTGCAAGCAGTTGTGTCCAAACCCACACAGCTCATGGGTCCCACCATCCACCAGGGGGGGCTTGTATGTTCAATCATGTTGATGTGTTTCTTAATCCATTCTCCCAGTCTATGCCTTTTGAATGGGAAGTTTAGCCCATTTAATATTTAAGGTCAAAATTGAGAGATTTTTCACCTTATTATACATTTGCATTTTTGTGTAGGTTTCTATTTCTGCATTTCTATTTTTTTTAATTTTTTAATTAATTTTATTTAGTTCTGTATGTGTATGAATGTACTGCCTGCATGCAAGTCTGTGCACCCGTGTCGTGCAACGCCACGGAGGTCAGAAGAGGGCCTTGGATTCCCCTGGAGCTGGAGTTCTCCTGGAATTGGAGTTTCAGACGGCTCTCGGCTGCCATGTGGGTGCTGGGGATCAAACCCGAGTCCTCTGTAAGAGCAGTCGGTGCTCTTAACCGCTAGGCCATCTCTCCAGCCCTGCATTTCTATTTTTATTAAATTTTTCTTTCAAGGTGCCTGGGGGTAGTTGCTCCTCTTCTCTGTCCTTTGAATTGCTTCAAGTATTTTCTGAAGGGTTGGTTTTCCAAACATGTATTCTTTCATCTTGTTTATATCATGGAAGATTTTTCTCTTTCCTTCAACTAGAATCAATATTTTCGTTGGGTATATTAACCTGGGTTGGCATTTATAGTCGTTTAGCACTGGGAATGCTTTGGTCCACGTTCTTCTTGCTTTCATACTTTGTGATGAAAAGTCAGCTGTAATTCTGATAGGTTTTCCCTTATATGTAACTTGTTTTTCTCTTGTGTCTTTCAGAATTTTGTCTTTGTTTTGGGTGTCTAGCATTTTAACTGTGATATGGTGGGGGGAGTTTCTTTTCTGGTCTAGTCTATTTGGTGTTCTACTTGCTTCTTGTATTTGTATGGGTTTGTCTTTTTTTAATTTAGGGAAATATTCTGCTATTATTTTGTTGACAATCTGATCAATACCATTCTCTTGGGATACTTCCCCTTCCTCTATCCCTATGATGCAGAAGTTTGATCTTTTCATAGTGTCCCACATTTCCTGGTTGTTCACTCTTGTATATTTTTAAATTTTTCATAGTCTTCACTTGAGCTTTTTAGTTGTTCTGTGTTGTCTTCCAGGTCTGATATTCTTTTTTCTGCTTCCTCCATTCTGCTTCGGAGGCTTTTTCCAATTCTTTCCTCTTGATTGGATGACTGTTCGATTTCCTTTTTCATTTCTCCCTGTATTTTATTTACTATTTCCATTTCCTTTTGGAGCTTCTTAATCTTGTCTTGTAGCTCATTGTTTTCCTTTTTCATTTCAGCATGGGATTTTGTCAGTGTTTCCACTTCCTTCCAGAGTTTGTCATTTTGTCCCTCTATCTCTTTTTGGAGTCTGTCATTTTCTCCTTTTAGTTCTTACCAAAGTTTGTCCTTGTCTCCCTCTAAGTCCTTTCTGAGTTTTTCATTCTCTCCCCTTAGTTTTATGATTTTTTTGAATATACCTGTGATTATTATTTTGGGATCTGTGTCCTGAATTACCTCTAGGGAGATCCCATTATAGGAGTCCTTCAGTGGCTCCATACAGTTTGGTGTGGAGTTATTTTGTGCTTTTCCCATATTGTTCTTTCGTTGTGCTTTTGGCATGTGGTTAGCCTTTTGCCTGTATTCTGATGTGAATCTTGAATGCCTCTTCACCTTGTTGAAGGATTGCTTTCCTTGATTCCTTCGGGTTTCTTTGTTGTATTCTCCTTATGAATGGAGTATTGACTTGTCTAGGTTTTACGCTTTCAATTTTGGTTATATATTAGAAGGTATAGTTCACCCTTCCCATTCTGTTCTGCAAGGCCTGGGTGGGTAGCAACCTGGATGACACCTGAACACTGTATTCCCTCTGCTGCCAGCAATTCTCTCCTGAGTTCCAGTTGGGGGGTAACAGTTGGCAGGGGGGGCCCTCTGGGCCGACCTGTCCATACCACACGACCCTCCGGCACATGACCCATTAGTCCACCTAAACTAATATAATTTATAACTGCATTTTAAATATTTATATTCACAGATAATTGTACCTCTCACCACTCACCAAAGAAGTTTCTTTTTGCTACAGACAATAACTGCTACAGAGATCCACAGCTTATCAAAATAAAGAGAATAAGTGACTGTGGGCTGCCTAGGCACAATTAGTACATCTACATTGCAACCCAAACAACTGAGGCTCAGGAAACATCAGGAAAGAAAAGGGCAAAAAATTGGAAGAGCCAGAGGAGCAAGACACCTGCTGATACATAGTGATTTTTCAACATGACAGAGAAGCGGTAGCCATGAAATACCCACATAATTGCCTAAACAATTCCTACATAATGACAACACCAGTTGACATAGCAATGCATACAGATATGTAAAACTTCAAAGGCCCCACTCCTGGATGAAGAGCTACAGGCAATCTGTGGCGAGAGAGAGAGAGAGAGAGAGAGAGAGAGAGAGAGAGAGAGAGAATCAGTTTCTTCCACGTGCACACACACTTGCTGAGGTAAGATAGTAATTATAGAAAAAGGTGCCAGGCGTGGTGGCGCACGCCTTTAATCCTAGCACTTGGGAGGCAGGGGCAGGTGGATCTTTGTGAGTTCAAGGCCAGCCTGGTCTACAGAGCGAGTTCCAGGACAGCTGGGGCTACAAGGAGACCCTGTCTCAAAAAGACTAAAAAAAAACAAAACAAAACAAAACAAAAAAGCATTGAGTTGTACTATACGCCATGGAAGATCCTTCAGATTTGGTGTCGTCCCAGAAGACAGTGGACCGAGTCCTTCCCTTTATTTCCCAGTCATCACTGAGCTGATTTATGCTCCACCCTGACCCTTGTCATTCAATCCTCTAGCCCAGGCCGCGCTCTGCAGGAGTTGAGTTCTCAGACAGCTCAGAACTTCTACTTTCTGCCATTGGCCCAAGAGAAGCCTCAAATTCCGGAAAAGCCGGGGGTCCTGCTGGGTCCTTTCCCAGAGAAGTGGATACCATACCATCAGGGGCATCAAACACAGCTCTTTTTTTAAAATATATTTTTTAATTTTTTTAAAATTTATTTCTGTATGTGTATGAATGTACTGTCTGCATGCAAGTTTGTGCACCCGTGTCGTGCAATGCCTCGGAGGTCAGAAGAGGGTGTTGGATTCCCCTGGAACTGGAGTTCTCCTGGAATTGGAGTTTCAGAAGGTTCTTGGCCGCCATGTGGGTGCTGGGGATCGAACCCAGGTCCTCTATAAGAGCGGTCAGCGCTCTTAACCGCTAGGCCATCACTCCAGCCCAAAACACAAGTNTTTCATACATCATTTTCCAATTCAGTTCAGGCATATTTCCCTTTCCCTTCCCCCCACCCCACCCCATCCCAGATCATGCATTCTGCCATAACTCTCCTGCATCTTTCTCTCAGTTTTTTTTTTCATTTTTTAACATTAAGTAATAATTTATGAGTACAAGCATCCTTCATGTAAAACCAAATTGCAAGCAGTTGTTCCCAAAACCACACAGCCCATGGGTCCCACCATACAGCAGGTGGGGGGGGGGCTTGTATGTTCAATCAAGTTGATCAAATGAGTGTCTAGACTATATTGCTGTAGTTTCACCATGTTCTTAAAAGAACTTCCAATGCACCCGAAAGCTTGGCAGTCAAAACCTAAGATCATCAGTAATACATATCAACATCATGTACCACTGAAAGTGCACGTTGCCTTCTCATTCAGCTTGTGTACCCTCAGTTGTGTGTACCCTCACTAGTGTTCTTGCATTCATTTTTCTCACTGGCTCTGTTAGTTCTCTCTCTCTCTCTCTCTCTCTCTCTCTCTCTCTCTCTCTCTCTCTCTCCCCTTCCATCCGCCCCTCTTTACTCCCCCCCACACCGTTTCCATGGCCCCATCCCTCTGGCCAATTCTCTTCCTTTCCTTATTCCTCATCCTTGAAATTCAGTCACAATATTGTAAGCCCAGACCATAGGAAGTAGCCACATATGAAATGAGTGCTCTATCTAAAACATCTCAGTAATGCTTGAGCCAATAATCAAATCACCTGCATACATCTCATGAAATTCTAAGCCACAGCCCAGAGTCTATCAGTCACTGAACAGTGTGGAGATAGACTGTACCCACTGAACCTTGCCCAAATTGCAGTTTTATGAGCATAATTGTCATTTTTAATCCATTAGATATTGATGCAATTTCTTAGGCAGTGAAAGATATTTACAATAGCTGCCTTAAGCTGGTGTAATTAATTGCCATTAAATGATTCTCTCTCTCTCTCTCTCTCTCTCTCTCTCTCTCTCTCTCTCTCTCTCTCTCCCGTGTGTGTGTGTGTGTGTGTGTGTGTGTGTGTGTGAGTCTGTGTCTGTGTGTTCATTTCATCCCTTAGGAGAAACTTGTACTCAGTACTCAGTAACGGTAAAAAGAGAATTCAAAGTTCATATGAGGCCAGTAGGTGTTCTTTGTTTTTCATCGTGTCTTTATAGTGATTTATTTTCCAACATTCTATTGCTTTTTGAAGGAGATCAATATGACCAAGAGTTATTGGAACATGTCCTAAGGGATATTAGGTTTGTATTTTGCTAGTTCTCATTCTAAACACGTCTGTATTGTCTAGCCGCTCACTTTCAGTACTAAGTCATCCTGCTCATCAATGAGTAAGAAGCAAAATGATCAGCGGCTTCAATCACCCACTCACGCTTTGTGTTTGAGACTGTAAGCTCCTGTCCCATATGAACCCTTCCTTTTCTGTAGATCGGGGACCACATAAATAATCAGCATTTACTTTTAAAAAGATGTTTTGATAATATTGAATTGGATAAATTTTCGTAAATTTATCACCTTGCACACAAGGAATTATTCTGAAGGTAAAAATAAAATCCTAAATACATCAACTTATCAGGAAATATTCTTATATCAAGGGTATCAAATAATAGGTCAACAATCATCTTAGCAATATTTGAGAGCCTCTTTTCCTCGCATAGCTCCTAGCTCTTAATTTTCACAGTTAAGCTAAATTACTACCTTGATCATGGTGAATTTTCTAAGAAATAGAAGATAAATTATACAATTCACGAGATGTTATCATTGAGGAAATAAAAAAGGGAATTATCTATGCCTTTTCTCTTCCTGCTACAATTACGGGACACATTTCCTGGGATACATCATTCTTATTTTGTTATTTACCAGATTAAAGTAAAGTATATTTCAATGTCCCATCTTCGAAGTCGCCTGTACTATCTGAAATCACATCAGTCTCTTCCTTTCTACTTATAGAGCAAGGAAAATGACATCAAATATCAACCAAGTTTTCATTTCAAAACATCTGTGTTTAAATCCTACATTTAAGTATTATTATTTTAATTGTAGAAGTTTATGGAGCATGCTGAGATGATTAAATATATGTATATAATGAATAATGATCAAATCAGGGTAGTTAACATTCTCATCTCCTTAGACATTTTTAAATTTTTTTAATTAGCTTAATAATCATACAATATGTACAAGCTAATCAAGTATACAATATGCATGAGTAAACCAAGGTAATTAATGCTTCCATCTTATTTTGTTTGGTACCTTCAAACTCCTCTGCCACCTACTTGCTCTATCAATGAATCACAAAAATAAAGAATAGCCATGTGACAGGATGGGTATGTTAATTTGCTTGATAATTAGCTATTAAACTATATATATATATATATATATATACATATATATGTACATATACATATATNCTAACCTGTAGAGGATGTAAGCTTGTGGCATCAGCCATGGGTTATTTCTCCAAGGGGAGAGCCAATAGCCAATTAGATTTGGGATATACAGGCACATGGCTGCCTCTGCTGCACAGTATTTCCAGGCAGGTGAGGTGTAGCTGGTGCTGACGGTGGAGTCTTGCTTGACTCAGGGAGACCCATATTTGCTTTATTGGTTTAGTGGCCTTTGGTAACACTCTCTGGCATTCCAGAGGCCATCTGTACACTTGCATGTGTGGTCTCAATACATCCCTCCCATGTTAACGTCAGGTCTTCGGCATCAGGGTCTTATTGCCTCTCCTCCTGTAGGTATCCCAACTTAGAGGCAAGGAGCCCTTACCTTTTGTGGGGCCTTGGATCCCCTGGCCAACATCCACCTGGGATAGCACAGTGGTGAAAGGCTGAGGATGAGAACCACAAGGAACAATAACATAAATATTAAACAGGTCTATGATTCATTTCCGAAATCCTAAAACCCAATCAGTTAAGAAAACAGAACTTCTGCTTTTTCTCTTAAATATAATCAAATTTTTGTGAGATGATAAATATGATCAATCATTTGACCCACGAAAAGATTTTACTGTCTATGCATCTTCTTATGTTATAGGGTGCACCTTAAACATTTGCAATCTATTTCATTAAAAATAATAAATGAGAGCCAGGCATGGTGGATCACAACTTTAAGCCTAACACTTAGGAGGTAGAGGCAGTTGGATCTCTGAGATATTGAGGCCAGACTGGTCTACATAGTAAGTTCCAGGCCAGCTGGTTCTACAAGATCCTGTCAATAATAATAATAATAATAATAATAAATGAAGGCTTATGTGAACCCTTCAAACTCCCATGTAGCTCATCTGGAGACAAAAATATGTTGAGTTTAATTATTTATTACACTACATATTTTTATTTTAGATATTTTATATATGCTAATTGAATGCAATTGTCACAGTCTGTGGGAATCATTTTGTATTAAATAGTCTATACTTTGACATTTTGTTGTTGATGGTTGTTTGTGGTTGTTGCTGTTGTTGTTGTTGTTGTTTTGCTATTTTCAGCTTTCTCCACTTAATTACAAAATGCTTTGTGATGGTTGGGATAAAATTGTCCCCCACAGGCTCTAAGTATTTGAATACTTGGTCGGTTGGTTTTCCCTGTTTGGGAAAGCTCATGGAAACTTCAGGATGTGTGGCCTTGCTGGGGGCTGGTTTTGAGAGTCTCCCTCTCCCTCTCCCTCTCCCTCTCCCTCTCTCCCTTCCTCTCACCCTCCCTTCCTCCTTCCTGCAACGGTTTAATAATGGAACCACTCAGCTTTTACCTCCAGCTGTCACCTGCCATGCCTCCCCACCATGATGAACTCTTATCCCTCAAACCATAAACCCAATAAAATCTTCCTTCTGTAAGCCTCCCCAGTCATGGTGTTTTCTCACAACAACAGAAAATTAACTAATACACCCCTCAAGAAAATATTCATTTCTTTCTTGGCAACTACATACTAATCATGAAGTATATATTAAATTAATAACCACAAGACTGAATTTCTTGGCCCTAATAATATTTGATCAAAGGGTAGACATGATTCTGAAGATTGAAATTCAAGACAGAAAGTCAAAACGTTTCAAGATTTTTAGAATTGCTATAACCCCCATAGTCAAAAACAAATCTGAAAATATGACAATGGCATTTCTACTCTTCTTTATACTTATCAGGTATCAGTACTGAAAGTATTATGCAACCTCTAAATCTAAACCTTAGGAAACACAGCAGAGGACAGGAAGAATATTAATGCATCTCTCAGCTCTCAAAGGCAAAGCTTTCCATGTAACAGATCTTTAATTCACCCTGAAGCCAAAATTGGCCAAAGTGCAGTGAATAAGATACTGCAAAGTACATATTTCTAAGTAAAACACCTATATCAAACCTCTGCCACTCAAGACTCAGGGACCATTTGTGGAAGAGAAGGCAGAAAGATTGTAAGAGCCAGAGGTGGTTGACCACAAGGAAACAGAGTTTTCCAGAAAGCTGGGAAGTTATTCATATGAACTCACAGCCATGATAACACCATGCACAAGATCCATGCAAGCTCAAGCCAGACCAAATTCCAGCAGGAAGTGGAGAAGTAGGTAAGAAACTCCAACCAGCTGAGGAACACCTGGTAATTGATACATGCTGGGAGAAGGGGATCTGTTTTCTTTAAGGGTTTGACACAAGATAGGTTCTTTTTTATTGTTATTAAACTTTTTCCATAGGTCATACATCATTTCTCAATCAAATCTAGAATTGCTGCCCTTTCCATGCCCCCCACCCCACCTGAGTCCCTGCACTCTGCCATACATGTCCTGTATCATTTTCTGAGTCTTTCCAGAGTTTTTTCCAGTTCTTTTGTTGTTGAAGATAGGTTCTTTATCTGTATACAATCCTACTATCAAAATTCTAAACCCAATACATGCTTTGTAATTAACCTAGAGTTTATTTTCAGATGTCATAATTTTGGTATATCTGCAGCATCCATATAAACATATTTTGGAAAGATATAAATGAGAAGGAACAACAACAACAACAAAAATACTGGGTCAAAGATCTAACTGGAACAGTAAACGTAAGCCCAAAATGGTAAACTTCAACATCAAAAAAAATTGTAAAAAGACCGAGAAAAAGAGGAAAGTCATGTATGGCAGAATTCATGAGCTCTGATGGGGAAGGAGCAAGGAAGGGGAAATAGGTCTAATTTGATTAAGAAATGTCATATGAAATGCACAAAACTCAATAAAAAAGATAGGTTAACCAGGCTCCAGTGGTTAGAAGCACACTAAAGGACATTTGAGGACCCAACCTTGACATATATGACAGAATACACGAAATCTGGTGGTTCAGTATATAAGTTAGGGGAAGGGTTCTCAATATGATCAAAATATGTTGTATGTTGGGCATGGTGGTGAATGCCTTTAATCTTAGCACTTGGGAGGCAGAGTTCAAGGTTAGCCTGGTCTACCTAGTGAGTTCTAGGCCATCTGGGGCTACAGGGAGACCCTGGCTCAAAAAGACCCAAAATATGTTGTATGAATGTCACAAAGCAATTAAAATTAACACAAAATACTTAATGTCTTAGAACCGGGCCTCATTTCTTCTCACCTTCTCTAGGACCTTTGTTTCTATTGCTCCCAAATACCCATGTATTTGACCTCACCTTTCCAGTCCCTCATTTCAATCATATATATATATATATATATA
>VZQC01011697.1:626226-691557 GCA_009823505.1 Rhizomys pruinosus
TCCATATTTTAGAGTAATATAAACTTAATGGAGGAAAATGTGAATTCCTAAACATAAAAAAAAAAAAACTGAGAGAAAGATGCAGGACAGTTATGGCAGAATGCATGATCTGGGATAGGGTGGAGTGGGGTGGGGGGAAGGGAAAGGAGAATATGCCTAAACTGAATTGAAAAATGATGTATGAAATACACAATACATCAATAAAAAGTGGTATAATAAAAAAGTGTGCACCACCAAAAAAAATTTCTCATTAACATTCTCTTAACTTATCACCTTGTCTGTATTAGTCATTCTCCTATTATCAGCATGAATTTTTAAAAATATTTTATCATTTTGATTTTATGTGTATGGGTGTTTTTCGTGCATGTGTGTAAGTGCACCCATGCTGTGCAATGCCCATGGAGGTCAGAAGAGGTTGTGAGATCCCCAGAAAATGGATTATGTGGATGGTTGTTAGCTACAATGTGGGTTCTGGGAATCAAACCTGGATCCTCTGCAAGAGCAACCAATGCTCTTAACTCCTGAGCCACCTCTCTAGCCCTGTCAGCGTCATTGTTTTAAAGAAACAAGACTCGGGCTGGAGAGATGGTCTAGCAGTTAAGAGCACCGACTGCTCTTGCAGAGGACCCGGGTTCGATCCCCAGCACCCACATGGCAGCTGAGAACCATCTGTAACTCCAATTCCAGGAGCACTCCAGTTCCAGGGGAATCCGAGACCCTCTTCTGACCTCCGCAGCATTGCACGACAGGGGTGTACAAATCTACATGCAGACAGTACATTCAAATAAATAAATAAATAAATTTAGAAAAAAAGAAACAAGACTCATCTTGTTACTACACAAGTTGAAAATATTCTGTATCTTCTCAACACACATAAGACAAACTCCAGGCGAAGGTGATTACCAAAAGAAATACAAATAGAAAATAAGTATTTGAAAGAATTCAGTTTTAGAAATCAACAAGTAAATTTTAATGTATTTTTCTCCAAACCCAGTGAGGGAAACTACAGAGAAATGTGACGGACCAGCAGAGCCGGGAGCAATCAGTCCGAAGGGAACAGGGAGAAGAGTAGGTGGGCAGGGATTCAGCGTGACGTGACACACAGACACCAAGAGGCTTGAGTCTGAGTGCGCTTTACTTTTTCATAAGCATTAGTTTTATACAGAGAAAGTTGGCAAGAGGATCACGTTGTTTATTCATGCTATTAGAAAGATTATACAGAACTTTTGAGATCAATCACCTTGAAAGCAATAGAGCTATTCATAAGAAATCAAAGATTTATGTCGCTTTTGTGCCCTGGTGCTAGACTGCGGTTACCAAGTTTTGCAATGTACTTTCTTGGCTAGTTTTTTGTCTTGTGATAACCTTTAAATATGAGTACGGTTTCTTTTTAACTTATAAGAATCCTTTCCTTTTGATTAATTTCTTTTTGACCTGGTCCTAACATTCCCTCCTTTGTTTGAAACAATGATTGTGTTTAACAGCACAATGGGCTCCTTAGGGGGTGAGAAGCATTCCTACAGGGCTGGGAAAGTTCACCCTGACCTCAGGTAGCTCTGGGAACTAATAACTCAAGGTGGGAGGGAATAACTATGGGAACCAGACCTGCTTCAACTAGAGAGTTGCTCCTGGACGGTTAACCATTTCCTTTCTGCCATCCATCGTGGTCCTCATAATACCATTCTAACCAGTATTCTGAAGTCTGCCTAGAAATAGATGGTGTCAATTTCAGTTAGTTCCCTGTAATTTAGGGGGTATCTAAAGTCTATTTCCTATAATGAAAGCTGGACCATTCTTAGTCATAACTGTGGGCTGGATTTTCCCGGAGACCATTTTATTAGCTAATTTAAGAAACTCCTTAACCTTATTTGGATTATAAGGTACAAATAACTTTTGCTGCTGCTGCAGTTGGTCCCATGGGTTTATATTTTTGTAGGAGTATCCTAGTATTTTAATGAAACCTTGGAGGACAGGCAGAAAATTTGTGGGAGGCATTTTCCCTGGAAACTCATCCATGTCCAATTTACAGCTTGGATTATTTGGAACTGCAAAGGACTTAGAGAGACCATGTCCCAGGACTGCGATACCAGAGCACATGATAACAATCAGCAAAGTACAACCAGGACCTTAAAAGGGGCTAGGAGCACACTCCGCCCCAGGAGGCTAACTTCCTTGAGGCCTGCACCTCCATCTGGTGAGCAAGTCACGCAGACTCCACTGGGGACGGCATGGCAGAGAAATAAGTACCTCATCATAGTGATAGTGAAAATTTTAATCAATGAAAAATTCTAGAATGGAATTTGGAAACATGTTAGCTTTGTTACTATAATAAACTATGTAAGCTAATCATGTTTTGCTCACAGTTTGGGAAGTTTCACTCCATATTCAATTGCCTCAGATGCTTTGGGGCCAGTTGAAAGGCATCATGTTAAAAGTATGAGGTAGGATATGCTGCTCACTTTATATGCAGGCAAGAAGTGAAGAGAAAGAGAATGGGGGCGGGGAGACAGCAAACTCCACAATTACCTTCCAAAGCATGCTCTCAAACACCTAATGCCCTCTCTCTGGGTCCCAACTACTAAAGTTTTGATCATCTGTCAATAGTGCCAGAGACTAGAGACAAAACCATTAACACATGGGACCTTAGGTCCATTTAAGATTCAAGTTGTAGTGTTATATCAAGGGCTCTGAGGAATGAGGAGATGGCTCCATCAGTAAAGTGTTTGTTGTTCAGGCATCAAATCCCCACACCCACATAAAAAAATCTGGGTATGGTGATACATGCCTGTAATCATATCACTGAGAAGATGGGGACAGGAGAATCCCTGGAGCTCACTGGCCAGGTAGTCTTGCCAAAATAGTGAGCTCCAGGTTTATTGAAAGACTCTATCAGAAACTAGTAATAAGGCCAGGAGACAGAAAGATGGCTCAATGGGGAAAGATATTTGTGGCCAATCCTGACAACCTGAGTTCAATCCTCAAGACCTACTTCATAGAAGAAAACTGACTTCTTCCTACAAGTTATCCTTTGACTTACACACCTGCACATGTGCACAAGTGCACATGCACATAAAAAACACACAAAATAAATAAAGGGAATTTTAAAATAGTTTAAAAACTAAGATCAAGAAAAATAGAGGAAGCACCTGACATCGACTTCTGGCCTCCACAGACACAACATACCATCCACACACACACACACACACACACACACACACACACGCATGCACACAACACAAAAACACATACACATACATACAATACACACATCCACACAAAAGCTTTGGCAAATTCATACCCTCTAACCCAATAATGTAATTTCTATACATTTATCCTAATAAGGTAATGAGAAGTACAAAAAAGATATATAGATGTCTCCTGCTATAATATTCATAATCTTCAAACTATTGCAAATAAACTGAAAGATTAACACAAGGACATATAATCATATACATTTTGTATATATTAAAAACATCATTTCAAAGAATACTAAGTGATGCTAAAATGTTCTAAAGATTATTTAAGTAAATATTTAATATGTAGTATGACACCAATGTAATAAATATCACATGACATGTCATAAATATATGAACTATAATGTTAGTAGTATTTATTTTGGAGTGATAGTGATTATGAATTTTTCCTTTGTGTTTTCATATATTGTATAAACCATGACAAAAAGTAAACATAATATTTAAAACACAAATTGTAATAGTAAAAATATTACTGCATGAACTATGTGTAAATGCACACATTGCATGTGCATAAGGGATGAAGAAATTAAGAAAGTATGTATGCTGTGTCCAAAGAAACAAAGCCACTGTGACTTGCAATGTAATATCCATGAGAATGACAGATTGCATTTACAATGAAGGAAACAGAAATGGAGTTGGCAAGCTGGGTAAGGATAGTCAACAAGGTCCAATTACAGAATCACAAAGGTACGGCAAGGGCTTGGGCAAGCTTTGATGGGAAACAACACCAGACACCTAGATCATCTTAGGCGAAGGCAACAGAGCTTGCTCATCCACATGTTTTATTGATCTAATACACGGCTAGAGATTTTTGTCCCCCAGAGTCTTAAGTTCACTTCTAAATCTGAGAGTCCCAATAAAGAAAAAGCAACATTATGAAAATGTAGGAAAAGAGCAGAAACAAAGCACATTCTCATCAGAACTGGTCCATTAGATAAGATAAAAAATTTCTCATGTCATTGGTTATGCTGGACCACAGGACCTCTTCTCTAAATACATCAAGTGCATCAGTGAGTTTTCAAATTAATAGTTATTAAAATCTAGAATCCTTCTCTTTTTCTTAATTTGTCCCAGGGACATGTATTGACCTTCACAGCTAGTATCCTGAGCAGTAGATGTATGCTGGCAAAGGCACATATTCATAAAAAATAAAGACTAGAACTATGATGTAATACTGAGAGATATACACACAAAGGGACCAGAGGTAAGAAGGAGACATATGTGAAGAGAATTTGCTATATGAAACTCATATTCAATGGTGACGTCATGTATTTCTACTTAAATATGAATATCACCACTTTTATAATAAAATTAGAGGGGCACATCATACACAAGAAGATGTCGACACATGTGGGTTTTACATGTCTAAATTCTTGGATCTAAATGATCCACTTTTGGAAATAAAGATTAAGTGGCCATTACATTCCAGTCCACAATTTAGAGACAGATAAGAATAAAAATATGCCCTTAAAAATAGCCATAACAGGGAGCTAGAGAGATGGCTCAGTGGTTAAGAGCACCAGCTGCTCTTGCAGAGGACCTGGGTTCAATACCCAGCACTCACATGGCATGCGTGGCAAAACCATCCTTAACTCCTATTCCAGGGGAATCCCGATGCTTCTTCTGACTCCTTAAGCATTGCATGTCACGAGTACACTTACACACATGTAGGCAATACTCATACACATAAAATAAAAATAATAAAATATATATTTTTTTTAAAAATAGCCACAGCGTTGGGCATGTACCCTCAAGACTTACGCCACCACAGAGATACATGCACGGCCATGTTTATTTCAGCTCTCTTCACAATAGCAAAGAGCTGGAATCAACCTAAATGCCCCTCAACTGACGAATGGATAGAGAAAATGTGGTACATCTACACAATGGAGTTCTATGCAGCAGTAAAGAAAGACGACATCACGAGCTTTGCAGGAAAATGGCTGGAGCTAGAGGACATCATGCTGAGTGAAGTAACACAGTCCCAGAAAAACAAACGACGAATGGTATCCCTCATCTGTGGATGCTAGTGCCAATTACCCAGTTGTAAGTATTTCTTGTGTAGGGCCCCCTGAGCTTCTGTACAAAGCAGTTGGACATAATGCATTTTGGAAACAACAACAACAACAGAAAATACTGCATCAAAGAACTGACTGAAACAGTGAACTTCTGCTCAAAACAGTCAACGTCCCCATGGAAAATATTGAGAAAGACTAAGAGATGGAAAGCATGTTTGGCAGAATGCACGAGCTCTGACGGGGAGGGGGAATGAGCGGGAACACGGGTCTAGATTTGTTAAAAATAAATAAATAAATACAATAAAAAAATTAAAAAAAAAAAAAAAAGAAAGGAGAAGTCGGGCAACATACATGCATGCCTCTCCACTCTGTTGTAAATTCCTGCCGCCTTGACTTCTGCACACAATGGACTGTAATTATAAATTGAAATAAACCCCTTTCTCCCTTAAAAAAAAAAAATAGCCACAGCGCTAAGCATGGTGGTGCACATCTTTAATCCCAGCACTCGGGAGGCAGAGGCAGGTGGATCTTTGTGAGTTCAAGGCTTGCCTGGTATACAGAGTGAGTTCCAGGACAGCTGGGGCTACAGGGAGACCCTGTCTCAAAAAGACCAAAAAAAAAAAAATAGCCACAGCATAATTTGGAGTAATACAAAGGGAAGGGAACAACAGCAGCATAAGGACTGGGTCAAAGAACTGACTGATACAGTTAAATTCTGCCCAAACCAGCAAGCCTCTGCAGAAAAAATCCTTAGAAAGACTGAGAAAGATACAAGACATGGATGGCAGAATGCATAAACTGGGATGGGGGACGGGCAGGGAGAGGGGAATGTATCCAAATTGGACTGAAAAGTGATGTATGAAATATACAAAATGTCAATAAAAAGAACATAAAAATAAAAAAATAAAAATAGCCACATCAGACCCAGCAAGACAGTTCAGTGTGTCAAAGTGATTACTGTACAAGCCTAATGCTCCAACTTTGGTCACTAGAACCTAGGCGAAAACCCAGAGGCAGTAACATAAGCCTCTATAATCCCCTATGGGGATATGGAAGACTGAGATTGGAGAATTGGCTAGGAGTTTACAAGACAGCCAGCCAAGAGTAGCTAGTACAGAACAATGAGACCCTGGTTCAACAAGTTGGACGGCAAGGACTGACTCCTTAAAGTTGTCCTCTCTTGTCCTCTGACACACACACACACACACACACACACACACACACACACACATACACATACACACACACACACACACATACTTTTAAAAAACGGCTACATAAAAATGTGCAGGTAAATGATCAAGCACCAAAATGTGTCCTCCAAGTTCTCCTTTTAGATTTTTAACTCAAAACACTGTTGATTGTCCACTTTCTCAGAGAATCGCCTCAATCCCATCACCAAGATACTGAACAAAAGTCCCAGGTCTCCCCTGTGGCATCACAACCAGTGCCCAAGGGTCCACAGACTGATAAAAGCCCACACCGCCATTTCTATTTATTTCTTTATTTCATGAGTGAGGCTAGACTGCTTCCAATTTTGTCACTTGACAATTTGGTTTGTGTCAGTGTCTCTCACCTCAAGGAGAAGAAAAAGAGAAAGGGAAACAGTAACGACTTATTTTTCTCTATTTCCCTCAGCATATATATTTTTCTGACACTCCACTTTCACATAGTCGAAAACTGAATCCCTGCCAAGACCTCTGAATGAGGAACGTGTTGTCATCCCCAGAGAGAATAAACTGAAAGGTGTTTGTCACCTCTGGCTGATCAGCACATTTATGGAGGAGAGCATTTTTATTTTATATTTGAGTATTTCCTACATGAGTTTTATTTGCATTTTTCCACCCCTATTACCTACCCCTCCCTCTCAATTTCTTGTTCTCTTCTTTGATTATTATTATTATTATTATTATTACATATACATATAATTATAAATATATGTGTATCTGTAATATACTGAACTCATTTATTAGTGCTCATATGTGCCCAATTTAGGGCTAAAGGAGTATTTTAAAGCATTTGATCCCAGGCCTGCTGACCCAGAAGTCCTAAGAGTATATAATTTAGATTTAATGCAGTAGTCCTCAATTGGGGGTGTCCACAGAGGACATTTGGTAATGTCTGGAGACAGTGTAGGTTCTCATAATTAAGAGTAGGGTGCTAGAAGTTTCTACTGGACAGACACCAGGGATGTAGCTAACTATCCCACAATGTATATGATTGTCTCTTATCCCTGTACTATGTGTGTGTGTGTGTGTGTCTGTGTGTGTCTGTGTGTCGGTGTGTGTCTGTGTGTGAACATTCCCAAGGAATTTGTAAAACCAACTTGAGAATATTATTATTTCATGTTCTTTATTCATACACAACTCATGCAAACACACTATATTATATACATGTGCATATTATATGTAATATGTAGTCATTATTAGGTATAATAAATATGTTTGACATATAATCACATTTAGTTGATATCTATGAGAAAGCAGTATTGAAAACTAGGTATCTGCCTGCCTATTGTTTGTGGTACATCCTTAGGGAAATGTTAACAGTGGAGACACAGAATGTTTGTATATAATTTCACATATTTATACTACATACTGAGATTCAATATGAATTCAGTAGGAAGAAACAGTGTTTTCCATAGTTGACACTAATTAAAATGGAAGCATTTTTACTATTGTTATGCTTTTTCAATTCTTTCCTATGGTTTCTGCTAATAGCAGTTGTTAATAAAGAAAAACCACCCCCATCAACACAGGTTTAGAGATAAGCCTTGAGAGTCCACTACATGCCAGGTAGTGTAGTAGTGTCAATAGAATCTGGTGTTATAGCAGTGGCAAAGAGAAAAGACCCACACACAAGGAATTTTCTCTGTGAAAAAAAAAATGCACACACAAAACCCAGAATGTCACTCTGTATAGAATTCATCAGGTATCAGGGATGGGGAGAATTGAAACAGGGGTGAGGAAAGTGTCCCCAGAGGGATTGTGGAATTCTCATGGAAAGCCTCCGTGAAGAAGGAACACTTAAGCAGACAGCTGAAGAAAGCAAGGAACAGGGTTAGTCCAGAGACATCTGGATGTAAAACACAAGATGTCATGGGAAGAGCATGTGCAAAAGTCTTGCATTAACAATGCACTTTTTTTAACATTTTTAAAATTTTTATTTATTTTCGTATGTGTATGAATGTACTGTCTGCATGTAGGTTTGTGCACCCGTGTCCTGCAATGCTGTGGAGGTCAGAAGAGGGTGTCGGATTCCCCTGGAATTGGAGTTAAAAACGGTTTTCAGCCCCAATGTGGGTGCTGGGGATCAAACCCGGGTCCTTTGCAAGAGCAGTCGGTGCTCTTAATTGCTAGGCCATCTCTCCAGCCCAACAATGCACTTTTGAAGCAGAAAACATTAATGGTCCAGTGGAGCTGATGGATCTCAACATTTTGAATTTTGTTTTAGAGGTCCCTGTGAAATTTATAAAATCAACTATGTGGTTCTGTTCTCTTCTCCCTGAATTTCTGCTCTCCTTTACTGAATGGAAGATAGAATGTGGCCCATAATTAGGGAAACTCTGTGCTTATTGGATAGCCAAATATCAAGGGAACATGGTCACTTTACACTTTACAAATGACTAAGGGTGTGGGAAATAAGAAAAAGATGGCTGAATTCAGACCTTAGTTTAATATAATACAAATATATAAATGTAAACATTAACTCAGGATTTGGAGCTTGTTGCATAGAAGAAATATCACCATTCCTGGAAAGTTATTCGTGCCTATGGAAAAGATAGGAGGAAAGCCTAGGACAACTATTAAGATGAGGAATTTGCTCGAGGCCTACAATACTTTTAATTTAAGAGTGTAGAAACCTATTCAAGGTGAATCAATGAACAGGCACAGGGAAGAATGGATAAGAAGCAAAGTACAGGAAGAAGCTCTATTTAAATAGTTTCTTTAAGAGATTTGCAAAATCGCTAAGACAACAGGCCACTTCCAGCCCTTTGAAAAATCTTTCACTGGTAAACTGTGCCTCTTTTAAAAAGAGATTAATTATTTGATAATTTCATAAAATGTATTTTTATCATATTACCCTCCATTCTTCCTTCTAATTTTTCCCAGATCTAACACCACATTCCTTCCCTCTTCCAATTTCATGTCCTTTTATAAATAACTCATTGTCTCCAATTTGAGCTCCCCATATACTCCTATGTGTGAGGCCATCCACTGGAACATGGCCAATCTACCCCAAACCACGCTCTTCAAGTAACCTGACTCTCCCTCTCCCAGAACTGAATTGTCCATAATTCCTTTGTGGTGAAGCCTCGTCATCCCCTCCCCCATCCATGCTGGAATGGTGAATGGCTTGGTCTTGTGCAGTTCTTGTGCAGGCCTTACCAATCACTGTAAGTTCCTAGGTTCACTGGGTCCTGTCATGTCCAGAAGACACAGTTTTCTCTGGTTGTCCCTGATTTCTGGCTCTTAGAATCTTCCCACCTCCTCTTCTGCGATGGTCCCTAAACCTTGTAGAAGTGTGATATAGAAGGCCCATTTGTAGCTGAGCACTCCACTAAGACTTATTCTCTGCAGTTTGACCACCTATGAGTTTCTTCATTAACAATCATCCACAGCACAAAGAATAAGTTGTACCTCTTACTAGATGTAGCCTTCCCTCTTCAATGGTCCAAGTCAACTTAGTCACCTTATAATAATGGCTCCCGAAGAGACATGTTTTCATTTTTCTTTGTTATATTCTCTTTTTTTCTTCCTTTCTTTCTTGGTAGAAGCTCATCTCTGAGATTCACATATTGTCCAAAAGTTCTGAACTTCTAGATATATTTGAGAAATAGGCAAAGGATTTAAATGTCCAGGTCAGTAGTACCTATTTTGTTTGTTTGTTTTTTTTGTTCATTCATTTGTATATTTGTTTGTTTGTTTGAGACAGGGTCTCCCTGTATCTCCAGCTGTCCTGGAACTCACTATGGAGACCAATCTGGCCTGCATCTCACAGGAATTTGCCTGCCTCTACCCCTTTAATGGTAGGATTAAAGGCATGGGTCACCATACCTGCTGAATGGTTCCTAAAGTAACACAGGATACTCTAGAAGTTATACTTCAAGTGTGCCACTCCATATTAGATGTAAGTCTAGGAAAAGCCAGAAAGATTTTTTTTGCATATGTGTGCCAAACTATTTCAAGGGGTATAAGCCAAAGGACCTTAATAGGGAAAAGAAGGGCCCACTCTCACTCCTCTATACACACATGAAAAATCTTTTTGTTCGCTGATAAAATTTGGTAATTTGGAGGAAAGTGAGGAAGAGATACAAGACATGGAAGTTGCCTCAATTGCCTTTTCATTGGCCTAAATTATGGCTCTTGATCATAAAACTTTTGGGTCCACAGTCCCCTCCAGGCCCAAATTCATGTATTTCTTGACCCTGTTACATTACATGAAGGAGTGACATATACGTGTACCTGAAATTATTGTCCCTAATGGTGCACTTATAAATGAGTATTTCCTGGTCAAGCTACAGCAACCCTTCTACAAGGTCATTAAGGTATATCAGACATGCTTTACTTCTAGTGGAAACCCTTGGGAGAACACTAAAACACAAAATCCTATTATGTTTTGTAACAAACCAGCAAACTGTGACATACAAGGGTGGTAAAATGAATCATTAGGTAAAGCTGATTGCTGCATAAGCCTGGTAATCTTACTTCAACCCCCAGGAGCCCATACAAGTAGATGAAAACTGACTCCAAAAAGTTCTACATACACAGCTTCACATACACCACACACACACACACACACACACACTAATAAATAAATCTTTTTAATTGAGCAGTTCTTTATCACATCTCTATTCAGATACAGCCAACCGATCTGATTCATGTCTTTACCTGGACAATTAATTCGCATTTGCCTTCTTTGACCATAAGCAGTTGGTAAATATAGAAGGGAAAGGAGCCACAGTCCCAAGAGCAGCTTCTGTGGAGCTGTATGACCTTTGCAATGCCTTTTCTATTCTTGTCCTCTGAAGAATCAGAAAGTATATTTTAAAACTTCTTTTTTTTTTTTTTTTTTTGGTCTTTTCGAGGCAGGGTCTTCCTGTAACCGCAGCTGTCTTGGAACTCAACTCTGTAACAAACAGGCTGCCTTGAACTTCTATAGTTCCTGCCTCGCCTCCAGTCTAGGATTAAAGGCGTGCGCCACCACGCCCGGCATTAAGACTTCTAAGGCTCCAAGCAGGGCATGGCTGGTGGCGACCCCTTTAATCCTAGCACCTTCGGAGGCGCGGGCGATCTTTGTGATTCAAGGCCAGCCTGCTCTACAGGAGGTAGTTCCAGGAAAGCTGGGCAAGGAGACCCTGTCTCAAAAAAAAAAAAAAACAACAAAAAAAAAAAAAAAAAAGAAAAAAAAAAGAGAAGCTTCTAAGGCTCCTTACTGCCTCACTATCTGCAATTCATGTACTGGTGTGTTTCCCAGTTAGCACGATGTAGTCTCCAGGTCGAAGGGAAAAACACAACCAATGGACCTAAAGATTCAGTAATAAGATTCAGTTAGGAAGAATCAGGACATCAAGAGACAGGGCAGAGGTTGGCCTTCGAAAAAAAAGGAAGGAATGTGTAAACCAAGGTTTATTGACTTAAAGGTCACAGTCCATCACTGAAGGAGACCACGGCAGGAACCTAGATCCTGGACCTGAAGCAGAAACCATGGAGGAATACACTTACTTGTTTTCTCATAGCCTCATATTCAGCTACCTTTCTTATATATCCCAGAAATACCTGTCCAGAGAAGACTGCCGAGAATGAATGGAATCCTCCTATACAATTAGGAATCAAGAAAGTGCCCCATGGTCGTATCCATGCAACAATCTGATAGAGGAAATTCCTGAATTGAGATTTCCTCTTCCTAGGTACGTCTGGGATTGAGTCAAGTTGTCAAAACCTAACCAACACAATGGATTCAAAGAATGAGCCCATTCTTGTAAGTGAAGGAAGAGGGAAGAAAATTGCAACTTATAGAAGAATGGGAAAGTTTTCTACTCTTGCATGTGTTTGTGGTCAAATGTATACATGTGCTTGGGTATGTGAGTGTGCTGAGGAATGGATGTGGAAATACATGCATGTGCTAACCAGATTTATCAGAGTAGAGGCAAAATCTTACTATAAGAATCAAGAGACTATGGGCTGGAGAGATGGCCTATGCGTGTTAAGAGCCCGACTGCTCTTACAGAGGACCCGGGTTCATCCCCAGCACCCACATGGCAGCTGAGAACTGTCTGAACTTAACCTAGGAGAACCAGTCCAGGGGATCCGAAACCCTCTTCTGACCTCCCACTACCGCGGCACTGCTACGACGCGATGGGATGCTTCAAAACTTAGCATGCAGACAGTACATTCATACACATAAAGAAATAAAAAAAAAAATAAAAAAAAAAAAAAAAGAATCAAGAGACTGAAGGGAGTAACGAACAGACTAAAGAATCAAAAGGCCAGCTGGAACCAGTGAAAATGTAAGCAAGCAAAGAGTTAATTTCTGAGCACACACATGAACCGTATCAGAAAGGAGAACAACATGGATTGCTACATAAACAGAATGGGACTTCCACTACCATCAACCCCACCAACCAATCTTCTGGGACTCTGACTATCCACTGAGGGTCTATTAAGGGCCAATTATTGTGTTGTCACCTACCAGAGGCATAAAGATAAAAATCTATCAACACAGTCTGTCTAGTCAACTTCAGGAAGAGTAAAACAGGTCGTGACTGCCGTTCTCAGAGAGGAAACCCGCTGAGCTTCTCAATCTTTCTTGCTTAGGTTATAAAGCAGCATAATCAGGAAAGAAAAGCTGCTCCCAGTACACACTCTAGCATCTTCTGTTGGCTTTAAAACACCAATAGGAATAAAGAGCTTAAACAAAGTTGTATAAGAGATTCCAGAAAACCTCTAGCCTCCCCTCCTCTCAGAGTATGAAGCTCTGATTTACAGCACTGATTTGCAGGGGGACCCTCTTACTGTCCAGTCAGCTGAATTTCTGCAAATTTTACATGCCCAAGGGTTGAGTTGCTGTTTTGAATTAGTTCCTCTTGCCAGGGGATATAAGAAAAGGCTCCCAAAGGAAGCCTGCAAAAACAGCTCATTACTGTGCAATCCATTCCCCCGCCACCTTGCAGAAGATTCAGGCAGAAAAGCTTTGTTGCCACTGTCTGATAACAGAGGTGGTGGCCTGAATACTAACCAGAAAGCGGCAGTGAAGGAAATGCTTTCTGAGAAAATGTGTCTCTTCTGCAAGTAGAAAAACAACAAGACAAAAACACACAGGTCTCCATTCACAAATCTCAAGTGGGTAGAGTTGCAAGTGTCTTGGGAAGAATTGGGAAGGTTAGGTCTGGGTGTCTGGTTGGTGCAAGCTGTTTTCAATGCTTCCCGTCTGTGAGCTCACACACACTGCAGTCGGTTTGCTCAAATGAGTGCAAACAAAGGAATAAATTTGTTTGAAAGGGCAGGCTTCATTATACTCTAATTAATGTAAATCTCACCCACAGAGAGGAACCAAAGTAAATAGCTATAGTAATTAAAGTTTGGAGCGATTATTTTGCTTTGGTTTGGTTTGGTTTAGGGTGGGGGCAACTTAAGAGTGCCTGAAAAGGATTCAGATTTGATGGAGATTTTAGGATTTTTAGGATAATTTTAAGAACAAACTTCTTAACCCAATGGGATTGGTTGTCCCTAATCCAGGTCAGTAAAATCCTTCTTTGGAAGAGAATAACCTTCTCACAAAAAGCACAAAACCTTAATTTAAAAAAAGGGGGTTGAAAAAGATCAAGAAACAAAGTTGGGTACCAAAAATCTGTGAAAACTTTTTAAAACATAAAAGAATAAAGAGGAAAAAAAATCAAATCATAGTGAAATACCTAGATCAGCAGACCTGAAAACTCAAGCAAATTGCTCAGCAAATAAAGGGAAATTGTACTGTGCTTATGTAACTTCATAGAGTATCCTCAAGTCTCCCCAAGCAAAAGGGTTAGATGCAAAAAAAGGAATTGTCAAATAAAGCATTGTCCTGAAAGACAGTATTTGATTAATGGGAAAGAATTATAAATCCCTGGGGATTAGTCACTATTTGATGTAAGTCATAAAAACACAAGCAAATTTCTCAAAGTAGCCCAAGATGTATTGCATAGAAATTCTGCCAGGTTCATGATCACGCAGCAATCACTTGAATAATCAAATCCCCAGCAATAACCAGTAAGTTCCAAGTTGTTTTCAACTGTCCATGATGAACTAACATGGACACACATTAAGGCACAATAAAACACAGTAGTGTCATGATGACTTTTACTTCTGACATGTTCATACTGCCGTATGAGGTAGGCAAACATGCAAAGATCCTAGCCAATGGACATCAGCAAGTGTAAGGGCCAAGAGGCTAACCTGAGCCTTTGGCACCTGATAGCCAGAGAGAAAGCCATCCTGCCTAGAGCGAAAAGAAGGTTTTTTTTTATTTATTTCTTGTTATTTAGTTGTTAATTCTGTCTTTAAGTATTTACAAGAAATAAAGCTATGAAGTGCTGGTGTGCTCATCAGAACTCTCCATAGAAACAAAACAATATATCTCAGTCAAATAGCCACATCAATTTTACCATCAGAGAGAGGGTCTAGACTGGCCTAGAACATGAGAGAACATGGACTTTTATTCCTAATGTTATGGAAGTCTATTGAAGAATGTTTAACAAGGAGTCACAAAGACTTAACAATTATCAAAAGATGATGCTCCTGTGTGAAGATGATTCTTTAGGAGAGCAAAAGTAGAGAAAGCAGTTAGGTTTAATATGGTGGTCCAGAGGAGTTATGGTACCTTAGACTAAGGGTTAATAATAGATCGAAAGGTTACCCCTGGACAAACTGTCAGTCCATGAAAGGAAACAGCCAGAATTGACCAGAGTCCAAGTCAACAGCTCCAGAGAGAGTGGACTGTTTTACTTCTCGTCCACCTGTGCCCCTTTTCTAAGCCTAGGGAACAACCTGCGGAAGAGGGGGCGTGGTAGAATGTAAAGGCTCCGATTGGGGTGAATAGTGAAACTACAGCGATGTAGTCTGGACACTCATTTGATCAACTTGATTGAACAAACAACATGTCACCCCCCACTGGATGGTGGGGCTGTGGGGGTTTGGACACAACAGCCTGTAGATTGGTTTTGCACGAAGGATGCTTGTACTCATGGATTATCACTTATAGCTAAAAAAGGGGAAAAAAAAAACAAAAAAAAACAGAGAAAGATGCAAGACAGTTAAGGCAGAATACATGATCTGGGATGGGGTGGGGGTGGGGGGGAAGGGAAAGGGAAAAATGTCTGATCTGAATTGGAAAATGATGTACGAAATGCACAAAGCATCAATAAAAAAATTAAATTAAAAAAAATAATAGATAGTAGTCTGATTTGTGATCTGTTTCAAAGCTCGAGATAAGACTTGATGAGTGATATAAAGGGTAAAAACCTAACACAACTATTGAACTTTTAGTTTGAGTACATTTTGAAAATTACAAGAAGGGTGAAGTCTAGGAAAGCAAAGATTTCAAGGGGATAAGGACATGTTGAGTCAAAGATTTTGGTTAAACATCCGAGCACAGAATCTAAACATATGAATTTCAAGCTCAAATAAAATGTACAGTTACAAAAAGGAATCATTACTATCTAGGTGTTTAAAAGTCACAGGGCTGTCTCTGAATACTTAGTAGATGTTAATAAGGAAGGCAAATAGGGAAGGGAGAGAAGAAGGAGAGGACTGAGAGATGACAAAATGTAGAATTTGTGTTTGTTCAGTTGTTTATATGTTGCTGGTAGAGAGAGAAAGAGCAGATGATACTCAAGAAAGTTTAATGGATAAAGGAAATCAAATCCTTAGGTTATTGAAAGGGGATGGGAGAGATGTACTCTGCAACTGATGAGCTGGAGTGTTAACACAATAGCTATGACAAGAAAGAAAGGCAAAACAGAAGGTCCCAGGCCTTCACAAATATGTTCATGGAGTTGATGGGAAAGGGTGAAAGAGGTTCTTATTTGAGTCTTTCTATTTTATTTTTCTGAATGAATTAAGAGCTAAGTCGGGAGTGGGAGTAATAAGATGAGGTGGATGTGTGGGTCTAATATGATCAAAATATACTGTATGAAATGTTCAAAGAGTTAGTAAAATAGTTCTAGAGGAGTGTAAAGGAAAGAAAGCAATACTGAAATTTTGAGGAAGAAAGAGTTTGACATAGTCTCAAACAATGGGAGAGCACCTGACTGATGAAATAAAAGTGGATGGTGTCAGAGGCCGGGCATAGTGGTGCACACCTTTAATCCTAGCACTTGGGAGGCAGGGGCAGGAGGATCTTTGTGAATTCAAGGCCAGCCTGTTCTACAGAGTGAGTTCCAGGACAGCCAGAGCTACAGGGAGACCCTGTCTCAAAAAGACCAAAAAAAAAAGTGGATGGTCAAGTTGACCGAAATTTAAAGCCATTAACTGGAATTGATGCCAATAGCAAGGTGCACTTTTTATACACCCTCAGATGTATGATGTTCAGAGATTTGGGGTTCACTTGAGTTAGCAGGACCAGTGACATACAGGCCATTGATATAAGTAGAAGACCCTCTTAGATGTGAAAATTGCTCAGGAAAGCAATTTCCAGAGCAGTAGAACCCAGGGAGAAAAAGGAGGGGGGAGGGAAGGAATATGACAGAATTTCTAAGATAAAGGGGTGGCCAAGAGGTCAGAAGACACAGTAAAGAATTAGTAGTTGGCCAAAAACCTAATAGTGTTGTGCTTTTCAAACGAGTAGGAACTGAAGTAATACGGGTGAGGAAGGGGCTAGAGAGATGGCTCAACAGTTAAAAGCACTGGCTGCTTTTGCAGAGGACCTGGGTTCAATGCCTTGCACCCACATAGCAGCTAACAATTGTGTATCCGTAACTACAGTTCTAGGAGATCTGAGATCCTCTTTTGATATCTTCAGGCACTGCACTGGGTGCACAGACACACATGCAAACAATGCACTCGTACACATAAAATAAAAATAAAAATAAAAAAGATGGGTGAGGAAAAAATGGTGGATGAATTGATCAGTGATTCTCAACTGAGGCATTACTGTGCTCTTCTACTCTGTGTCTTCTGCACACATTTTTCTTTCATTATTTTTATTTAAAATTTTAGTTCATTTTGTGAATTTCATACAATAAATTTTGCTCATACTAAAACTCCCCTGTCCACACCCCTCTCATAGCCTCCCAATGAGATTTCATAGACTCTGTCATATGTATGAAGGCATTTCAAATCAAATTTCTGTCTCTAAATGTCCTTCGGTATGTGTCCATCTACTAGAGCCTGGTCACCCTATCTAGTGTCATTTCCTTAAAGAAGACCAATTCTCCTTCACCAAGCAGTGATCCTTCAGTTAAGGCTGGGCTTTCTTTTTTTTTAGGCTGAGCTTTCTTACTCATTTCCCCACTTCTAGGCCGAGATTTTGTCTGGTTTGAGTTCGTATGAGTCTTGTCCATGCTGTCACCACTGGTGTAAGTTCCCATGATAAACTTCCCAGCTGTTTGGAAAACTCTGCTTCTTTGTGGAGACATTTTTTATTAATGCAGCTAGTGAGAGGATGCTAATGTGCTAATGACTTCTAGTGTTCAGAGGCCAGGAATACTACTAAACATTTCATAATGTGCAAGACATCTCACAACAGAGTGTCTATTGTACCAAGATTGGAAAACTCTTTGTCAGTTAATGAAGGTAAAGGGACTAATTTTAGGAGAAAGAGATCTAACCATTCCATACAGTGGCAGAGCATGAAGAGTGAAGATGGCGCGGGAAGTCAACTTAATGCAGGACAGAAATAAAGCTTTATGGAAGGAGAGTCTGGGAGTAAAAAGATTGACTATCTGGTAGGGACAGAAGATGTTAGTAGGATTTATTTGACCCTGATAGAGGAGATGGAAGAGCAATTCTATATACAGCTTTCTTCTTTGGACTAGTATCCTGACCTTGGATGAGTTGTAGAGGTGGCAATGGCAGGATAAAAGATGAAAAAAAGCATACATATACATATATTCACCATCACTACCACCTACCTTCCTTACAGAGAGAGAGAGATAGAGAGACAGAGACAGAGACAGAGAGACAGAGAGACACACAGAGAGACAGAGAGAGACAGAGACACAGAGAGACACAGAGAAAGACAGAGAGAGACAGAGACAGAGAGATAGAGACAGAGAGAGACAGAGAGACAGAGACAGAGACACAGAAAGAGACACAGAGAGAGAGACAGAGAGAGAGACAGAGAAAGACAGACAGAGACAGAGAGAGACAGAGAAAGACAGAGACAGAGAGAGACAGAGACAGAGACACAGAGAGAGACACAGAAAGAGACACAGAGAGACAGAACGACAGCCAGAGAGAGACAGAGAGAGACAGAGAAAGACATACAGAGACAGAGACAGAGAAAGACAGAGACAGAGAGACAGAGAGAGACACACAGAGAGACAGAGAGAGACAGAGACAGAGACACAGAGAGAGACACAGAAAGAGACACAGAGTGACAGAGCGACAGACAGAGACAGAGAGAGACAGAAAAAGACACACAGAGACAGAGACAGAGAAAGACAGAGACAGAGAGACAAAGAGACAGAGACAGAGACACAGAGAGAGACACACAGAGAGACAGAGAGAGAAACAGAGAGAGACAGAGAGACAAAGAGATACAGAGCGAGAGAGAGAGAGACAGAGAGAGACAGAGAGAGAGACAGAGACAGAGAGAGATAGAGAGACAGAGATTACTGAAGAGAGAATCCCAAGTCTTTCCTTGCCTGCTGGCAACAAGGAAATTCAACCTAGGCTTCAACTCTAGTCATTGAAAATGAGATGTAATTTCATATAGTATCAATATAAATATCTATAAATAGGCAAAAACTCAAAGTCATAAAACTCCATATTAAAATGTCATTATTTGTAAACTATAGATGGTGAATATGTGCTATGGTATGATTTTAAAAAATATATAAACTGTTATTTTGCTGGTTAAATGTACCTCAAACTTGTTTATATTTTGGCAATTTTAAATGTTCCATTTTTATTTCCTCCTTTGTGCTAAACACTACAAATTCAGGAGTATTTGTACTTATTGGCATTTAAAGACTCCCCAGTTTGCTCTCCATGGCCAGAGTTATCAATTGAAGAAAAAGTTATAGATATGGAGAAATTACGTTCCCAAAAGGAGACAAATGATTTTACTGATGGCTTAAATAAAAATTCAACCACTTGGGGCTGGAGAGGTGACTCAGTGGCTAAGAGCACTGACTGCTCTTGCAGAGGATCCATGTTCGATCCCCAGCACCCACTTGTTAGCTAACAACTGTCTCCAGTTCCAGGGGAATCCAATGTCCTCTTCTGACCTCTGTGGCATTGCATGACCCAGGTGAACTCGCATACATGCAGGCAATATGCTCATAAATATAAAATAGTACAAAACATATTTTTTAAAAATAATACATAACATATTTTTAAAAATATAACCAGTCTATGTCAAAAATTGTGACCAGATTAATATAGTACTTTATAGTGTTTCTAGTATTTTAAGTGTATTTCTAGACATTTCTTAGGGAATATCAAAACCCACAAAAGTTTGAAGATGATTCTTCAAATTCAATTGTTGTTATATTCAAAAATATATAAGGATTTAAAACTGTGTCTGTGACAGGAAGTCTGCTTTAAGATGTGCTACTTTTCATCTTTTTTGCAAGAGATGCAGACTATTACAAAGTTTCAAAACTAGTCAAATTACAAAGTGACTGTGGGGAGCCAAGCCCTAGGTGATACATCTACAATGTAACTTCTACAGCTAAGACTCACAGAATATCGAGGAAGGGAGGAATGGGAAAACTTTTCAGAGCCAGAAGAAAACAACATGCTGCTAGATAATGCATTCTAGACATGATAGGGAAGCTACCCTCATGAAATCCACAGTATGGTCACCTAACAGGATCTGTACAATGACAAAGCCAGTTAACATGGCAAGGTGGATGGGGAAAATTTCATCGGGTTATACGTCAACATGAATGGATTTTGAGGGAGCAGCAATCAATCCTCTCCAGGGACTAGCTCCCTGAGAAGTTATTTAATCTCAAGTGGGCAGCCCTAAAAAAATGTACACAAGAGCACAGAAGGACCTCTAAATGTATTCAGTACACCATATACATATATATGTATATTTGACTTATACCATAATAAATATACAAAGATGAGAAAGGTTGAGGGTAGGTAAATTAAATGGAATAAAGTTATTTATTTCTCTACAGATGGAAAAAGCATAGGAAGAGGAAAGGAATGAAAAAATTCTGTCATCTAAATATGTAGCATTTTAAAAATTATTTTTATTATTTTTATTTTATGTGTATGAGTGCATTGTCTACATGTGTGTAAGTGCACGTGTGTTATGTAATGCCCACAGAGTCAGAAGAAGGTGTTGGACTCCCCTGGGACTAGAGTTATGGATGATTGTTAGCTGCCATGGGGGTGCTGAGAATTGAACCCAAGTCCTCTTCAAGAGCAGCCAGGTTTCGTAACCTCTGAGCCATCTCTCCAGTCACACATCTAGCATTTTTATTTGTTGCCTAAATGGGGTTTGAAAAACGAGCAAAAAGGAAGAAAGGCAGAGGAAGAAGAGGAAGGTAAAGGATAGAAAAGGTGGGAGAGAGAAGAGAGTTTGAAGAAGGAGAGAAGAAAGACCTAATGCCAGGAAAGGAAGTAGAGAGGAGATGCTGTGACATCCCTCTCTCCCCTGCCTCACAAAACTTCTCATCTGGAAGCTGATGGCCGTGAGAAAAGTTGCAGCCCTGTTGTGAATGAAGAAGCAATGAGGACTTTAAATGAAAGCAAAATCAGCAAAATCACAAAGTAGTAAAGTGAGGATGTGTTCAGGAAGTTCAGCACCACGACAAGCAGATGAGAAAAAGGAGTCAAAGGTTTTTCTCACCAAGTTCAAAGAAGACTGCATTACCATGGTCATCAAATACTGAACAAAAGAAACATTTTTAACTTTGCCTATTAAGTGCACAAATTACTGTTAAATTTTTTAAATGCTGTCTGTTTTATAAGTTTAATAAAGAAATGCATATTTGAACTAAAGGTACAGAAAATGTCTAGTTATTCATCTTTGAAAGGAAATTCATACAGAAAATGCTATGCAAGCTGAAGGAAATTGTTAGCCCAGCCACTCTGAAACATTACCAAGGCATTAGGGCTAAATTGGCTTTTAATGACTATTTGATGAAAAAAAGTCAATAAACAAATGAATAGATGAATGAATAAATGGAAGCAAACTGGTCACAGAATCTTTAAAAATTGCAGCAAAGTTAAGATTAAAAGATTCCAATAGTGGAAAGAAGATACTTAGGTTATCAACTAACCAAAAATGTCTCCCCCTTCTGACATTCCAAAGCACCACTCAGCTTTCAATGATACAATATATGTATATTTACATTAAACTAAGCACATAGACTTGACAGCTTAATTTAGAATCTTTTCACTTCACCAGTTTGTTTCTTCAGAAATCTGCTTAACAGGGATGAAATGCCCAAACATACAAACTGCGGCATTTCCGATGCTGAATGGCAATGAGCAACCTCAGTGGCACAGTGTGACAAGCATTTCCTCCCAAGAAAGCTTTTCCGGATGTAAAATGGCATCCTATTTGTGTTGCTTGAGACAGAGTGATTTGCCCTCCACTAAACTCGCTTTGCAACTAATCCTCTCCAAAGCCAACCAAAGAACTCTGTGCATTAAGGGATTTGGTCAATAACTATGTTTTAATAACTATCAGATCACCAAGCAATGGAGTTCTTTTACCTGAGATTTCCCTCTTGACAGGGACTACTTTAAAAACACAGGCACTGGGAGATGGAGTAGAGAGTGAAGCCAAGAGGAGTGTGAATTACCAGTACATCAGATCCCTGGACATTAATTGTCAAGCTTAGCTTTTTGGGTAGAAAAGCTGCTTTCCAGAGGCAGTGTGTCTCACATTGCATGTTGATTCTTTTAAGTTACAGAAGATGTAAAAGTGGGAACTTATCCCCAAAGGACACATCCTCAAGCATAAATTAATGGCTCCATCTAAAAGCACTAAAAATATTGGCTATGAATCTGGAAGATAAATAAGCTGGTCCTATCATCATGTTCTAACCTGACTTAGCACTTCCTACCACACCTGCCCTGAACACTATAAAATATCCCACTTCATCTTTATCTCCTCTGTTGTTATCTTGCAGTTTTTACATAGATTTTATAAAGAATGTTAAAATAAAGTTCCATGTTAAAAATCTCCTGCTGTTATTTTGTTTCATTTTAGTACAAATTCTGCAGGTCCCACCTGCAGAGCTTGTGATTGCCCACTTGAAATTTGAACTGAAAACAATTTTCTGACAATGTTAGAAATAATTAACTTCTCTCTTTGGGACTCAGTTTCTTCATTTGAAAAAAAATGGAAGAAGCCTAGTATCTCTACTATGAGATGATTATGGGAAATGGGTGATGCATATAAAGTGTTTAGTAGATTTGCATGTAATATGCATTCAGGCAATGCTCACCAGTAATAATGGCTATCTATCATAATTATAGCTGTTCTTTGGAGTTACCAAACCTTAAAGCCGGCAGGGTTTAAAGTTCTTCGGAACAGGTCTGAGAATGTAGGTGAGTTAGTATAGTGCTTGTCAGTTAGTGTAGTGCTTGTCAGTTAGTATAGTATCATGAATGAAACGCTAGGTTCAGTCTTCAGCACTGCATAAACTGAGCTAAAATCCCAGCACTTAGGAGATGGAGGCAGGAGGAACAGAAGTTTCAATGCTGTCCTCAGCTATACAGAAAGTTCGAGGTCAAACTGGATTATGTGAGACCTGTGTGAAAAGAAAAATCTTTTTTTATTATTTCATTTTGTTCTTTTAAACAAATCCAGGAGATCCCACCCCCAGAGATTGTGACTGAATTAATGAGATGCTTCCAAACTTCCCCACAGGTCAAAATGAGCTGCCAGAGAGGAAAACCACAACCTCTATCTTATTTTACAGACAAGGTGACTGAGTCCCAGGAAGCTGAACTGACCTCCTCAACGATACATGACTATTTAGGATATATGATGCAATGCTAATATAAATATTTAGAATGTTTGCAACTCCAACCCACACTCTTTAAGTACACTTTCTTTTTCTTTTTTTTTCTTATATCTTTGAAGTATCTCCTCAGTAAAGTTCTACCCAACAACAAATTTCTTGTCTCCCACACTATGTATTTTTCTCCTATAAAGAAGCTATGGAAAAGAAAATGCCCAGTTTGGGGATAGATTACCTCTAATGGGCAGACCAGTCTTCAGTCTGAGGAATCCAAGATATTAAGGATCTAGGACCCAAAGATGATTTCTGAATCCTGAAGAATGAAAGGATTTCTAGAGAGAGAAACATCAGTGGCTCTGGAGACCTATGTGAATGAACACTATGTTGTCACCATTGGCCTGTGGGTTATTGTGGTACAAGCTATAGTCAGTGTATGCTGTGTAGACTAAAGAGTAACCTTCATAGAGCCTAGTCAGTATTCAGGACATGCCTTTCCTATTTTGTTTCTTTCCATCCTTTGAAGATTTTGGATTCCTTTTTTCTTGTCTTTTTGAAACAGTGTCTTCCTGTAACCCCAGCTGGCCTGGTACACACTATATAGACCAGGCTTTCCTTGATCTCACAGAGATCCACCTAGCTCTACCTCCCCAATGCTGGGACTAAAGGAGTGTGCCAACACACCCGGCCAGATTTTGGATTCTTAAGTATGAAATGCAAAAAACTTAACACTGATAAGGGTATGCAGCAGCTTGAATCCACCGAAGATTCCTTCCTGCCTTTGAGTCTTGGATTATAGTAGTCCACTCTGTTAATATGCTCCCTTCTCTGTTCCTTCTATACAAAGTTATACCATCTATCAAGGTCTACCTTTGTCTTAACTATCTCTACTTTGAAATATTTTTTGCCTGTGAACTATCACACCAAATCAATATCACAGAGTTCAATATGTAATCCAATTTAGAAACTCAATTATGAGTTCCTAAGAGTAATAAGTTACAGAACATTTCTGTGTTTAATAAACCACTAGACTCTGGCTGAGAAGGCATCAGATGCTCAATAGACAACTCTGGTTAGTTTATTGTTGATTTCTTGTTCAAAGGGAGATAAAGAGGAGGGTGGTAAAGAAAAATGTTGTGGATAAACCAGGGCTTCTACATAAAATGAACATTAGGAAGACCATAAACTGGGGTGAGAACATGCTGCAGAGAGTTTCAATTTCTATTTGCATAATATTTAATTTAGAAATGTCACCATTCCTCCATGTCAAAAATGGGATACAAGCAAAGAAACTGTAGAGTGAAGTCCAAAAAGTCCCTATGTTACCCCCTGTTGCCATGCATTTTTTTCATTCATATGAGCCCATAAAAAGAAGGAAAAGTAAGCATCCACAGATTTGTATGAATAATAGATTTCTACAGTAAAGTAAAAATGTACCAGTACTCTATTTTAGGGTATCAAAATGATCTAAAATCAACAGGATTACCCTGAGGAATAAAGAAAAAGAAAAAAGTGAAGCACTGAAGGATTTAGGACACTTAATTCACTAATATACCACTCTCTTTGAAATATATGTGTGTGTGTGTGTGTGTGTCTGTACATATCTATTTACTTTTTTAAATGTAATGCATGTGGCCAAGTGTGGTTCATCAAAGGCACGTAAAACTGGTTTACTATTCGAAAATTAATGCAATTTATCACATCAATAGATACACAAGAAAATACACATATCATGTAAGTACATGTAAAAGATATAATGAGGGGCTGGAGAGATGGCCTAGCGGCTAAGAGCGCCGACCGCTCTTACAGAGGACCCGGGTTCGATCCCAGGCACCCACATGGCGGCAGAGAACCGTCTGAAACTCCAATTCCAGGAGAACTCCAGTTCCAGGGGAATCCGACACCCTCTTCTGACCTCCGCGGCATTGCACGACACGGGTGCACAGACTTGCTTGCAGACAATACATTCATACACATACAGAAATAAATAAAAAAAATTAATAAAAAAATTAAAAATATATATATAATGACAAAATCCAATGCACATTCATAATAAAATTTCTCAGACTAGGACTAGAGGAGAGCTTCCTCAACGTGATAAGATTATCTGGAGAAAAACATATGGCTAATACCATATTTAATAAGAAACTAGAAGCTTTCCCACAAGGCAATATGTCCTTCTCAGCACTGTTTTTAAATATCACACTGCAATTTTTAGCTGGAGAAGAAAGATAATAGAAGAAAGAAAGAAAGAAAGAAAGAAAGAAAGAAAGAAAGAAAGAAAGGAAGGAAGGAAGGAAGGAAGGAAGGAAGGAAGGAAGGAAAGAAGGAAGGAAAGAGGGAATATATGACCATCTATAAAGTAAAAAAGAATTCACAAAAAAATCTTTGGAAGTAAGAAGCAGTTAAACATTTCAGTACATAATGTCAATATACAAAATCCAATAATTTTCCTATATAATATCAAGAAAGAAATTTAATTTCACATTTTAAACATTGCACTACTTGTGCCAGCACCTCACCCACACAAGATCTATATGCAGAAAACTACTAGATTCTGATGAATGAGATAGTAATATTCCATAAATGGAGATAAATTCCATATGTACAGATAAGAATGCCAAAACTTTCAAGATGTCACTTCTTTCCAACTTGATCTATACATTCAATACAATTCCACTCTAAATCTCAGAAACTTGCTCTACGAAGATTAACAAATCGAGTCTAAAGTTCATATGCAGTGTCAAAAGATCCAAAACAACCAAGAGAGCATTGAAAAATGAGAACAAAGTTAGAAGAAGGTTACTACCCAACTTGAAGAGTGACTACAAAGCTACAATTATAAAGAAAATGTGTTTGGTGAAATAAGAGACAAACAGATGAATGGTACAGAAGAGAGCCCAGAAACAAACCCTTATAACTACAGCCAGGTGATCCTGTACAAAGAAGCAAGATCAATACAATGGAGCAAAAGCTATCTTTTTCCAGAGATTGTGCTGGGGCAACTGGATAGCTTACATGCAAAAAATAAAAATAAAAAGAATCTAGAAATACATATTGGTGCCATTCGTGGGGGGTTCACTGCTTGACAAAGTTCCAGTGACCTCACTCATCTGGTTCAAGTCTGCTCTCCAGCTGACCTTGATTTTTAATAATTCCTTTTATCATATTAATCCTTGTTTTCCTAACCTGCTTAACTTAATAGTAATTAGGGTGTCTGCTTCTGCCCCAAGTAATGGAGCTGACACTTATTATGCCTTTTATAGAAATGAGTCCTTTGTGAGAAATAATGACGCTCTGTATACAATTCAATAGGGTGATACAGTAGCAATTAAGAATTCTACTGACTAGAGACCAAGACATCAGCTCCAGAGAAAGTAGAGTGTTTTGCTTCTCATCCACCTGTGCCCCTTTCTAAGCCTAGGGAACAATCTGCGGAAGAGGGGGCGTGGTAGAATGTAAGGGCTGTGATTGGGGTTAATGGTGAAACTACAACAATATAAACTGGACACTCCTTTGATCAACTTGATTGAACATACAAGCCCCCTCCCCCCCTGCTGGATGGTGGGACCCATGAGCTGTGTGGGTTTGGGCACAACTGCTCGCAAATTGGTTTTACATGAAGGATGCTTGTACTCACAAATTATCACTTATTGTTAAAAAAAATGAAAACAAAACAAAACAAAAAAGCAGAGAATGATGCAGAAAACTTACGGCAGAATGCATGATCTGGGATGGGTAGGGTGGTGGGGGGAGGGAAGGGATTATATGCTCTGAACTGAATTGTGAAGAATGATGTAATGAAATAACAAAGCATCAATAAGACAAAGTATAAGAAAACTGCACAGAAGAGAGAGGAATACTGTAGGCTTCCTTTTTTTTTCTTTAATGTTATTTATTTCTGTTTTTTTTTTGGTTTTGAATGTATTTTCTGTTTGCATTTTGGTTTGTGCACCCGTGTCGTGCAATGCCGCGGAGGTCAGAAGAGGGTCTCGGATTCCCCTGGAACTGGAGTTCTCCTGGAATTGGAGTTTCAGACGGCTCTCGGCCGCCATGTGGGTGCTAGGGATCGAACCCGGGTCCTCTGCAAGAGCGGTCGGCGCTCTTAGCCGCTAGGCCATCTCTCCAGCCCCCGGAATATGTAGCTTCTGTAGATCATAATCCCTCTTCCACGCAACCATTAACACATGCTAATAAAAAACTCTAATGGCAAAAAAAAAAAAAAAGAATTCTACAGAAACTGTATCATGCACAGATTGTCCAAGTAAAGAAAGGAATTTTGATTTCATGGTCAGGTTTAAACTAAAAAGATGATTGTAGGGCAAAGTAAAACTAAGCACAATGAGGCCATGGATTCTAGTGATCTGACTCAAAGATTAGTAGCCTTTAGAAAATCACCTCAGCAGGAGATGTAAAGAAAGAAACTGAGTCAACTCCAGTGCACAGAGCTTAGATGTGGGATTTCGCCAGACCACCTGAAGCACAGCTACCTTGTGGCTGCCACTGATTTGGCATCCTTCAAAGACATGACACACAGCTTTTCAACCTTCCAATATGGACTGAAGACTCATGTCTCTCCAAGAATCCTCCAAACCTTCAGTGCCAGATGGGGACTGCTGAAACATCCAACTTGTGGACTGAGAAACTACTGGGGTTTCAGCCTCTTCAGAGTATAAACTGCCATTGTTGGACTACCCAGGCTATATCATGGAGACCGGTACAGAAAGATCAAGACAGGGTGCAGTACGTACTGGACCTCATTTGGTGAACAGGGGAAGGAAAGACCCCAGTGTGGAGCACAAGAGCAGGACTGATGGTTGTTTGGGCTTGCCAAGGAGAAGACTTCAAACAATTCCTTAAGGAAAACATGACATCTTTCAGCCAAATAAAGAAAAAAAAACGATAATAATAAAAAAGAAATCATAAGCTGAATGCTAAAACCTATGACATCATAATATTGATATATGTGTAGCATGTATATATACATGTTTTGGAGTGATGCAAATTGGAGGGAACAACAATAACAATGAAAAAAAAAAAGACTAGGAACTGACTGAAATGGTGAACTTCTGCCTGAAACAATAAACTTCCACATCGAAAATTTTAAGAGACTGAGAAAAAGATGAAAAATATGTTTGGAAGAATGCATGAGCTCTGGTGGGGTGGGGGTGGGAAGGAAGGGGAAATGGGTCTAGATTTGATTGGAAAATTTTGTATGAAATGCACAATGCTTCAAAAAAATGGCTTTGAAAGAGAGAGAGAGAGAGAGAGAGAGAGAGAGAGAGACAGAAACTGAGGAAAACAATGACCAGAATAAAAACGAGATATGAATCAAAACCACATCAGCCACAAAATGGCTTACAGGTCAAATGAACAAGGAACTAAAGCAAGAAAAATAAAGTTCTCTATTGTTAAAGCTTTAAAGCTCACTTTTCACACTGTCTAGCACCTATATAACCACAAGTCACAAAGAATGAAGTCCTTGGGGCTGGGCATGGTGGTGCGTGCCTTTAATCTTAGCAGTAGGGAGGCAGAGGCAGGCAGATTTATGTAAGTTCAAGGCCAGCCTGGTCTACATAGCGAGTTCCAGGACAGCCAGCCATAGCTACAGGAAGATCCTGTCTCAAACAACAACAAACAACAACAACAACAACAAATGAAGTCCTTGGAGTTAAAAGTTAATATTAACCTTACTTTGTTGCAAAATTGCTGAATTGCTGAGCTTAGCCAAGTGGCTGTATCATTATTGTTTTACATTTTTTAATGTCTCAACTAAATAGTTGTATCATCATTGATGGTTTTACTGTTTTTGATGTTAAGAATGATTGTGGGTGTGAATTTTGTGAAAAATATTTATGGGGCAGTTGGGCTATTTTTTCATTATTATCTTGGGCTTGCATAAACTGTATTAGTCTTAGGATATATAAAAATAAACATCAGGATCTGAGGAGTAGAGAAGAAAAAGAAGCAAAAGAGAAGAGAGAAAATTAGCAGAGTGGCAAAACCAAAAAGCCCTCCACATGGAGGAAAAGAAGATAGATGCTTTCTGTAACCCTCAGATCACACAAAAACAAAGAGATTCTTGTGTCTTATCTGATTGATTTCTTTGCCGCATTTACGACCATCCACTTCAGGAACTGAACCTCCTGGAGCTGGACTCTGACAACAGAACGTTCACAAAATCTTGGGGAAAAGACTGTAAAGTTGAGTAAAACACAAAACTATAAAATTGTTAAATGATAGGAAAACCCTAGATGATCTTAGATATGACAATGTTTTTTAAAAAATAAAAGAAAACTCATGCTGGGTGTGGTGGCACGCAACTTTAATGCCAGCACTCAGGAGGTAGAGGCAGGCAGATCTGTTCGAGTTCAAGGTCAGCCTGGTCTACAGAGCGAGCTCCAGGCCAACTTAGACTAAAGGAAGACCATGTCTCAAAAATATCAAAAAATTTAAAATAAAATAAATAAAAGAAAACTAATAATCCATATAAAACGATAAGCTTATTTAAAAATTATAGACAGACTTCTAGCCCAGTTAACCAAAAAAAAAAAAAAAGAGAGAGCAACTCCTAATCAATAGTATTCATGATGAAAGGGGAAACATCACAACAGACAAAGAAAAGATCCAGACAATCATATGGGAATACTTCAAAAATCTATACTCCACTAAATTTGAAAACCTAAGAGAAATGGATGAATATCTGAAATCCTGGGAACCAACAAAACTTAACCAAGAAGAGATTGACAGTTTAAACAGACCCTTAATATTTGAGGAAATTGAAGATGTAATTAAGAACCTCCCAACTAAAAAAAGCCCCTGTCCAGATGGTTTCAAGGCAGAATTCTATAAAACATTTAAAAAGGTCCTACAACAATTGCTACTCAAACTGCTTAGAAGGATACAAACAGAGGGAATTGTCCCAAACTCCTTTTATGAAGCCGGCATCACTTTAATACCAAAACCAGGCAAAGACGCAAGCAAAAAAGAAAGCTATAGACCCATCTTAGTAATGAACATAGATGCAAAAATTCTCAACAAAATACTTGCAAATTGCATACAGACCCACATCAAAAAGACCATCCATCATGATCAAGTTGCATTCATACCAGAGATGCAGGGATGGTTCAACATAGGTAAATCAATATATATCATAAAACGTATAAATGGACTGAAAGACAAAAACCACACAATCATCTCAATTGATGCAGAAAAAGCCTTTGACAAGATCCAGCATCCCTTCATGTTTAAAGTCCTAGAGGGAACAGGACTGAAAGGAACATTCCTCAACGTGATCAAAGCCATATATAGCAACACTGCCAACATCATCCTAAATGGAGAAAAATTGGAACCATTTCCCTTAAACGTGGGAACCCAGCAAGGTGGCCCCTTATCACCACTCCTCTTCAGCATAGTGCTTGAAACACTTGCTAGGGCAATAAAACAAGAGAAGGAAATTAAAGGAGTACTAATCGGAAAAGAAGAAGTTAAGTTATCCCTTTTTGCAGATGATATGATAGTTTACCTAAGGGATGCTAAAAAACTCCACCAGAAAACTAGAAACAATTAAGAGTTTTAGTAAAGTGTCAGGCTACAAAAATTAACATAGAAAAATCAGTAGCCTTTCTTTACACCAACAATAAATAAGTGGAGAAAGAATATAAAAAGACCTTCCCACTCACAGTAGCCTCAAAAACAATAAGATACCTGGGAACAAACCTAACCAAAGATACCAAAGACCTCTACGAGAAAAATTTTAAATCCCTGAAAAAGGAGATTGAAAATGACATCAAAAGATGGAAAAACCTCCCATGCTCATAGATTGGGAAAATTAATATAGTAAAAATGTCCATTTTACCCAAATTGATATACAGATTCAACATAATCGCAAGCAAAATCCCTATGAGTTTCTTCACAGACTTGGAAAAAAAATCCTTAAATTCATATGGAAATACAAAAGTCCCCGAATAGTTAAAGCAACCCCGGGTGAAAAAATGCAATACAGGGGGCATTACCCTACCAGACTTCAAACTATATTACAGGTCCATAGTCGCAAAGACAGCCTGATACTGGCACAAAAACAGACCCGTTGACCAATGTAACAAAACTGAAGATCCAAACTTGAGCTCATACAATTTCAGCAACCTCATATTTGACAAAGGGGCAAAAAAAAAAAAACCTCAATGGAGAAAGGATAGCATCTTCAGCAAATGGTGTTGGCAAAATTGGATCATCATTTGTAGAAGAACAAAATTAAACCCCTACCTCTCACCCTGTACAAAAATCAACTCCAAGTGGATCAAAGATCTCAACGTGAAGCCTGAAACCCTGAAGGTGATAGAAGAAAAGGTTGGCAACAACCTACAAGACATAGATGTAGGAAAAGACTTTCTAAATCAGACAGCAGCTGCACAGGAAGTAAGATCAACAGTTGACAAATGGGACCTCATAAAACTCAAAAGCTTCTGTACAGTGAAAGAAACAATCAAGGAAGTGAAGAGAAAACCCACACAGTGGGAGGAAAGCTTTACCAGTGATACATCTGACAGAGCATTAACGTCAAGAATGTATAAACTACTCAAAAAACAAAGAAATGAGACAAATGACCTACTCAAAAGATGGAGTAAGAGCTAAACAAAGACCTCACCAGTGAGGAATTAAAGATGGCTGAGAAACATCTTAAAAAGTGTTCAACAGCATTTATAATTAAGGAAATGCAAATTAAAATCACTATCAGATATCATCTCACTCCAATACAGCTAATTAAGATCGAGAAAATAAAAGACAACAGATGCTGGAGAAGTTGTGGGGAAAGGGAAACACTCATCCACTGCCGGTGGGAATGTAAACTTTTACAACCACTATGGAAAGCAGTGTGGAGAACCCTTAAAAGAATGAGCCTACCACCTGACCCAGTCATACCACTCCTAGTTATACACCCCAAAGACTCATCCTAGCACAAAGATACATGCACATCCATGTTTATTGCAGCTCTCTTCACCATAGCGAAGAGCTGGAACCAACCCAAATGCCCCTCAACAGATGAGTGGATGACAAAAATGAGGTACATCTACACAATGGAGTACTATTCAGTGGTAAAGAAAGATGGCATTATGAACTTTGCAGGTAAATGGATGGAGCTTGAAGCCATTATGCTGAGTGAAGTAACACAGTCCCAGAAAGACAAATGGAGAATGGTTTCCCTTATTTGTGGATGCCAAAAATGAGGTACATCTACACAATGGAGTACTATTCAGTGGTAAAGAAAGATGGCATTATGAACTTGGCAGGTAAATGGATGGAGCTTGAAGCCGTTATGCTGAGTGAAGTAACACAGTCCCAGAAAGACAAATGGAGAATGGTTTCCCTCATTTGTGGATGCTAACACCAAATCCCCCAGATGAAAGGCAAGCTGAATAACATTATTGTTATATTTCTGTTTATCTGAAAGCAACTATATTGTTATAACATTAATCTCCCAACAGGCTCTAGAATCCACCCACCAATTATTTTCAGACTCTGTAATTACTGTATATGGGTGGAGAGTATGTATCTATATTTTAGAGTAATATAAAATTAATGGAGGAAATGTGAATTCCTAAACATAAAAAGACTGAGAGAAAGATGCAGGACAGTTATGGCAGAATGCATGATCTGGGGTGGGGTAGGGTGGAGTGGGGTGGGGGGAAGGGAAAGGGGAATAGACCTGAACTGAATTGAAAAATGATGTCTGAAATACACAAAATATCAATTAAAAAAAGAAAACAAAAGAACAGAAACTCTTAATGTAGAATCAGGCAATTTTACTCCACAGTATTTACACAAAAGTGCTGGAAACTTAATTCTACAAAAACACCTGCAGATAGATACTTGTAGCAATTTTATTCATAATTGCCGAAACATTGAAGGAATCAAGATATCTTTCATCAGGAAGATGTGCAAATAAACTGTCATACATCCAGACAATGGACTACTTCCCAGAACAAAAAGAAATGATCTACCAGGCTAGAAAAAAATATGGAATTTTAAATGTGAATTGCTGTTAAGTTGGTGTAAAAAGAATTCATCCTATACAATCCCAACTCTGTAACATTCCATAAAAGACAAAACTATGAAAGTAGTAAAAAAAGAATCAGTGATTGCCAACGTTGTGACAGGCTAGGGATGGATTACTTAAAGGAGCACAATATTTTTAGAACTGTAAAACATACTTTGTGTGATATTCTAAGGATGGATGTATATATTATATTTGTCCAAATCTACATAATGTGTAGCATCAAAAATGAACCTTAATATAAATTGTGGATTTGATGTGATTAAAGAATATTATTCATATAATTGAAAATTTATAAAGTCATGTTCCCACTCTGTGCATTTTTTAATATATTAATATAATAAATTTAATATACTTGAAATGTCTATGTGGTTCTCTTCTCCCAACAACTCATAAGTGATTACTTTTAAATTACTTGAATATAATATCATATTTTCCCTCTACAGATAGTACAGTATTATAAGTTTTCAATTTTAACAGAAAAGATAGCATACTATACACATTATTTTATGACTTTTTTAATTTTTTTTTATTTTTTATGTGTATGAATGTACTGTCTGCATGTAGGCTTGTGCACCCATGTCATGCAATGCCACGGAGGTTAGAAGAGGGCGTCGGATTCCCCTGGAGCTGGAGTCAAAGACAGTTCTCAGCCACCATGTGGGTGCTGGGGATCGAACCCGGCTCCTCTGCAAGAGCAGTCGGCGCTCTTAACCGCTAGGCCATCTCTCCAGCCCCTATTTTATGACTTTTTAAACCGCATAATATGCCAGGTGTGGTGGCGCACACCTTTGATCCTAGCACTTGGGAGGCAGCGGTAGGCGAATATCTGTGAGTTCAAGGCCAGCCTGGTCTACAGAGTGAGTTTCAGGAAAGCCAGAACTACAGGGAGACCCTGTCTCAAAAAGACCAAAAAAAAAAAGTTAACTGCATAATATGTCCTGGAGGTCTTTCCATTTCAAGACATAGAGAACATCTCTTTTTCTTAAATAGCAGTATATTCCATTCAATGATTGTTACTGTGGCCTTTTAAACTTCCAACAAAACTGTATCATTGCTTGAGTAATTTCAACTTCTATATTTCTGACATACAAATGGTTTATCACTACATTTATTAGAAATGGGATAATAACGATTCAAAGTAAAAATGTGGTAATCACAGAAGGAGTTTGATGGTGCCTAACAACAATTTCTCCCATGTCGGGTCTCTTAATTTAAAATTTTCAAGAATACCAAATTATTTCTTATGGAAAATTTGAAACCAGAATTAAGAAACTAGACAAGCTATCACTACTAACAGGAATTGAATGAGCTAATATTAATGAAACATCCCCAATATATCAAGAATCATCTTGTGCTTTAAATCTTTTCTTGTCAAGCTGAATTGAACATTACCACTGCATACAGAACTCTACCTGAACCCCAAACCCTAAGCTCCATATAGCAATGCAGGCTCTGAGCACCAATCCAAGCCCTGACAGGAATCCATCCCTCAATGCCACCACCAGGATCACCTATGTGGCCCCTCAAAAAAACTCAAATGAGAGCCACAGTAAATACTCAACCTCAGAGCTTCACTGCATGTCTAGATAACAACCTTTCCCTCCAACCTGGCCCTAGGACTCCATGAGTGAGGCTCTCTGCAAACTTCAAGCCCAGGTAGGTATCCTGAGAACCCTTTTCCATTCTAGATAGCAATCCCCAAACCTGTCTCCATGCCCACCAAAAACCCCAACCACAATGTCATCCAGAGGCCGCAAGGTATCCTGATACCTTCAACCAGGCCTCCATCCCACCCCCTCCATCTGAGATCCAGAAAATACATCACCTCCAGAAATCAATGCACCTACCACAATGTCATCTGAGAACTTAGTTGATGCAAAAGACATTAATTTTAAAATAGCAATTATAAATGTGATCAAAGAATTCAAAGAAGACATATATACATTCTGAAATGAAGACCAAAACAGTCCAACACATTAAAATAGAACTTAATAAAAGAATCGAATTTCTAAAGAAAAGCCAAACTGAAATAGACCTTGAAATGAAAACCTCAATCAGTGAGATTAAAAACCTCAATGGAAAGCCTCAGCAAAAGAATGAATCAAGTGGAAAAGAGAATATCAAGGCCTGAAGACAAGATAGAGGAACTGAAACACTTGGTCAAATAAAATGTTTATATATATGTGTGTGTGTGTGTGTGTGTGTGTGTGTGTGTGTGTGTGTGTGTAAACAAGAACCCATGAACCCGGGAATAGAATGTGTAGGATTTCTGGGACACTGTAAAAAGATAAAGCGTATGAATAATAGGTATAGAAGAAAGCAGAAATCCAGGTCCAAGGCACAGAAATTATTTGGAAAATTAAATAATAGAAGAAAGCTTCCCAAATCTGAGGAAAGAGATGCCAATCAAGGTTGAAGGGCACACTAAGCACCAAATAGAAAGGATCAGAAAAGAAACTCCCAAGTAACATAATAATCAAAACACTAAAGGTACAGAATAAAGAAAGGATACTTTAAGATTCAAGAGAAAAAGACCAGACCACACACCTGACTTTTCAATATAGATGATAAAAGCCAGGTGGGCATTTACTGATGTTCTACAAATTCCTATAAATGATAGATATTAACCCAGGTTATTATATCCAGAAGAACTATCAGCCATGATAGAAGAAGAAAGGAAATTTTTCCTTGATAAAACAGATTTAAAGAATTTATGTTGCCGGATGTGGTGGTGCACACCTTTAATCCTAGCACTTGGAAGGCAGAGTCAAGCAGATCTCTGTGAGTTCAAGGCCAGCCTGGTCTACAGAGTGAGTTCCAGGCCAGCTGGGGCTACAGGGAGACCCTGTGTCAAAAAGAAAAAAAAAAAAAAAAAAAAGAATTTATAACCACCAATCCAGTTCTACAGTGGCTACTAGAATGAATACTTTGCTTCAAAGGTATTAAACACACCTAACAGGGAACAAAGAAAAATATACAGCTCCTGAACAGCTAACTAAAAATGGCCAAAGAAAACAATATCACAACAAATAACAGGAATTAATAAATATTGGGCAAGGGATAGAGAGATAGTTCAATGTTTAAGGGTACTGTCTGCTCTTTCAGTTCCCAATACCCATATGGTGGTTAATAACCAACCTTAACTCCTGTACCAGTGCACCTGACACATTATTCAGGCCTTCATGGGCTTTGCACTTATATACATGTAGGTAAAAAAAAAAATCCATATACACATAAAATAAAAATAAATAAATTTAAAAAATTGTTTACAAGAAATATTTTTCCAGACAGCTAGTCAGTTGCTAATATGAACTCACAGCAATTCTGACAGCATGTACAAGTCTCCTGCAAGCTCAAACCAGACAAAATCCTAACATAGATATGTGAAAGTGTGTAAGAAACCCAAACCCAACCTAAGGAACTTTTGGCAACTGATGACTACTGTGAGAAGGATAGAGTCGCTTTCAAGGATGGGACTCATGGTAGGTTAACCAGACTCTAGTGGATGGACTCCCATTGATGGATATTTGGGGACATAGATTAGACTCTATAGGCTATATATATATATATTTTATATATATAATATACATTACATTATATTAGGCAGGGGCACTAAAAGGAGATGCTGATAGGAGAGGAGATCTAAATATCATCAAATTATATTGTATGCAACTGATTAAAAAAAAAAATCAGCCGGGCATGGTGGTGCACGCCTTTAATCCTAGCACTTGGGAGGCAGAGGCAGGCAGATCTTTGTGAGTTCAAGGCCAGCCTGGTCTACGGAGTGAGTTCCAGGACAGCTGGGACTACAGGGAGACCCTGTCTCGAAAAGACCAAAAAAAAAATTCAATTAAATGGGAGAGGAGAGGAAGGGTTATATAAAAGTCAAGGTGGGATAAAGGGAAAAAAGGAGCCCGAGAGAAATAGGGCCACAGGAGACTGGCAGTATCAAAGGAGGAATGTGGCTGCTTTAAATGGAGAAGACATGGAGGGAAGGCTAGATGGGTAAGAGGAGAAGAGAGATAAATAATGCCTTGCTGGGTTAAAAAACTTGAGAGAGGCCGGGCGTGGTGGCGCACGCCTTTAATCCTAGCACTTGGGAGGCAGAGGNAAAAAAAAAAAAAAAAAAAAAAAAAAAAAAAAAAAAAAAAAAAAAAAAAAAAAAAAAAAAAAAAAAAAAAAAAAAAAACTTGAGAGAGTCATATTATCTAACAATCTATTGACAAATTACATATTCAATATCTCTACATGAGTCCATGTGAAAGATGAAGGCTACATACCAAGAAACAGTACCAGACAAGAAACCTTCCTTTGAGTCATAGGCCAGGGTAGTTCAAAGGACTCCCAAAATTACAGAGGCTATTGCCACAGCCCTTGATTGCCTCCCAGAACCTGAAGGTAAAACCCTACTGATGAAGACAGGACTGGATTTTGAGCAATGGAGCTGGATCTGACCTGGAAGCCACCACCTCTGAAGGCTATCTCTCATACCTTTGGAAAGCACTATGCAAGCCACTAAGGGAAAATATCAATCAGTGGTCCAACATCAGCTTGAAGACCAAATATCTACGTCAGTGACCAGCACAGCACATGACATCAGTGCAATAGTGGCACTTTTATCTTGGGGGGAAATCAATGGCTAACTAATTCGACCTAAAGCCCACTCAGTGGGAGGAAACTCATGTGTAGCATTGTAAACATAGCCAGATAGACACTACTGGAGATGTCACAGATCTTAGAGAAATCCCCAAGGTTGACAAATCCCTAGTCTAATGTAACTTCTTACTAACTACAAAAGAGGTATCCTTATAGTTAAAGATAAATATCCCAGACACCACTCAAAAAAAGAAGCTTCTTTTGCACCAGATGAAAATAGTAGAGTCCCACAACTTAGACACACACAGACATAGTCTGAATTGTCCATGTCTAGGCAACACATCTACAAAGCAACCTCTATGCATAAGCCCCAAGCATCAAGAAGGCACTAACTATCTCTTAACTCTCATTAAGGAAGTTCCTCCATACAACAGGAGACCACAAACTCAAACGGTCACAAATGGCCAAACCACGAAAAATAGGAGTCTATAGAGTGTGGTTCCATGGATACGTCACCTATATTCAGTGCCTAGGGAGAAGTGGGTATAAAGGCAATTAAGACTGTTTGAAAAATTATATATGAGACACATAAAAATTCAATTAAAATTCAATAAAAACTGAAAAAATTAAAGTAAAATAAACACTGATCGATAACTCTCAATATTAAAATTTGCAATTCTCCAGTAAAAATAAACAGATTTTAACAGATAGAAGTATAGGATCCATCTTTTTGCTGTCTCTAAGAAACACAGCTCACCATTAATGATTGACACTACCTTCAGTAAAAGGATGGGAAAAGGAATTCCAAGCAAATGGAAATAAGAAACAAGCAGGCATAACCATTCTAATACCTTTTAAAATAGTCTTCACACTAAAACTAGTCAAAAGAAATAGGAAAGAAAATTTCACACTCATTAAAGGAAAAATCTAAGAGGATAGTTCAGTCCTAAACATTTATGCACCAAGCACAGGGACACCGAATCTTGTAGAAGAAACACTATTATATCAAAATCACACATTGATTTCAACACAGTGATAGTGAGTGATTTTACTAACCCACTCTCACCAATAGACAAATCATCCAAACAAAACTAAGCAGAGCATTAAATTACATCATAAATAAAATGGACTTAGCAGACATTTATAGAACATTCCACCCAAACGCTAAAGAATACACTTTCTTCTCAGCAGCCCATGGAACTTTATCCAATGTTGACTACATATTAAGACACAAAACAAGTCTCAAAAAATTTAAGAAAATTGAAGCATCCAATGTTCTATCTGACCACAAAGGAATAAAGCTCGATGTCAACTATAGAAATGTGGGAAAGTACATAAATTCCTGGAAACTAAACAGCTCACTACTGAATAAAAATTGGGTAAAGGGCAAAATCAAGAAGGGAATTTATAAAATTCATAGAATTGAATGAAAATAGAAACACAACCCACCAAAATTTATAGGGCACAGTGAAGACAGTCCTAAGAGGATGTTTATAGCACTTGGAACCTACATCAAAAAACTGAAGAAATATCATATTCAAAACTTGATGTACCTGAAGGCCTTTGAAAAACAAGAATAAACAACACCCAAAAAGACTAAATGGGGAAAAAACAATAAGAATCAGTGCTGAAATTAATGAAATAGAAATGAAAAAATATAATCAATGAAAAGAGAGTTGGTTCTTTGAAAAGATTAACAAGATTGACAAGCTTTTAGCCAGATTAACCAAAAGAAAGAAAAAATCTAAAATAATAAAATCAAAGATAATTAGGAAAATATTACTGCAGACAGGAAATTCAGAGAATCATAAAAACATACTTTAAAATCTATAGTCCAATAAATGGGACAAGTAAAATAAATGAATGAATTTATAGACATGTAAGGGCTACCAAAACTAAATCAAGATGAGGTAAACAAATTAAATAGAATGATAATAATCAATGAGATAAAAGTAGTCATTAAAAATCTCCCAACTACAAAAGGCCCAGGACCAGATGGCTATACCACAGAATTCTACCAGAACTTCAATGAAGAACTAATACTAATATTTTTCAAATTATTCCATAAAATAGAACACAACACTTTCAAATTCTTTTTATGAAACCAGTTGTATTTTCTGTTGCTGTGATAAAACACCATGACCAAGGAACTTATAAAAGGAAGAGTTTATTTGAGCTTACGATTGGCTGTTCCAGGGAATTAGAGTCCATTGTGGCGGGAGGCATGGCGGCTGGATCTGGAGCAGCAAGCCAGGGGTCACATCTCGCAAAGAGCACAGGAAGCAGATAGAGGGCGACTGGAGACCACGAAGCTTGTTAAACTCACTAAGCCTGCCCCCAATAACGTACTTCCTCTAGCATGGCCATACCTTCTAAGACCTCCAAAAACAGTGCCAACAACTGGAGACAAATATGTGAATACTTACAGTCTATGGGGGACACTCATTCAAACCACCACACCAGTATTACATTCATACCAAAACCATACAAAGATCCAACAAAATAGAAAACTTATAGGACAATCTATCTGATGAACATAGATGAAAAGATTCTCAACAAAATTCTTACAAACTGAAAACCAAAGCCCATCAAAAAGATTATCCACCATGATGAAGTCATCGTCATTCCAGAGATGCAGGGAAGTTTCAACATACATAAATCAACAAATGTAATTCAACACCAAAACAAACTCACATGATCATTTCATTAGATGCAGAAAGGCTTTTAACAAAATCCAACACCACTTCATGATAAAAGTCCTCAAGTATCTAGGGATACAGGGGACATATATCAACACAATAAAGGCAATAGGCAACAAGCCCATAGCCAGTATGCTAGAGAAAACTCAAACCTATAATTATTATTCTGCTAAATAGACATATTATTAAACCCATTCCTAATGGTTTTTTGTTAAACCCATAGATTAGGGCATCTCTCAGCACTCACCAGAGACACTTCTTCTTGTACCAGATGAAGACTAACAAAGACCCCCAACTGGTCAGCATGCAAAGAATGACACTGTAGAGTGTTCAGCCCTAAATAGGATACCTGTATCATGTCTTCTCCTTCTAAGGCTCATGGAACATTGTGGAAGATTAAGTAGAAAGATTGAAAGAGCCAGAGATAAGAGATGACTACAAGGAAAGTGTGTTAGCACATATGAACTCACAGCAATTGTGACAGGATACACAAAACCTATACAAACTCAAACCAGACAAAATCCCAGGACAGAGGTGGGGAAAGAGGACAAGATGCTCCAACCATAGCTGAGGAACTATTGGCATCAGATAGTGTCGGGAGAGAGTCACTTTACTTAAAAGGTGTGATACTAGATAGGTTGACCAGGCTCTGAAAGCATTTGGGGACATAGTTTAGACTTGATATGCCTTTGAAATAATGATGATAATAATGATAATTATTATTATTATTGTTATAAAAGACATGAATCAGAAGTATTCATAAGGTGAAATGCAGATTGGGAGGGGACTGAATGTGATCAAAATACATTATATGAAACTCCCTAAGAGTCAATAAAATATTTAAGGAAAACAAGTTAAAGTGAATAAAACACATTACTATATTTTTCTCTTAGAACTGTGGAAATACGACATTTGTTTCCAAGGGTATTTGAGTCTTGTTTTCTTTTGTTTCTTTTCTTTCCCAGGTTGCCATCTGGACTTGGATTCCTGCCTATTCAAACTCTTGCTTTTAGAAGATCATTTCCTTACTTTTTAAATTCTTAAAGATTTTGGTTATCTTATACAGATAAAGTTCTTCTGCTTTTTGATGATTAAATCCTAAGTTTAGTTTGGTTTTAGATAAATTGTAGCCATTATTATGGGTATTTTAGTTGTCAATTGCATGCATAATGAACTTCAGCAAGATGCAGCAGCTGAAAGAAAGGGTTTCATTTTCCTCACAACTATGTAGTTGCTATCCACAGATATCAACAAGGGAAAAGGGATGACTAAGGTTGTAAATTAGTAGTAAAGCCTGTGTGCCCAGGAAGTTTTGGGTGAATAATGGGGGTACTGGAGCTGGGAAAGGAGGGGGGAGGTTGGAAGGGAAAAAAAGCATAGAGATGACAGGACACTGAGTGGCTAGGGAACCCAAAGAGTAATGTGGTGCCACAGAGACCCCATGAGAACTGCACATACACTGTCTGAACATCAGTGCACAGGTATACCTGGGAGCTGTATGCCAAGGAACACAGTGCCAGAGAGAAGACACCTCCCTTTGAGTAGTTGATGAGAGTTATCCAAGAGACTCTCAAAATAACTCAGACTATTGACAAAGCTCTTGATTTTTCTCCCAGAACTAGAAAATACGACCCTACTCCTCAAGACAGGACATACTTCAGAAATAGAACTTAGACTAAAGGAGCAGCAACTCACCTGGAAGCCTTCTACCTGAAGTTTAGCACTCATGGTGCTAAATAAAATGCACACAGGTAAGGGAGACAATCAGTCAAAGGTCCAACCCATCCCTAAAGCCTAATGACCATAATGACCAGCACAGCAAACTACCTCTATTGGTGCAGTAGTGGCACTGTATCTGGGGGCTAATCGACAGCTATCTAATTGGACTTAAAACACTCCCAATGGGAATGAACTCATAGGTGGCACTGTAAACTCAATCAAATGCACATACTTGGAGAGGACATAGGTCTTAGAGAAATCCTATCTCTGTCATATCTCTTGACAAATGGAATTTCAGACCATATACTTCATATGGCATCTTGTATTTACAGACAAGCATACTGTACACCACTCATCAAAGAAGCTCCTCATTGCAACAGACAGAGAGTACTACAGAATCCCACTACTGATCAGACCCAGAAAATATGCATCTGAGAGATGCCCAATCCTGAGAGACACATCTACAGTTGAACCTGTACACCTATAGATAATGGAACATTGCAGAATGAGGGGCAGAGAGAAATTAGTGCATCCCTCAATTCTCACCAGTGAAGCTGCCTTATATAATAGCATGCAATGCACACAGAAAGCCACAACTGACAGTTTCAAAAAATGGGAGTCTCCAGAGTGTGGGTCCTTGGATGGGATTCCTGTATTAAACCTCACCCACCTGCAGCTCATGGATCATTGCAGAAGAGGGGGCAGAAATATTGCAAGAGCCAGGACTGCTTCATGAGCATAGTGAAGCAAAGCCTTTCAGACTACTAGAAGCTTGAGCATGTGAACTTATGGCGATGATAGTGTCAGGCATGGGACCAATGACAACTCAGTCAAGGTCCCAGAACAAGAGAACAAGAGAAATGGGTGGTGGGCCAGCCCTGTACTGAGAACTACTAGAGACTGATTACTGCTGGGCAAGGGAGAGTATACTGTACTTAAGATTTCTAGATCTGCTGACTAGACTCCGGTGGATGAATTTTCACAGAGGGACATCTAGGTTCGAAAGCTTGAATGGATGGGACTTAACATAGATGGTGTAATACATGAGTTCTGATGAAGGGTTGAGAGTCTGAGGGGGGCTAAATTTGAACGGGAGCCATTGTATAAAATGTACAAATGCACAATAAAAATTAATAAAATAAATATATCACCAAGGAAAGAGGACCAGAGTAGCTTCTTTACTCATATCATGAAGCTTCATGTTCTCTGTCCCTCCATCAACCTCCTTCTTTTGGTCTACATAAGTTGTAACCCTCCAAGGTTTCCCCAAGTGGCCTATACTTTTCTCAGTGTACCAGTGTATGGATGAACAGGCTTTTTAATCTGGAAGCTTTTTTAATCAGAAATCCAAAGAAGTATTCCAAGAACTAGATGGAGAGCTGGTCCATCTCTTTTGGTTCGTGTCTCAAAACTGTTGTAGTGTCACTACCACAATAGTCTTTTTGTGAAAGAAGCTACATACCTTGTCCATATTCAATATAAGAAACAATGGACCTGCCTCTTACTACGAAAATAATCAAATAATGAATAACCATATTTATTCTACCACAAAGGGCATACAATCTATTCCATCTCACAAATATATGCTGCCTTTTGGAGCATATATTTGTTACACTCAGAAATTAAAAGTCTTCAACACATTTATTTGAATTCCAAAATGGTTTATTAATTTGTTCCTATATAGAGAATAAAAAGCAAAAAAAAGGTATAGTCTTGTGGAAATGCAGATGAATATATCTCTATCATGTAGATGTGTCCCGATGGGTGTGGTGGTGCACGCCTTTAATCCTAGCACTAGGGAGGCAGAGGCAGGTGAGTTCAAGGCCTGCCTGGTCTACATACTGAGCTCCAGGCCAGGACTTACTAAAGGGAGACCCTGTCTCAAAAAGACAAATAAAAAAGCATGTGTTCCTTCAGTGTCCCAAAATGAAGTCCTTACATGATGTTCCAACATTCAAGAGAGGTGGAAAATTATAACTGTGAAAGATAAAATACTATATGAACTAACTTTAAGAAGCTAACTAATTTGGGGGCTGCAGACATGGCTCAGCAGTTAACAGCACTAGCTGCTCTTGCAGAGGACCCAGGTTTGATTTCCAGCACTCACATGGCAGCTAACAACTGTCAGTAACTACAGTTCCAGGGGAATCTGTTGACCTCTTCTGACTTCCTTGGGAATTGCATGACATAGGCACGCTTACACACGAGCAGGCAATATACTCATACACATAAAAAATAGTTAATTAATTTTATCAAGTTAAGCTTTAAAGTCTGAGTGGCAATCATCCAACCAGAGATTAAAGTTAGAACAGGTTAATGTTCTGCTCTACCAGTCAAAGTTCAAAGCTAAAGGCCATTATTTTATGTTCTTCTACAATTTTCAAGGCTCTCTTGGGTATTGATAGTCAACTATCAGATAAAAGAAGAAACAATGTACAGGTTCTTACTAGAGCATTGTAAGGGTTAGGCCCAGATATGATATAACTCGGTTCCATTTATACTCCACTAACCAATGTCCTCTTGTAGACATAAAGGTGTCAGTGAAATGTAGCCCTTGCCTAGGTAGATGCTATCCAGGAACACTATTACACTGTGGGAAGGAAAGAACGAATAGTTGGTAGACAACTAATATATCTACCTTGGTGCTCAGAAACTGTCATATTTTATAACTTAGTCTCCCAATGGCTTTTTTTTCACATTGACCCAGAAAGTAAATGAATGAATGAAGAAAGGGAGAAGACACCTGGATGCAGTGACACAGGCCTTTAATCCCAGTACTTGGGAGGTAGAAGCAAGTGGATCTCTGTGAGTTCAAGGCCTGCCTGATCTACATAGTGAGTTCTGGGCCAGCTGGGGCTACAGTATATACCTGTCCTAAAAAAAAAAAAAATAAAAAAGAAAAAGGAGAGGAAAAAAAAAAGGCAACAAACTGCAGAAAGAGACCTGCCACTATAACAAATTACTGCTGAATGTCTCTTCTGTCATATGCCATCTGTGTCATGACATGTGAATCCAAAATTTTAAATGCCGAACTTAATTCTCGGCAGCATCGTGTTTAATAATTAAACTAAATTCTTCGGAGCCACTTTAGAATGAGCCAGCCATCCTTTCTGTGAAGGCCAATGATGCAAGTCTATCATGGCATTACAGCGAAAGTGAAGAACAGTGATTTAAGGCTGAGATAGGTCTTTGATGGCAGGTGATTTAGAACAGGCCAGGAGTTTTCTTTTGGAGAAAAATAATTTTCAATGTGACAATGAAAGTTTCTGGAGGAGTTTAGAACCTCTTGATTGAGTGAAATAATATCTAGGATTCAAATTTCAGATGTACATATCTATATGAGTAAGTAAAATAAACAATATTTCTGTAATTCAAATTTTCATTATTATGTATTATTAGGGAGAAACGTGCCCCTATAATTGCATTGTTAACATGGTTTCCATGGACTCTAGGAGGTCCTGAATACTCTTCAAGGGGTCTATGCATCTCTTACAGGCTATGTGAACGTGTATGTATGCCATTATGATCTAGGGGTAGAGGCTTGTCAGCCCCCTCCAAGAAAGAGTGATCACACCTGAAATGCCAGTGCCAAGGTTTAGAAACCCTCATTTTATGGACTTCCTCACTATTGATGTTTTTCCCAAATGGAATCAGAATTTCAAAAACTCCATTCCATTCCCTTGTAGCCATGTCTGCAAGAAAAGTAAGGGTAATGTCTCCTTGTTTTAATTCCTGCAAAAAGTAGAGAGCTTGGGACATGCCTCATGATGTGGCATAAACACACAGTGATCCAAATAAATTGAAATGGAGGTACTGAGAGGCGTGAAACAGGAATGATGGAAAGTTAACCTCCGGGCACATTATTAAGTTGTCATTTCTGTGGGCAATTGGAACTCACCCTTCTGGAAATTCCCGGAGGGACCATGTAGAATATATCTCACAATTATCTGCCTTAGGGACCAATTTGTATCTACTGACTGTCATCCCCCAGTGGTCAAGGTTTTCCCATGGGTGTTAAATCCCTTTAGGTTCATGCATACCCTTGGAATAGATGCTGCAGAGAAGCTTTGGATCAAATCATTAGTGTTGCTAAGGTAAAATGTTTAGGTTCCACCTGCACACAGCTAGTTGCCACCACAAGAAGACAGGTATGGCAAGAGAATATGGACATGGGGTACAATATATGCCCCGTATGTTCAGTCTACCTATTCATTTTGTAGTAGGAGGCCAGACACTCAATCGTCACTACGAATGATTTTAATTTATGAGTAAGGAAAGCTTTCCCTACACCTCCCAGTCAGATTTACAGATTGGAAAAAAGTAATGAAATGTCCAGCAATTTACCTGCCAGCAGTGGGGTACCGCTCTACATGGAGCATGATTCCCTCTTCTGATAATGCTCTATTGCTATTAGTAGCAAATTTTTGTCAAAGACATCCTATGTTGTATTTAGGATGTCATAGCTGCCTGGATAGCATACTCAGGAAGAGCGTTTCTCTCCAACTTAAGTTGGAAAGAGAAAGATAAGCTGAGTGCTAATGCGAATACCTTCTGCAACCCTTCAGCATGATTCTGCCCTCTGCATGAGTCCACCACTCTAGGACTTCAAATGGCCAACCTCTCCAAGTCCTAGTCACACTCTAATAGACAGGAAATCACAGGAATCCTGGCTCCCACAGGTCTTAATGGCTTAGCCCGACCTGGTCATTCAGTGGCTATGGTGATGATATATCACCATGGTTGCCCACATCTTGTTCTCATCTCAAATGACCCTGCTCTCCACTCCTGAATATTATCTATCTTTTATTCCAAAGTGGCCTACTGGACCCTTTCCACCTGAACAACAGAAATTCCCTTCATTCAATGTGTCAGATGGGCCATTTATGGTTATCACTCCTACATCAAAGGGTTTAGTATAAGTTCTACAATGTCAGGCCATATGAAGAAAGAAACTTACAGGAACAAGATATTGAGAGAAGAGAGAAGATGCATGACCCATGAGCTAACCAGCCACATGGAGAGACATCCCAGGGCCATGTCAGACTTTGCATCTAGAAAAAAACACACTCTGCCCCCTTGCTCTGACTTTAAGAGCAAATATGATTGAAAGTGGCCATATATTCCTGGACATCAAGGTTGTCAGGATTTCAGGCCTATCTAGGTATAAGAGTAGCCTCGGTCCATCAACTCACCTTATTATAGGACCTAAGGGAAGCTAAGCTTATGTATAATACTCCAACTGGTAGAAATTAAACTGGCTAGACTAAATCAAACATCATATTTAATAAGATGATAGTCTGTCAAAAATCTCCTTTCCCATTTCTAAGAAATATAATTACTTATTTCATGTATTCTACAGCCCGTTTTCCTATTTATGTAAATTATATTGTTGAGAAACATATAAATTGGTTTTGGCTTGTATGCTATTGCATTATCTTCATTATATAGGGACTTCTAACAGCCAATTGTCTTTTTAAAACATTAGGTGACATGATTGGATTTATATCTATAAAATGATTTTATACAGAAGAGTAAAGAATGGATTAGCAAGCAGATATTATACTCAGACACTCCACGGGGATAAAGACGGTACACCTGTTTAGGTAGATCATTTATCAGGCCACCTTGTTTGGGACACGTGGGTCATTATTATGCCATCTAGCTCCTTGAACCCCAGAGCCATTGCAAAACACTAATGTTTTAGAAATGACTCAGTGCAACAATTCAAGAAGCATTTTTAATTGTGCTAATAGGAATTCCCTCATGCTAACATATACTATTACCCTTCTCCCTCTTAAAGTCTATTCCTTGCTCTGCACACACACACACACACACACACACACACACACACACACCAACTAATACCTTCAGCTACCTGCATTGATTCCAGAAAGGAATGTAACCGTTAGGCAGACAGATTTCCTAGGCAACTAGACATATCACCATCCAAATCCTTAAAAACATAACTAAAAATCAGGGCCGGAGAGATGGCTCAGTGGTTAAGACTACTGACTGCTCTTGCAGAGGACCTGGGTTTGATTCCTAGCACCCACATGGTGGCTAAGAACCATCTTTAACTCCAGTTCCAGGGGAATCCGACGCCCTCTTCTGACCTCTTCGGCATTGCATGACATGGGTGCACCAACCTACATGCAGACAGTACACTCACACACATTAAAAAAAATAATAATAAAAATCTAAATAATTGGATAAAAGAGAATCATCATTCATTGCATTAAAATCTCAAGGAATTAATGTCTTTTGTTGCTAAAATATAGTCTAGAAGAATCAGAAGGGGAAATGCTGACTTTTGATACTGTGCTGGGAATCACTGACAAGCAATGCATTACCTCTGTCCACATTCACTCTCTGGCCACTACTGCATCCATTAATTTTCTGCCTGGATGACAGCATGCCACCTAATGTTTGTCTTGCCACTTCTATTTTTTTCTAAATCAGTTGCATCAATCTCCTTGCAAAAAGAAAATAGAAACAAACACAGGGCAAGGAAAACAGAAACAAAGCTTCATTGGTCTAGACAGACATGTGCCATCATCGGCTCTGACAGAAAGAAACCTTAGACAAGGCACAGCCAAAATGCTTTCCCCTCCATTCTTAAGACAGAAAGAGAGACGGAGGGAAGGAAGGAGGGAGGGAGAGAGGGAAGGAATAAAATTATAATGCAAGTTTTCCTAAATGAAGGATGTAGTTGATAAATGATAGATGGTAAATAGATGGTGATGATGATAGATGATAGATAGATAGATAGATAGATAGATAGATAGATAGATAGATGATAGATAGTTAGATAGATGATAGATAGATAGATAGATGATAGATAGATAGATAGATAGATAGATAGATAGATAGATAGATAGATAGCCATTGTGTTTGAACACGATTTTCAGTATGTTTATGGCACAGACAAAATAAACATGAAGAACTGTAGGTAAACAAAACTGCAAATAATTTAGTCCATAAAGATGCTGCATGCAAACAGTACATGGAGAGAGTCAGTAATCATGTTTTCATTCAGCCTTGTGGTTAACAAATCAGATAGACACACAAGGCTCTCTAGGTATAATGGTGTGCTAAAAATAACCTCCGTTCCTCCTTATGTAACCCAGAGGCAATCTCATTCAGTTCCTAAATTTAGAGCCCTCAGCAAAGGCCAGTCTGGTGGGGAAATGGCTGGTGGTGCCATTTAGCAGAATGATTCATAGCTCTCAGCTAATAAAAATTAAATTCATCTCTCCCTAGAATAATATATGAAGGGACACAGGTATGGTAAGCATTTTTAAGAGCCCCAAATAAGATAAAGCAGGCTACGCTGTTGTAATCAGGGCAAGAAAGCATGAAAGGGGGCCATTTAGACTCAAATTATCTTGTAATAGAAACAAAAATTTTATTATTTATCTGGTAATCTTATGAGGAGGAATTCCGAAAGCATCAACATAGCCATGATGTGCAAACTGTTCATATTCGTGGGTCAGGAACTAATTCTAGGTTAACAATTTCTGAAACCAAAACAAGATTTCCTGACTTTGATGTTTTTCACTAAACAAACACATGCTTTCCTTCTCGACCCATTCTTCTGTTCATCTCCCACATCAGTTCTCACAACACATTTATGAACAAGACTTCATATACAGAGATACTACACAGTTACTTCCTCCCTCAGAATTCACTAGGATGGTTAAATAATAAAATGGTCTTTCTAGTATCTAATCACAAATAATTATTTGCTCTGGCAATATTTCCATTTATCTGCCATAGACAGTACCAAAAACTCCTAATGATCACAGTTTTTTTCAGTAATACCACAGGATTAGAAATGACCACCAAATGCTGGCTGAAATGTTAAAATGCCCAGAATTTTGCTTCAAATTATCAGCATTTCCTAATTTTAATAAAAATTGTTTGTGGATAAATGAGAGCAATTTTCCCATGGGTCCTTGGGCCAGAAGAACCTGTGTTAGAGTGCCAATTCTCTGCCACATATTTCAGAATTCATTTCAATACCTTGAGCTTCAAAACCCTCACCTGTAAAATGGGACTGGCGATGATAAAAACTTAACAAAGTGTGATATATTTCAAGCAAGGTAGTCTATATAAAATTACTTTGGAAATTATAGACTACAAAAATGTTGGTTATTTTTACTGTTTAAGAACTAGGTAGAATATAATATTTATCATCATGACCCGTTTTCAAAAGGTCAAATTCATTTAGCAAACTTTTATTCAAAGACTGAGTAGTCCTACATTTTTAAACAAAAATAAAAGCACTTATTTATTTTTTAAAATGTTCTGATATCTCTTTTTTTTATTTTTGAGACACGGTCTCCCTTTAGTCCCAGCTGGCCTGGAGCTCACTCTGTAGACCAGGCTGGCCTTGACCTCACAGAGATCCTCCTGCCTCTGCCTCCGGAGTGCTGGGATTATAGGCGTGCACTACCACGCCCGGCACTAATGATGGTTCTTAGCTGTCATATGGGTGCTGGGAATCAAACCGGGGTCCTCTACAAGAGCAGTCAGTGCTCTTAATTGCTGAGTCATCTCTCCAGCCCCCAAAATGTTCTGATATCTTTAACACATGTTCAGAACACTACAGATCGCTTATTGGGAAATTCCAAATTAGAAAATTTCATTGTCAGCTAGCCATGGTGTCACATTTTTTTTTTAATTTTTGAGACAGAGTCTCCCTGTAGCCCCAGCTGTCCTGGAACTCACTCTGTAGACCAGGCTGGCCTTGAACTCACAAAGATCCGCCTACCTCTGCCTCCCAAGTGCTAGGATTAAAGGCGTGCGCTACCACGCCCAGCGGTGTCACATGTTTTTAAACCCAGAACTAGGTAGGCAGAGGCACACAGATCTCTGTGAGTTCAAGGCCAGCTGGGGTTACAGGGAGACCCTCTCAAAAAGACCAAAGAAAAATAAAAGAACATTGCATTGTCTATTTCTAAAACTATTTCCTATAGGTAACTAATAAAATGTGCAAGGATCCCATACAATGTTTAATAATCATATTTATTTATTTTCTATGAATATTTAGTCTTAGTTTCAAACAGTCTGTATTATTGTCACCAAATTCTGGATAATATATGGGAAATTTTAGTTTATAAGGTATGTTAACCAATGATGACACTTTTCAGATATTCAGTGGCAGGCTCATTCTAATACACTCAGATAACAATCGATATATGCTTGGATAGGTATGTATTAGAATTCATATTTGCAATCACAATGCATTTCTTTTCTTAACTTTCAAAGGTTTATTAATGCCACATCCAGTCTCTAGACTAATTTGTTAATGCTGCATCCAAACTCTAGACTGAATTTGCTACTACAATCCTAAACTTTAAATGATACTAATAACAACATTAACTTAGCTACATCATCTGTTGATCTTGAAAAGTTACATTATACATTCTACGTGGATTGCTCATGTGATTATCACATGCAGAAATTCACAGCTTATGGGAGTTCTTAGAGTGTTTATGAAATATTATCTTCTTTTATGTATCTGTCCTTTATCTGGAGTTCATCAAGGAGATAATTCCCATCCTTGCTAACCTTTTCTTCTGGGAAGAATATTTAACATGAAATTTACTCTTTTCTATTGTTCAGGTACATAATACAGTATTGCTAAGTACAATTGTACAGCAGATCTCTAGAACTTATCCACCTAGCATGACTGAAACGTTATACCAAGTAAGCAGCAACTTCCCACTTCCTCTTCCCCAGGCCCCTAGCAACTACTGTTTTTTGTCTATGAGGTGAACTATTTTAGATCTCCTCATGAATATAGTCAAGAAATATAAGATCCCAGTACTTAATTCATGCATTTATGTGAAAACAAAATTGGAAATGGAAGAAAACATTAGTCAAATTCATAGCTTAAACTTTTATTCATGCATCCATTCCCAAAGATAATTATTTATTCTAATATGAGAATCTTCTATAACTAGGTCTTTTAGGTAAATGATATGTGAGAAAAGAAGGAAACCTGATATTAACAGCTAAAGCCTATCTTTTCCTTGCATTATAACAAGTGCTATTCTGTAGTAGTCTACGGACTTTACAAATATCAATACACTTAATCTTCCTAGCAACATTCTGAGTAAGGACTATTACTATCTCCATTTTTACATATGGAAAATTAAAATACTGAGGTAAAAGCAACTTTCCTGAGGTTTGTTCTCATCTGCATAGCAGATGAGAATATTGAACAGGCCCTGAATCTATGCTACATGGCCTGAACCCTGAATCTTCTTTTTTCCTCACATGGAATTTGACCCAGTATTCAAGAAGGCCTCAGATACTTGTCAGTATTTCCCGTTAAGGATATATATGGCGTATGGAATTTCTTCCTGGATGGTCATACTAACCACTTGCAGCACAAAAGGAAGGTCTTTCAGATCAGCAAAACTTTCTTTGTCTTGGAATCAAAAATATCAAAGGGAGCTCTGCTGAGGTCCCCTGCAGCTAGTCTTCTTTCTCAACCTGTAGCCCCTCTCTTCCCCTCTTCTGTGAAGTTTATGATCCTAATAAATCAGGAAATGGTCGTATGGTGAGCATGAACCCCATTAAGCCTCCCTACACTTTACAAGTATGTGTCTGTCTCTACAGCACCTGAAAAGTAGAAGGAAAAGCCAGTGTTACTGAAGTGCTAAAAATAGTATATGTTAAAAAAATTATTCTTTCATCTCTGTCACTAGCTTAGGGGTGGAACTTGGTTGTCTCACTTAAGATCAGACCTACCTTGTCATCTGTAAACCATGCTCACTGGGGAAGAAGAATTTGAAAGACTTTTATACAAAATTTTATACTTCTGAACACATAATTTTGTCTAAAATAAAAACTGAATAATAGAAATAAGCACATAAAAGAAAGTATGACCTTTTCTTTTGCTTCATTCAACAAGGTCATAGGTCTAAATATTGCCCAAGAACACACCCCCCAAATGTCCTCTGGACCTAAAGGCAAATACAGTCCTAAAACATCGGGATGTCCACCACGATCATCTAGTTTGGGGTGGGTCTGCTAACACAATAAAGAACATTTATAAATGTCAGCCTGCCCCAGTATAAAGCACTTTGTCAGCCATACCAATCAGAACCACAGCAGTTCACCCATTCAATGACCCATATTTGGCAGCCTCAACAAGTATTAAGGTTTAAGAGAGAACCAAATGTAGAGGAGAGCTAACTGATGAAGTGCCTTAAAATGTTGTTATAGTCTCCAGATTCAGAGAAAATAATATGGGAAAGTGTAGGGGAAATAGCCCCCAATGAATATGGTCACAAATCTCTTGTGTATACTTCCCTGTCTAGATAATTGAACCACATAGAAAATAGTTATGAAATGACAGGAAAGAATTTCTAGGCAACCAAAATAGACTGTACCATGTGCACACAGAAAATATGTATCCTTTACTTATAGAAAGGGGGTCAGATCCTGACTCTTCAGAATTTGTACATTCTAACTTTACTTGCTATTCCAACAAAAAAAATAAAGGCTATAAGTATTAAGTGGGGCATGACGTGGAGTTAACTGGAAGACTGACTGGAGTATACAAATGAACTTTAAAGGGGATACTCAAGTGGTACTCGGACAGAGGATCAAAGCCCCTTTACTGTTTCAGTGGAACTTGAAAACTTATTGTTCATGATAATCCTAAATTGTCTGAAACATTTAGACTGCATTCTCAGCCGGGCGTGGTGGTGCACGCCTTTAATCCTAGCACTTGGGAAGCAGAGGCAGGCGGATCTTTGTGAGTTCAAGGCCAGCCTGGTCTACAGAGCAAGTTCCAGGACAACTGAGGCTACAGGGAGACCCTGTCTCGAAAAGAAAAAAAAAAAAATAAAGTGTGGAGGACACTACTAAAAACTTGAAACAATAGTATGCAAATTAAAACCTTTGAGAAAATGCAAAAAGAGTTAGGGAATTGCTTTCTATTTCACAAGTGAGACAGTTGGAACTACATCATCATTTTGTATACAAAAATCCCTGAAGTGATGATAACATTGTTTAAGCATTGAAATCTTAATCAAACACCTTATCACATGTGAAGAGATGCTGTCTCCAAATCTCTGAAATTGAAATCTCTAGATCCAGACATTTAAATCTCTAGACCTCTTTGCTTTGGATTTCTTGAAATTGTAGCAGCAACATCTAAGTTTTCAAAGGATGCTTAAAAGCCTCAGGAAGACTGCAATCATCTACAGAATCCAATTCCCCTGTATTTCAATGCATTTGAATCACATGTATGGTGCCTGCTGTTATACAAGCACCCTTAAAGGTGAATGATGACAGCGAGGAGATTTTGTGGGTGTGTGACCTGTTGGAGCCAATCTTCCTTCACACTTCAAGCTGGTCATGAAGCAGTAAGCAATGTGGTGCTTGTTTTGTGATGACAGAACCAAGAATCTCAACAAATGCACATATATACATTTAGCTGAGTCCACAGCAAGAAGAATATTTTTTATTTCCTCTAAAGGTGCAGAATACTCTTCAAACACTGTCTAAGCAGAGACAGAATTAAAATTTGTTTATGTAGAAATCCTTTCTATCCAATAGGGGATATAAGAAGGACTTACATCATCAGACACAACTTTCTTCCTCCTCCTCCTCCTCCTCCTTCTCCTCCTCCTCCTCCTCTTCCTCCTCCTTTCCTCCCTTTTTCTTTCTTTCTCAGACACGTGTACTTTCCATACAGAGGTGTGCATATAAGATAGCTTCACTCACAATTATGCTGAACTAGAAGTTGGAATAAGGCAATGGAAAAATCCCCTTACAGAAATCCCTCCTGTCAAACAGCATCTCTTACTGAGTCATTTGCTCCTCTAACTGCTTAGAAAATGGCCTCTTCCAGTGAACTAAAAGGCATCTCAAGTTGCCTGAGAAATCTAATGCACCTCCTTGAACCACGCAATCTGTTCTCTTTTCATATGCAGCATTAGGCCCATTATCCTTAATTCCACACCCACACAGGCTGCTACCTAGGCAACAGCATCCCCCAGATCACACAGTGGTCAAACCAAAACTTTTAGCCATTTTCGTGAATCAACTGGGTGCCTCATATAATCAAATGTACCAAAATTGGCTCACAAAACAGCTTATCCATGCACGTTTGTAAAAATAGCTTGAGCCTCAGTAGTCAAAAAGAAAGTCTTCTATGTCCAGAGAGATGTTTAATAGTCATTTGTCAAATTATAAACTGATCTCTTCAGATCTCATGACAACTTGGACCACCCTCCCAATTCAAGTAACAACTAAGAAGCTGTCCATAGTTGATTCGGGGGATTTTTTTTTTCTGTTCCTCAAAAGAAAGGTCAAAATGTTTAACACTCTGTTAGTTTTGAATCTCCCAGACTCTAAGTCAGGATTTTGACACAAGATGTATACTTAGTACATGATTCTGGGCAGCATTCTAAGCAGAGAATGAAAAAAAGAAGTCAGGATGGGCATAGGAGTTAATGCAATAATGGCCCATTTAGGGCTGGAGAGATGGCCTAGCGGTTAAGAGCGCCGACCGCTCTTACAGAGGACCTGGATTCGATCCCTAGCACCCACATGGCGGCCGAGAGCCGTCTGAAACTCCAATTCCAGGAGAACTCCAGTTCCAGGGGAATCCGAGACCCTCTTCTGACCTCCGCGGCATTGCACGACACGGGTGCACAAACCTGCATGCAGACAGAACATTGATACACATACAGAAATAAATAAATGCCGGGCGTGGTGGCACACGCCTTTAATCTTAGCACTTGGGAGGCAGAGGCACACGGATCTCTGTGAGTTCGAGGCCAGCCTGGTCTACAGAGTGAGTTCCAGGACAGCCAGAGCTACAGGGAGACCCTGTCTCAAAAAAGACCAAATAAAAATAAAAATAAAAAAATAATGGCCTATTTACAGCTGTGGACAACTGGGACATAGTCCTACTGGATACTCTCTGCAAACAATGCAGATCACACCTCAGAATTGTTTGGCTGAAAGTGACGAAAGTCATTTATGTTCCTGTTCCTTTCCCTCAGAGGTTGAGGTGTTTGTAGCCCTGCAAAGGGGCTGAAAAAAGCACCTGCAGAAAGAGAGAAAGATAGGGACAGACAGGCAGACACACAGACACACAGACACACAGAGTCAGAGATAGACAGAGACAGATCCATCCCTTGCAGACAGACAAAAAACCTTGATAGAAGCTACTGGAACCATCTTCAGTGACCTCCAGAGTCTCCTCAGCACTACTGAAAGTAAGGAGAAACATAATGATATTCCAAACCTGATTAAAACATTGATCAATAAAATTTGCAGGAGTCTCCAACATGCAGTCAAAAGGACATGATTTGAAATGGGGCAAATGGAAAAGATGCACAAGTTGTAATCAGAGCCCATACTAATTATATTGATATTTTATATTGACATAAAAAATCTATTCTCTGAAAGCAACATTTTGACTAGGGCATGTATACACTTGAGGACTTCACTGACCACAGAAAAGGGGTCATGTGTTGGAAAGAAAAGGAAGTCATATCAACAAAAAAATCCAAAAATGACATTTAGCTAGTTATATTCCAATTAAAGAGAGAATCCTTTACTTTGCTCCATGGGATGGTCTCTGACATCTAGATGCTAGGTAGTTGCCAAATAAAGTAAAGAAAATGACCAATATGCCAAAGGTTGCGAAAATAAGTCCAGGACTTTGTGAGGATATGATGGCAGCGAACATCTAGCAGTAGTATGTGACCCAAGAGGACAGTTGACAAGCCCCTCATTCACCTTACTGAACCTATAATTGGCTACGTAGTAGAGAGACCCTGGAAAATAGGATGACGATACAGGAGAAGAACAGCCTTCCATTTAGCCCCAAGGAGCCAACGGCAGAAACACAGACAGAAGACCCAGGAACTGACAAAGAAAACATGTTGAGAAAACTGTAAATGACAAAGTGACTAAAGCATAGAATTTTAAAAAGTCTTGTCTTGCTTTTACCAAGATGTCTAACTTTTCTGTGCTTTAGTCTCCGTACCCATAAAATAGGGAATATACCAGCACCGACCTTGGATTTTTCTATATTAAGTGAAATAATGGTTATAATGTTCACAATACAATGCCCAACATGCTCACTCTATAGTAGCTTTGGAAGTCTGTAGAGGAGATTAGGCCTTGCCTAGGTCTCAAGGCAGTCTCTATAGAGTCTGTGTAGAGTGGGACCTTGTAAAAGCTTCCTAAAAAAAAAGGAAGGAGACAGAATCAGGAATCAAAAGCATTATGATCCCCAGGAGTTTTGTTTAAAACTTTCTAACAATGATAGAAATGACTAAATTACAATTACTTGAAGAAGTCTGATTTTTCCACTAGACTCTGAACTCCTTCATGAATTTGTTTGCTGGGTGCAACCTATGTGTTAGGCAGTGCTCTAGGCACTAAAGTAAGCACTGTAACACACTACTCTCTCCTCATAAGGCTTACATTGAGGTAAAGGAAGTCAGGCAGAAGGATACTGACAAATGTATTATAGGAAAAGTGGTCATGAAAGTTGGAGGAAACAATTAAGCAAGAAAAAATGCAGAGGGTAAGGATGAGCTGAGGTGCCTTTTGCTGATAAAGCGACATTTGAGCAGGAAACCCACGACAGTGGAGGACCACATGGCTCTCCTGAGAGGAGCATCCTTGGCAGCAGCATCTCTGAAGAATGTGAGGAAGAGCATGAGGGCCAGCAGGACGGAGGACCAGGAAGTAATGGAAGAGGGAAGTTACATTAAGCAAAGTCCGGTGCACAACTGATTCACCTGGGAAGCTTTGCAAAGCTTGAATACCAGTCTGAAATACAAACAAATTAAATCAGCACCTGAGGGTAGGACCGAGATGGGGAATGTTTTAGAGACCCCCAGATGATGGAGATGCAGCAAAATATGCGAAGCATTGACCTCAGTCCCTGAAGGCCATTTAAGAACACATGCTTTTACTGCGAGAAGAGAAACCACGGAAGGTTTTGAACAGAGAAGGGATATGATTTGTAGTTTCTAAAGCTTTCAGGGTGCTTGCTATATGCGGAATAGACTAGATAGAAGAGAGGAATGACACAGCAAAACCAGTCAGGAGGCAAAAACACTGTCATTGATTTTCTGTAGTCTCAGCACCGAGCACATTTGCAGCCATAAAATTAATATCCCAAAGACAATCCCTCTGCCTGAAACCTCCAGATCTATGAATGGTTTATCACCATAGTTCTTTCAGAGTTGCAGCATAAAATACAGGATGTCCAATGAAATTCAAACTATGGATTAAAGATGTGAATAATTCTCAGCAGTGCCTGATATCCATCTACTAAAAAGTGTTTGTTTCTAATTGAAGTACATTTCCTTTCATTCTATTTATGTTTTATAAATACACCTCCCCTTTTTTTCTGGATCTAGCAAGTCCACCTCCAACGCTTACTCACAGGAGGTTTTATCTACCTATCAAATCGAAAATGAACCACTGTCCTTCTGGATTCTCTATCATCTTTATCTTATGTCATACATTTTTAAGAGTCTACTACTCCCCTACCACCACGATATGCACCAATTTGGTCCTCAGTTGTCTTCACCAAAGAATAGGAATTCTGTTATATTCACTGTACTCCCTGCACTACTGGAACAGTATTTAGTACATACTCAGCAACTCTCCTTGGCAAGAAGGAAGGGAGTAAGCAAGCATGGAAGGGAGAAAGGAAATGAATCAATTCTTCATAGGAAGAAAATAAGAAAAAGTGATAACACGACAGATGCTTTCTGAAGGAGGAAAAAAAAAGAGTTTAGAAAACCCAATTCTGAGGAGATTTTTTTTCCCTCCTAAGGGCACAGGAGTAAAGGTTGTATTCCTAAAACTATAGGAAGCAGAATTGGACAGGAAATTCAATGAGAGAGAAGAAGCTTTAGAAAGGTCACAGTGGTGAGCTGATAATGTAAGTAAACAGAGGGGATAAAATGGTTGACAAGCATTCTTGAAGAACGCTCACTTAGTTGAACTTGTGATGAGATCCAAGGATCCTCAGCAACTAGGACAAGGAAAAATACACGTAAAGGCACTTTGGGTAAGTACCTGGGTTTGAAAGGGCAAATTATCTAGGAACCTAGAAAATTGATTCCTGATTTAAGATAACCTAAGATTCAGGCTGGGCCAGAAGATAAGAAGGAAAGTATTATTAGATTTATCCCTGAAGACCAGGCTTAAAACTGAATTTTGATGCAGAAGACTGTACAATCAAAATATTATAGTCAGAGAAAACGAATTTGTGAGCATAACTCATTGGAAAGGATATTGGGGAAGTTACTTCCTCCCTCTCGAAGGCAAACCCATCAAGTTTGAGTTCCAGCCCCGCCAGTTAATAACTGTATAACTATGGTCAAGTTACTTGTTTTTTTTTTTTTTTTTTTTTTTTTTTTTTCTTTTTTTGGTATTTTTGAGACAGGGTCCCCCTGTAGCCCCAGCTGGCCTGGAACTCCATATGTAGAACAGGCTGGTTTTGAGCCCGAAGAGATCCACCTGCCTCTTGTTATCCACCTTGTTTGAGATAAGGCTTCTCTTTTGTTCCTGGGTACCCCAGGCTAGCTGGCCCATGAAATGAACTTCCAGGGATTCTCTTGTCTCTACCTCCCATCTTGCCAAAGGAGTGCTAGGATTACAAAAACATACTGCTATATGGTTTTACAGAAGTTCTGGGGATCTGCACTCAGGTCCTACTGCTTATGCAGCAAGTACCTTATCCACTGAGCTGTCTATCCAGTCACCTAGCATGGAATTCTTAGTCTTTCTATCTCAGCTTCCTGAATGCCGGGGTTACAAAGTTATACGCCAAAGCCTTGTGACATATTATAACCACAGATGAGCTACTAGTTCTTCATCTTTAATGGTTATTTTTTATGCTAGCATCTCATTATACATGTTAGATTAGTGACTAAAATAAGCAAATGGAAGGAATATACATCCTTTACCATCTATGATTAAGTTGGGTTTTATTTATTTATTTTACTTTAAATTATATTTATTTATAAATTATATTTATTTACTTTACTTTAAATTACATGTATAGATTTGTGTCTGTGTATAGGTATGTGCACAGGGGTACAGATGTCAGCACAAGATCTCCTGGCACTCAAGTTACAAGTGGTTGTGAGCTGCCCAATGTAGGTGTTGGAAGCAGAAGTAGGGCCCATGCCAAGAGTAGTACATACTTCTCACACCTGAGCCATCTCACCAGCTCCTCAAGTTTGAATTTTTAATTGAGCGTGTTTCAAGTTGTATAAGAACAACTTGGAGCAGACAAAACTTCATCAAAAAGTACTAGAAAAATAGGTGAAATACAAAAAAAAAACTGAAGTGAAAAGAAAAGACAGAGGAATGATGGAAAAGGGGAGGAAAGAAGGGAGGGAGAGTGGGAGGAAAAGAAGGATAGAAAGAATAAATGGAGGGAAGAAGAAAATAAAAGGTGGAAGGAATGGAGGAAAAAGTTATAGAATAAAGAAGAGAAAGGGAGGATAGAAGAGGAGAAGGGAGGGGATGGGAGGGCAGGAGAGGTGAGGAAAGGAGAGAAGAGGAAAGAGGAAATTAAGGTAAGGGAAGAGAAGGAAAAGGAAAGGAAAGGACAAAGGAAAAAAGAAAGGTCTGATGGCATCAGAAAGTTGCTACGACTAGCAGAAGACTAAACAGGGGAAACTGCAGAGAAATAAAGTGGTCTTCTGCATCTGCTTTTCCCTCCTGACAATTACCAATTCTAGCCATGAAGCAGTAGTCTGAGAATACTAACACTACTCAGAGGGAGGGCTGCTACTAAAGTCATAGAAGCAATCAGAGATTTGAGGGATTAGGAGCCCGGTGAGAAGGAAAGAGATCTGACTCTTGTATTGGATTTCCTCCCACACCATTTGCTGAATTCTGAAGCTGCACAACACAAGAAACCAAAAAGAAAGCCTAGAAACAACGGAAATAAATGTGACAGTCTCTACATGCTGAGCCAGTTTAGGAGTTGGGAACAGACCACAGTAAAGGAGTTTCGTGGATTATACCAGATTCTCAGATGGAACAATTGGGAGAATATCCTTTAGAAGCATCAAGCAAATAAGACATAGATATTTAAGAAAATGTGACCCAACTCTGAGTGTGTTTCCTGAGTCGAATTAAGGTAATCAATTCCTGTCATCTCCCTAAGGAGCAAAAGATGAAATCTTTGGAGGAAAACGGAAGTATCAAAACCCTATGAAAATTTTCGTATGCAGGATCTGAAATGTATTTAAATAACAACAGACATCGAAAAGCCCCAAACTGGAGCTGGAGAGATGGGTCAGCGGTTAAGAGCGCCAATAGCTCTTACAGAGGACCCAGGTTCGATTCCCAGCTCCCACATGGTGGCTAAGAACCTTAAGCCAGGTGCACTGGTGCACGTCTTTAATCCCAGCACTCGGGAGGCAAAGGCAGGTGGATGTCTTTGAGTTCAAGGACAGCCTGGTCTACAGAGTAAGTTCAAGGGCAGCAGGGGCTATAGGGGGGACCCTGTCTCAAAAAACCAAAAGCCCCAAACTAAGAGTAAAATTGGCAATACTCTTACATCCACAGATGATCCAGGTTTTAGAATTAGCTGACAAAATCTTTGAAAGACCTGAGATTAATATGGTCAAGACAACCAGGAAAAAAGACACAGAAAAGATTTAAAGATAGGGAAAATCAGATTAAATATAAATATTAAAAAAGAAAAACTGTATCCAGGTGTGGTGGTGCATGCAGCCAGGCCTGGTGGCACATGCCTTTAATCTTAGCACTGGGGAGGCAGAGGCAGGTGGATCCCTGTGAGTTCAAGGCCAGTCTGGTCTACAGAGTGAGTTCCAGTACAGCTGGGGCTACAGGGAAACCCTGTCTCAAAAAGACAAAAAAAAAGAAGAAGAGAAAAGAAAAAGTGAAAATTTTAGACTTAGAAATATAGTAATTGAAACCAAAACCTAAACAGGTCTATTTAATAAGAAATAGTATATAAAGAAAGAAGATTTCATGAGTTATATGCACAATGGTAGAGAGGGGGGAAAGGTGAAAAATACTAAAATGAAAATAAGACACATATGGAAAGCAAGCAAAATATCTAACACACAGGTAGTTGGAATCACAAGAAAGACAGAATACAGCAGAAGAAATAACTTGACAGATAAAGCAATGGAGGAAAAGCAACAACTCACTCGTTCAAATAGGTTAGTACACTCCAGGGAAACTAAAGGAAAAATAATACTATGCACATAACAATAAAACTTATAAAATTAAAGACAACATCCTTAGCAATTAGGAAAATGCAAATCAAAACTACTTTATGATTTCAGCTAATCCCACTCAGAATAAATGACACCAAATGCTGTCATGGTTTCAGGGAAAGGGGAACCCTCATCCACTGCTGATGGGATTGCAAACTGGTACAACCACTGTGAAAATCAGTATGGAGAACTCTTAAGAAACTCAAAATAAATCTACCATACGATCCAGTCATACCACTCTTGGCATATGCCCAAGGAACACACTCTACTGCAGAGATACTTTTACATCCAAGTTTGTTGATGCTCTTTTCTCAATAGCTAAAAAAAATTGAAACGACCTAAATGCACCTCAACTGATGAATGAATAATGAAAATTTAGTACATGTATACAATGGAGCTCTGCTCAGCAGTACAAAGAAAATGAAATCCTAAAATTTGCAGTTAAATAGATGGAAATAAAAACATCTATACTAAGTGAAGTAACACAGACTAAGAAAAGCAAATGACATGTGTTCTCCCTCATTTGTGGATCTTAATACCAAATCCTTATATGTGAGTATATATCTGGATGTAACTGTAGGAGCTAGGAAAATGGAAAGGAAACAGGCAGGAAAAGGGAAAGAAGAAGCTTGAGAAAGACAGATTGTAGGATACAGGTGCTATTAAGTGGGGAATGAGGAAGGGAAAGTTTCTTTAACTGAGGAGGGACTAGGGAAGATTATACAAGGGTAGTGAGAAAAAAGACAAATAATGCTTGGATGATATGAAAAACCAGAGGGAAAATGTATGCATTGAAAGTCCTACTGAAAAAAATAAATATAAAATAATTATGAGTGAGCATGTGTAGATGTGGAGATGAAGGCTATATAACAAAAAAACACAGTACCAGGCAAGAGAAACTTCCCTTTGAATTAGTCAGGGTAGTTGAAGAGATTTCCAAAATAACATTGGCTATTGCCACATCCCTTGATTCCCTCCCAGAACTTGAAAGTAAGACCTTATTGCAGAAGAAAGGCCACACCTCAAATGTGGAACCGGGAAAAAATGTAGCTGGAACTGACCTGGAAGTCTCCTCCCTAAAGACTAGCTCTCGTGGTATCAAAGAACACTATACAAGCTGCCAAGAGGGAAAACAAAACAAAACAAAAACAAACAAACAAAAAATCATGGCCCTACTGATCTGTAAAGCCTAAAAAGACACTGCCCCAGCAAACTATTGCCAATAGTGCAGTAGTAGCACTTTTATCTTGGGAGTAATCAACAGCTGTCTAATTGGAATTCAGACTTGCTCAATGAGAGGGCGCTCTTGTGTGTGGTACTGTAAACATAGCCATATACTCATGGCTGAAGATGACATAATTCCTAGAGAAAAACCTGATTTTGCCACATTCCCTAAACCAATGTAATTTCTTTTTTTATTTTTTATTTTATTTTTATGTGTATGAATGTACTCTTTTGCATGGAGGTTTGTGCACCCGTGTTGTTGTGCAATGCCGCAGAGGTCAGAAGAGGGGGTCAGATTCTCCTGGAACTGGAGTTAAAGACGGTTCTCAGCTGCCATGTGGTTGCTGGGGATCGAACCCTGGTCCTCTGCAAGAGCAGTTGGTGCTCTTAACCACTAGGCCATCTCTCCAGCCCCCGCCCAATGTAATTTCTTTATTCTAAATATGCATCCTCATATTTACAGATGAGTGTACCTTTCATCCCTCGTCAAAGAAGTTTTTTTTTTTTTAAACATATGGAGAATATTACAGCATTCCAAAACTGGTCAAATGCAGAAAATAAATGTCTGTGAGATGTTTAACCCTAAATGTCATATCTTCAATGCAACCTCTAACATTATGATCAATACATCTCTCAACTGTCACCAGAGAAGTTTCCTTTTGAGGCAGGTAGTGATTAACACAGAAACAATTGGCCAATATTCAGAGAACAAGAGGCCACAGAGTGCTTATCCTTGAGTAGGACAACTATTCCAAACCTATGCCTCCCAAGGCTCAGGGATCATTTCAGAAAAGGAGGCAGAAAGACTAGAAAGGACAAAAGGGCGGATGACCACGGGGAAACAGAGTCTTCCAGACAGCAGCTCATTTACTCATATGAAGTCACAGTGATGGTAACAGCATGCACAAGTCCTATGAAAACTCAAGCCAGACAAAAATCCCAGCATAGACATGGGGAAGTGGGTAAGAAATCCCAAGCCAACCTAAGAAACTTTTGGAAATTGATAGCTGCTGGGAGGGAGAGACACAGTATCTTAAGGAATGGGACTCTTAGTGGTCCCAGTAGATGGACCCTCACTGAAGGACATTCAGAGACACAAATCAGACTTATAAACCATATTATATATATACAAGGGACTACATTAGATTGAGCAAGGGTCAGTGGCACGGAGGTGAGGATCTGGGAGGGGATCTAATACCATCACAGCATGTTGTATGAAAATCACAAAAAATCAATTAAAAGTAAAATTTAAAAAATGATTTTTATAGACAAGAAGTCATGAAAAAGGAAAAATTAAAGACAAAAAAACTTTAAAATAATAGGTGAAAATACACACAGGCTATACATACATATATATA
>VZQC01011697.1:699745-742673 GCA_009823505.1 Rhizomys pruinosus
AAAACAAACGACAAATGGAATCCTTCATCTGTGGATGCTAGTGCCAATTACCTAGTTGTAATTTCTTGTGCATGGCCCCTTGAGCTTTTGTCCAAAGCAGTTGGGAGTGATGCATATTGGAAACAACAACAACAGAAAGGAGGGCATCAAAGAACTGACTGAAACAGTGAACTTCTGCTCAAAACAGTCAACTTCCACATGGAGAAAGACTGAGAAAGAGATGAAAAGCATGTTTGGCAGAATGCATGAGCTCTGGTGGAGTGGGGGGATAGGGTGGGGGACACGTGTCTAGATTTGATTAAAAAAATATAAATAAATAAATTTTTAAAAAAAGAAAATACAAAATAATATAGAAAGAACATAAGCTCAAATATATCAACAATTACATCACATGTAATTTTTATAGTGGATTAAAAGAACAAATCTCAGGTATATGCTGACTATAAAATAAAGTAGTAAGGTGCTGGAGAGATGGCTCAGCAGTTAAGAGCGCTGGCTGTTCGTGCAGAAAACTTAGGTTTGAATGCCAGCACTCACATGGTGGCTAACAACCATCTGTAACTCTAGTTCCAGGAAATCTGACACCCTCTTTTGACCTCCGTGATCACTGCACAACATGGCTGCACTTAAATACATGCAAGCATAACACTCATGCACATAAACTAAAAATAAATAAATAAATATTAAAAGAAATAAAGGAAAGTAAATTAATTATGCTAAAAGGTTGTAACTCAAATTATGTAAGAAATATATGTCCTGCAAATTAACAAAAAGAATTGCTGCTATACTGATATCAGATAAAGTGTATATTAAGTTAAAAATAGTATTTGAGATTAAGAAATATGTTTTATAATAACAGGGTTAATAAACCAGGATGATATTAAAAGAAGCCAGTAGAACAGCTTCAAAACTTGCCAAGTAAAAAAAAATTTGCAGAACTAAAAGGAGAAATAGACAAGATCACAATCATATGAATAAGATTATACTTAATTGTCCATTGAATAATATATAAGTTAAATTTTTATAAGAAATATTTTACTTTAAAATTTTCCCAGGTCCATTGGCTTTCGTTTACTGCATATATTTACTACACACATTCCATTTTGTTAAAAAGCTATAAGTCAAGTGTTCCTGTTTGTAATTGACAAATTAAAATGAATTTAATAGTGCTATGATAATTATTAATAAATAAAATACAATCAACTTAAATCAGGTATTGGAGGGAGGTGAGAAATGAACTGAATTATTTCTTTTCCTCCTAGAAACCAAAACAACATTTTATTATGATAAAAGTACCAATATGTCAGGAAACACAGTAATTGTAAATGTATACGTCCATAAAACATAGTTCCAAAATTCTTCCCTAAAAATTAATAGTTTATGACAACCAATTACTGCTGGGTAAAGGAGAGTAGATTTTCTTAAAGGGAGAAACTCTACATAGGCTGACTCAACGCTAGTGGAGGACTTGCACGGAGGGACATCTGGATACAAATCCTTGACCAGATAGGATTTAACATATATGACAGAATGCCTGAAATATGGTGGTGGAAGGGGTTGTGGGTAGATGCAGTTGGGTAAGGGGTCTAAATTTTACTAAGATTTATTATATGAAATGTGCAAAAAGGTTTTAAAAATAAAATATAAATTAATATTTCTTTCTGATTAAACAGTACATTGGAAATATCAAATCATGGGTCTGGAGAGGTGGTTCAGTAGTTAGGAGCATAGGCTGCTCTTCCAGGGGACCTGGGTTTAGATCCCAGTACCCATAACCAATTGCAATTCCGGTCCAAGAGGATCTGCCGCCCTCTTCTGGTCACTGCAGGCATTGCATGCATATGGCACACATACATGCAAACAAAACACTTGTATGCATATAAAATAATAATGAAGAAATATTGCAGTAAATTGTAGCTACAAATCAAGACACCAAAAGAAATATGTGAGCATTTCTAATTGTCAGAGTAGACACTCAAAACAATAAAGATGCTTTGAAGATATGAAAACCAAACAAGTCAATTATAACCTGAAATAAGATAAATGAACTTCTGCTAAGAAATAAATACTGAGATAGAATTTTCCCATAAGAACCATTAGAAAAGTATGACAGAAATTGTGCTAAGCACTTCATATTTATTTAATTCATACAACAGCCATATGTGACAGTGGCTCTTGCCTTCATTTTATAGTGGAACAACTGAGGCCCAAAACAGTTAAGAAACTATCTCTGCTGGCACTTTCTGGTACCAGAAAGTGCCAGCAGAAGGACTGACTCCTCTGGGCATTGAAGGGAAGAAATGCCTCAGATTGCTGCAGACATCAGGCCCCTCTCTGGATCCTACTAGTAACGATTTTTAATGAATCCTAACGAAGCTTATCTTCTAGGTGCTGCAAAGGTTTTAATACAAGAGACTTTCTTAACTCCCCCTCATAGAATAAGGAGAAATATGATGATGATGAGGTCGTTCTCCAGTTGTAGATTGGAGCCAACTGTTATAGAGGTATTCTCTTGTAAAATCGGTAAAACTGCCTTCTTTAATTGACTAATGGACATAGAAACTGTGAAAAGGATTATTCTCTATTCAGAACCAAATATAATGCTAAAGTCTCCTTAAGCTATGCACTTAAGCAAAATATATTAATACAGGAGCTCTGAACGAAATCAATATGGATTATTCTACCAAGGAGACTATGGCCAGGATCCAACACCCCCACAAAAGGTAAGGCTACTTGCCTCCAAACCGGTATCTGCAGGAAAGAGGCAGATAAGGCCCTGCTGTTGAAGACCTGTATAAACACGGGAAAGATGTAGGAGACCAACTTGCAAGTATAACAAAGTACTCTGTAATGCCAATAAGTGTTACCAAAGGCCACTAAACCAATAAAGCATAATATAGGTCTCCTTGAGTCATAGCAGACTCCTCCATCAGCAACAGCTACACTCACCTCCTTGAAATACTGTTCACAGTGGCAGCCATATGTTTTATGAATACCAAACCTAATTGGCTATTAGCTCTCTCCTTGGAGGAATAACCCACGTGATGCCACATACTTTACATCCTCTAGGATTAGGAAGAGTTTATATATAAACCACAACGAAGACCCTGTAATCTTAACAGAAAAAATGTAATTCAGATTAACATACCATCCAATACTGTGTCTATACAAAGTAACCTACCAAACAAAGTAAGTTTAAATAACCTATAATCTAATTGCGAGTGCTTCATTAGAAGGAATTGAGAAGGCTATATATTATACTGTTAACATTCCTATATATTTAATTGCATTGTCCTTCATTAGTAGATGGAAAGGTTATTCTTGGACAAGCTGGCAGCCCATGAAAGAAAACAGCTTAGAATTGACTAGAGACCCTAACACAACAGCTCCAAGAAATAAACTGTATGCTCTTACCACCTGTGCCCCTTTCAAAGCCTAGGGAACATCTGTGAAGAGGGGCATCGGTAGAAGTAGAGGGCTGCGATTGGGGTAATGGTGAAACTACAACAATATAGACTGGACACTCATTTGACAACCTGAACTGAGAACTAAACAAGACACCCCCCTGCTTGAGGTGGAGCCCATGAGCTTTGGGGTGGCACAACTCTGCAATTGGGTTCTACAGAAGTCTTGACTACACACAAATCTAGCATCTTATTGTAACATAAAAAATGAAAACAAAACAATAAACATAAAAGGACACAGAAAGATGCAGAAAAGTTATGGCAGAATGCATGATCTGGGATGGGTAGGGGTGGGGTGGGGGGAAGGGAAGGGGATATATGCCTGAACTGAATTGGAAAATGACGTATGAAATACACAAAGCATCAATAAAAAAAAAAAAAAAAGAAACTATCTCAGCATTACACCCAATAGGTAATGTTTTGCTACAGAGTGCGGGTCCTCATGTGCTGTGTGCAATACCTGAGATAGGGTTTCACTGTGTTGTCCAAGTTGGTGTCAATGTCACAGCCTGTCTCAAGCTTCCTAAGTGCAGAGATTACAAGAGGGTACTACCACACTAGGCTTGACAATTTTTTTTTACTCTACTTAAAGTCTCATAATATTGAAAACATATAAAATCATTACTAGACAAAATTTAAGGAAGAATGGATGTCCTCAGAACCCTGTGTTTAGAGTTTATACTCCAAGAGATGACTGGTGGTCCTGTGGGGAACAGCTGAGAAGCTAAGTAGTAATTCATTTAACCTAACGGATTTAAAAGAACAGATAGTGTCATAGAGAATCTTTAAGAAGTAGAGAGTATGGCTAAGGGAATACTAAGTAACCTTCATTATGATGAGCATCTGTCCTGTGACTACCATGAATGTGAACACATGAGATATTGCATTGGAAATGGATATTCTTTTAATCCCCTAAACCTCTGAAATTAAAACAAAAGTGATTCAGACTGTTAGTACCTCTATGTATCTGGCAGAAGAGAATGAGAATCCTCTGTAGAGAAAAATAGTGTTATCCTGGGGCTAAGACTACTTCTTCTTAGAGTTTTCCAGATATACTGCCCAATATACATGCAGAAACAGGCCAGAGACAAGACATGAATTGTGATAAGCAGATATAATCAAAAAACTGAATAACAAGAAAGGAGATTAAAATTATCAAACAAAAACTTTGAAAAAGAAATGTTTGCAAGACATGGAGAGTTGTTGAAGACAAGCATAAGCTATATAAAAGAACCAAAGTCTTTCTCCCTTTATCACAAAGCTATATGTCAAATCCAAACCCAAGTGCATAATCTTTGTAGCATTGATATGTGAAATTATTGATTTGTTTATTTAATAGGTATATGCTCAGATAGTTTTCTGTGTAAGTTACAATGTTTCTGAGAGAACTAGGAACATAAATTAGACATTGGTACTGTGCTTTCAAGGTCTTTACAGCTTATATTCATATTTATCACAAAGTTATTCTGATCAAAAAAGCTCTAATTTGGGGGGCTGGAGAGATGGCCTAGCAGTTAAGAGGGGAATCCAACACCTTCTTCTGACCTCTGCAGCATTGCACGACACGGGCGCACAAACCTCCAAGCAGACAGTACATTCATACACATACGAAATAAAATAAAAAAAAAAAATAGAGTGGTGGATATGATTCTATCCCCTCCCCCAACCCCCCAAGAGCAAGACAGGATAGCTAATACTGGGCTTTGTTTTCCAACATTGTGCTAGGTCTGCTGTGGTGAGTCTAAGCATCCAACATAAAGTGAAAGCTCCTGGATGCAGGACAGGGCTCAGAGAACTCTAGACCAGCTCTGGCATTAGGCAGAGACCTGTACACTGTGTGGAATGGACTTAGGTGTCACTGTGCTTCATATCCACCCTTGGCGTGAGCTTGGGAAACTTCTTGGCTTCTTGGGATACAGTACAGGACCTTGTGGCTGAGATTGAGATACAACTCAGATTAGATTCAGCCTTGGTTTACTGGGAATTGAACCCAGGGTTTCATACATGCTTGGCAAAATGTCATTGAGCTACTTCTCCAGCTTCTGGTTCTTTCTGAACAACACACCAAGAATGTATTTGGAACAAATAACCAGAATATGTAGAACAGGTTCTCTTTTTTAAATATTTATTTATGTTTTATGTGTATGAGTGTACCGTCTGCATGTAGGTTGGTGCACCCGTGTCGTGCAATGCCGCAGAGGTCAGAAGAGGGTGTCGGATTCCCTTGGAACTGGAGTTAAAGTTGGTTCTCAGCCGCCATGTGGTGCTGGGAATTGAACCCTGGTCCTCTGCAAGAGCAGTCGGTGCTCTTAACCGCTGAGCCATCTCTCCAGCCCCCAGGACAACTTCTCTTTTTACGGACTAGCTTTCATCCTCTTTATTCAAGACAGTTCCTTCCCAAGCTCCAAGTCCAATGAGAGATATTTGTGTTGGAAGTTAAGAAACATGCTTTAATTCAACTGGTCCTCTCAGTATTGAGAATAAGTTATTTTCTCCTAGGGGCCCCAGAAGTTTCCTATTTTAATGAAATGCACAGGCCTTCAATAAAAAAAATTGGCTTAAAAAGTTTCCTGTTTTAAAGAAATTGAAAAGAAATGTATTAACTTCAACAGCCTCTAAATCAATACAGCTTCAAATACAGTTGTCATCAAGTTTTAGTGCTTTTCATATGGGCTGAGCAATGGTGCTGACTGAGGTCCTGGGTGATCATAGTCCTGACACTAAAGCCATTACACTCTTGGGTATAAATTATTGTGGCTCTTCTCTTGCCATTCAATAATAAAATGACAAACTCCTGCATGCAACACACACATGAGAATCTTTTCTAAAGGAAAATAGCATTATCTCGGGTCTCATCTACATTAATGATGGACTTTCTTCCCATCTACCCATCTTTAGCAAGTCCCATACAGAAGAAATTTAGGTGCAGATCATTTAAACATCACAACTTAACTCCTTTTTCTTCACCTTTGAAGGGACAATGCAGGGAGAACCTTGAGGCACTTCAAATTAGAGCTTTTTAAAAAAATTTATTATTTTTTTTTCATCGAACCCCTCTGTGGATCCTACATGTAACAACTAGTTATAATGAGTCCTAATGAAACTTACCTTCTAGGTGCCACAAAGGTTCTGATATGAGAGATTTCCTTGCCTTCCCACCCATAGAACAAGGAGAAATATGACAATGATGAGGTCGCTCCCCAACTGTAAATTGGAGACAACTATTGTAGAGGTAATCTCTTATAAAACCGGTAAAACTGCTTTCTTTAATTGACTACTAGACATGGGAACTGTGGAAGGGATTACTCTCTGTTCAGAACCAAATATAATACTAAAGTCCTAGGGCTATGCACTCAGGCAAAATATATTAATACAGGAGCTCTGACATCAGCAATGGATTGTTCTACCAGGTGGATGTTGGCCAGGGGATCCAAGGCCCCACAAAAGGTAAGGGCTCCTTGCCTCTAAGTTGGGATACCTACAGGAGGAGAGGCAATAAGACCCTGCTGCCGAAGACCTGACGTTAACATGGGAGGGATGTATTGAGACCACACATGCAAGTGTACAGATGGCCTCTGGAATGCCAGAGAGTGTTACCAAAGGCCACTAAACCAATAAAGCAAATATGGGTCTCCCTGAGTCAAGCAAGACTCCACCGTCAGCACCAGCTACACCTCACCTGCCTGGAAATACTGTGCAGCAGAGGCAGCCATGTGCCTGTATATCCCAAATCTAATTGGCTATTGGCTCTCCCCTTGGAGAAATAACCCATGGCTGATGCCACAAGCTTACATCCTCTACAGGTTAGGAGATGTTATAAGCCACAGTAAGACCCTGTCATATTTAACAGGGGGGAAAATTGTAATTCATGGATTAACATATCCAAACATGTGTCTATGCTAAAGTAACCTACCATAACTATTAGTGCTGCTTAAATACCTATATATCTAATTGCTTGTTCTTCATTAGTAGGATCGAAAGGTTATTCCTGGACAAACTGTCAGCCCATGAAAGGAAACAGCCAGAATTGACCAGAGTCCAAGTCAACAGCTCCAGAGAGAGTGGACTGTTTTACCTCTCATCCACCTGTGCCCCTTTTCTAAGCCTAGGGAACAACCTGCGGAAGAGGGGGCGTGGTAGAATGTAAGGGCTGCGATTGGGGTGAATGGTGAAACTACAGCAATGTAGTCTGGACACTCATTTGATCAACTTGATTGAACAAACAACCTGTCACCCCCCACTGGATGGTGGGGCTGTAGGTGTTTGGGCACAACAGCCTGCAGATAGGTTTTGCATGAAGGATGCTTGTACTCATGGATTATCACTTATAGCTAAAAATGAAAAAAAAAAAAACTGAGAGAAAGATGCAGGACAGTTATGGCAGAATGCATGATCTGGGATGGGGTGGGGGTGGGGGGGAGGGAAAGGGAAATAAGCCTGAACTGAATTGGAAAAAATGTATGAAATGCACAAAGCATCAATAAAAACTAATTTAAAAAAATTTATTATTTATGTGTATGAATGTACTGTCTGCATGCAGGTCTGTGCACCCTTGTCATGCAATGCCCTGGAGGTCAGAAGAGGGTGTCAGATTCCCCTGGAACTGGAGTTAAAGATGGTTCTCAGCCGCTATGTGGGTGCTGGGGATTGAACCCGGGTCCTCTGCAAGACAGTCGGTGCTCTCAACCTCTAGGCCATCTCTCCAGCCCCCCACATCCACCACCCTAGCACTGAGGTTGGAGGAATGGTGATAGAGTTGATCTGTTTTATCACTAGGCTTAAGGCAATTCCAGAGGCTTAGTCCACTTATAGGCACTGGCCTGGAAGAAAGTGCTTCTAGCCTTGCCCAACTCTCTGGGTTTCACATTAGAAGGCATGGTTCTGGGTTTCAACTAAGCCTGGGTTTATTTCCTCTTACCTCCACCCAAGAAGATCTCTCTCTCTCTCTCTCTCTCTCTCTCTCTCTCTCTCTCTCTCGTCTCTCTTTGTGTGTCTCTATGTCTCTGTCTTTCTCTGTCTCCCTCTCGCTGCCCCTCTTCTCTCTCTGTCTCTATTTCTGTGTCCTTCTGTCTCTCTCTGTTTCTCTCTGTGCCTCTCTATCTCTCTTATATCTCTGTCTGTCTTGGGTTCTGTCTTTGTCTTTATCCTTGTCTCTCTTACTATCTCTCTATATCTCTCTCTGACTCTCTGTCTCTGTCTCTCTAACTCTCTTTCCTTCCCTTTATCTCTCTGTGCCTCTCTCTCTCTTTCTCTCTCTCTCTTTCTCTCTCTCTATCCTGGGTTGCTAGAAGTTGAGAGAGGGGTGATGTAGACAATCTTTTCATTCTTACATTCTTCTATGACATCTTTTGGCTTTGTTTAGTCAGGTGATACAAAGGTTGAACTGAAGGTAACCATTCTGAGAGTCTTAAAAAATTGTTATATGGGATGTTATAAATACATTATACAGCCAGAATGAATCCACAACTCCAATGGCTACTAAACTTCTGCAGTTAATAGTGATCCAGGTGATCATGGTTGGCTCTAATCACATATGGAAATTGAATCACACACAAAAAAATTTTAAGACATGAAAACAGAACACTATTTGGGAAAAGGAAAAGGATTGCTGTGAGTGAAAGTGAGACAAGAGAGGGCCATGAGGGATGAAAATGATCAAAAAAAAAATAAAAATAAATAAAACAAAATAAATATATGTATGAAAAGGCTATAATAAAATCAATTATTTTGTTTTGTCTTTTTTATAATGTGTATGAGTGTACTGTCTGCGTGTAGATAGGTGTGCTCCTGTCGTGCAGTGCTGCTGAGGTCAGAAAAGGGTGTCAGATTCCCCTGTAACTGGAGTTAAAGATGGTTCTTAACTGCCATGTGGGTGTCAGGAATCAAACCCGGGTCCTCTGCAAGAGCAGTCAGTGCTCTTAACCACTGAGCCATCTCTCCAGCCCCAAAATCAATTATTTTGTATAATTAGTGTATGTTAATAAAACATTAAGAAGCTATTCTCACCGGGGCATGGTGGCGCACGCCTTTAATCCTAGCACTTGGGAGGCAGAGGCAGGTGGATCTTTGTGAGTTCAAGGCCAGCCTGGTGTACAGAGAGAGTTCTATGACAGTTGGGACTACAGGGAGGCCCTGTCTTGAAAAGACAAAAAAAAAAAAAAGCTATTCTCAGGTTTGAAACAAACAAACAAAAAAATAAATAAACCCGTATAAGTTTAAGAATGTAAGATTCTAGGACCTGGAAGATGGCTAAGTGGTTAAGAGCACTGGCTGCTCTTGTAGAGGACCTGGGTTCTGTTGCCAGCACCCACATAGTGGCTAACAGTGGTCTGTAGCTCCAGTTCCTGGGATCCTAGGCCCTCTTCTGACCTCCACCAGCCTTACATGACATGGGTGCACTTACATATAGGTAAGCAATACACTCATACACATAAAATGTTTTAAAAAACTTTTTAAAAAATTTAGGTTTCTGTGCTAACTTTGTTAGGTAATCCTCACACAAGTTTTCTTTCTTCAATTAAAATCACAATCTTTACTATCTTCAACATACTTATACTAATGGGAAATTTCGTTCTGGCTAACTTCAACAGACAAAGTTGCTATTTACTAAGTTTTTCCATTTTGTTGTGAGAAAATTACTAGAAATGCCAGATGCTCCTACTGATAAAAGTTGTCCTTCTTAATATCTGAGATAATCTTTAAACTAAGCTTTAAAAATATTTTTATCCAAAAAAATACATCCTCAGGGCTGCACTTGGTGGTGAAAATTGCATTCTGCTTGTTAGCTGTATCACTTTAAATCAGCCAATCATGTATGATTGTATGAAGCTGAGCTCTGAGCAGTCAGAGGCACAAGAACATTTGTGTTAGGAATAAAAACCCAGTAGAAGGGACATCTTTGCTGGCTGTACTTATCTGCTTTATTCGACATGGCTATATACTCTTCTGCAGACTAAAACTTTTTGTCTTGCCCTCCCCACATCCAAAAGGGACAGACTTTGGACACTGAAGGTTTTCTCACACCCGAGAATTCCCACCTGTCTGAGAAAGGAGTCAGAGGTCCAGTAACTCCTCTAGTTTATGTGAAGGGAAGGGCTAAAGGCAAATTCAAACCCACAGCTCACTGAGAATGCACACTGATAATTTTGGGAAGCCAGCTGTGCCATGCTGGGGGAGGAGCCAGGGGCATATAAAAGCCAGTTGTGTGGGGCTGATACTCTCCTGCCATTTTGTCAGCATGGGCAGAGGTGACCAGGCTCATGCCAGGACTCTGGGCACCCATGAAGCGAAAGAGAATTGCTGCTCAATACTAATAAGTGATATCTTGCACTCATCACTTTGTAGGCAAGCCTGAATACTCTCTAGTCTCCCAGAAACTAAGATTGGAGAGCCTGCTCCTTGATTTGCCTGGGAACCTGATAGTGTTAGAGGCAGAACACCACATGTGTCTATATATCCTGGTAGAAATCTCTGCTGCAGCACCCAAACAAGATTTTTTAATTGAATGTTGAATATGTAATACAGAATAAACTCAACTTGATTAATACTTGCACTAGATAGCTTAAGTAGTCAACTTGACACACATTCCTCCATTGAGGAATTTTGTCCATTGAATTGGCCTGTGACCATGTCTGTGAGGCATTTTCTTGATTTTTGAGTGATATAGGAGGGCCTAGCCCGCTGTGGGTTGTGCTACTGCTTGTATAAGAAAACAGGCTGGTATTTGCAGAAGTTAAGAGCATTGACTACTCTTGCAGAGGACTGAGGTCCAATTCCCAGCATGCACATGACAGGCAACAACTATCCACGTAACTATCCCTATAATTCTGGTTCCAGGGGATCCAACATCTTCTGACCATCAAAATCATTGCATAACATCAGTGCACTTAGCATATGCAGATAATATACTCATACACACAAAATAAAATAATAAAGAAAGTAAAGAAAGCAGGTTGAGCATGAGCCAGGGAAGCAAGTAAGGTTCCTGCCCTGAGTTTCTGACTTGGCTTCCCTTGAGAATGGCCTGTGAGATACAAACCCAATAAACCCTCTCCTCCCCAAGTTGTATTTGGACAGTGATTTTATCACAGCAATAAAAAGCAACTAGAGAACAAGCTGGTATGAAGGAGTGGGTTATTGCTGTGAAGAACCTGACAATGTGGGCTTTCAGAGGAATATGGAAGACTTTGGAATTATGGACTAGAAAAGCAATTGAATGCTACAAGCAGAGCTTAATAGACCATGCTAGTAAAAGCCTGGGGAAAAATAGTACTGAGAGCAAAGTACTTTGAGGAAATAAGGACTTAAGCAGCAACTGGGATATATTGGCAAAGAGGCTGGCTACTGGTTACCCACAGTCTAAAAGCTTGCCTGTGGCTAAATCCAAAAGTAGCAGACTAATTTCATTAGCAAAAGAAATTTCAAGACAGCCTAATGTAGAAAATAGTGGCATGAGTATCAATGGTGTATATTTATGCAGATCTACATTGGAAAAGAGCAAGTGGGGTAGAAAAGAATCCAAAATGTATGATTTAGAGAGAAAAAGAATACTAGGAAGTTTAAATGCTGGAGCCAAGGCATGTGTTCCAAGAGAGGCCCTCTTTGATAAGGACATTAAAGAAGCCCCTAGATTTGCACTGAGACAATGAAAGGAGTACCATCAAAGAGTACCATCAAGACCACACATAGCTGAGCCTCCAACTTGTGAAAGCAAAAAGCCTAAGGAGTTTTCTCCTTGAAAACTGCAACCTACAAAACCGGCTGGTAATACAGTGTCCAGAGTCCATCCCAACTTGCCAGTGTTCTTCACAGGGTGCTGGCTTTAGAGATATTAAATATGCAAGAGTAAAGGGGTCATCAATTCTTCCTCTAAGGCTTCAGAGAGCCAATGAGGCCAGGCAACATGCAGCAGAGACATCCCTGCATAAAGAAGGCCTGAACAGGCCATTGCATGAAAATAATAAGGTGAAGCCTGATTAGCAGTGGAGATCCCAAGATGCTAAAGCCATGAGACATCTTCCAAGGAGAGCTGCATACAAAGAGTGGTACCAGCCCAAGAGAGTGATGTATGCTGCATGCAGCAAAGTGGAGGGGGATGAGCCATCTAAGTCCTTCAGAAGTAAAGTCTTAGAATTTGGACTTGTAGCTACTCAATTTGGTGTTTGCCCTGATGCTTTTCAGTCTTGTTTTGGTCCAGTGATTCCTCAGCATGTCTCCATCATCCCCTTTTGGAATGGGAATGTGTATTCAGTAACATGGTATGTTGTAAGTATGTAATTTGTCTTTTGATTTTACAAGGGCTATCAATTAAGAGTGACCTGAGTCTTAGAAAAGACTTTAGACTCTGGACCTTTGAATAGTATTGAAAGTGGTAATGACTATGGGGACTTTTAAAGGTAGATTAAATCCATTTTGCTTTATATAGTCATGAGCCCATGGGGGCCAGAGAGTGAAATATAGTGGTTTGAATAAGAATGTCTCCCATAAATTCCTTGTATTTGCACATTTGTCGCCAGTTGTTGGAGATGTTTTGGGAGGTTTTACAAGGTCCAGACTTCTGAAGGAAGCATGTCACTAGGGACAGACTTTGAGAGTTCTTAAGCATGCCCAGATTTCCAGTCAATTGTTCTCTATTTCCTGTGCCTGCTTGATGATGTGATCACTTGGCTTTTCCCTCTGGTCATCTCCTGCCACAATGCCTTCCCTGCCATTATGGACTCTAACCCTCTGAACAATAAGCTCAGATAAACTCTTCCTTCTATAAGTTGCTTTGATCATGGAATTTTATCAAAGCAACAGAAAAGTAACTAATACTTAAGAATATTCTATAAAGAACACCAACTCTCCTTCACCCAGCAGTTATCAGTTGCCAATAGTTCCTCAGTTAAGGCTGGGGCCTGCTACCCATTTCCTCAGTTCTATGCTGAGTTTTTGTCTGAGTGAGTTTACATGTGTCTTGTGCATGTGGTCATCATTTCTGTAAGTTCATATGAGTAAGGACCCAAAGGCCTGGAATACTCTGTTTTCTTATGATCATGAAGCATCTCTGCCTCTTCCAATCTTTCTGCCCTCTCTTCAGATAAAGGAGGGAGTCTAAATATGATTAAGTTGTATTGTATAAAATACACAAAAAAAACAAAAATATACATTAAAAAAAAGAATATTCTATAAAGAAGGCAACTATAGATCCTGCACATGCATAGCCATAGGGAGGTTTGGAAGGGTTCTAGTTTAACTACTTACTTACTATTCCTTCCTTACTAAGAAATGGATAAGACCTTGTTAAAGGAAAAGACAGAAAGTCTGTACTGTTTGCAATTCTCTCTCTCTCTCTCTCTCTCTCTCTCTCTCTCTCTCTCCATGTACATGAGTACATTTCTCTATAGCCCAGTACAGTTCCAAACTGATCCTTCTGAACTAGTCCTTCCACTATCAGAGGCATTATATGTTGTATTTAAAAGTATTATAAGTGCACATGCAATTTCAGGGCCAATAGGACTCAATAGAGGAAAGACAATGTCTTCAGCAAATGGTGTTGACATAACTGGATCACCACTTGTCAAAGAGTAAAACTAAACCCCTACCTCTTGCCATGTACAAAAATCAACTCCAAATGGATCAAAGACCTCAATTTGAAACATGAAACTCTGAAAATGATAGAAGAAAATATTGGTAGTAACCTACAAGACATAGGTGTAGGAAAAGCCTTTCTAAATCAGACAGCAGCTGTGCAAAAAATAAGGTCAACAATTGACAAATGGGACCTTATTTAACTGAAGAGCTTCTGTACAGCAAAACAAATCAAAGAACAATCAAAGAAGTGAAGAGAAAACCCACAGAGTGGGAGGAAACTTTCACCAGTGATATATCTGATAGAGCCTTAACATCCAGAGTATGTAAACTACTCAAAATATGTGGGGCCTGATATTTCATTTGGCTGGAGCATTATGGGAGCTAGCTTTTTGCCCCAACATCCTGCAAAGGCCAAGGGTCAAGGCACCTCCCGCTCACCACTTGAAAAAGCCAGCCCCACAGTCCTGCTTTGAGGATTTGGGCAAAGGATGTCACATCCCTGTGATATCTAAAGAATGCATTTTGGTTTCTTGAATCAACTGGAGCCTCTGCTGGCTCACACCTTTTGCAGAAAGCACACTGTGGATTTCCCATGCACCTCCTCACCCCCATTCTCACCCTAGAAGCCCACCAAATGTCAGTATATAAGACCTCAGACTCCTGCAAATAAATGAGTTTTGGTCTCTCCCAGCCATCTTCCAGGTCTTTTGACCTGCCAGGTTTACTTGCCCCTGAGTTCTTCCTCTCCCCTCCCCCCACCTGCACCTCAGTTCACCTGCAGCTCAGCATACTTGCAGCTCAGCAAGAGAGTGAAGTGGCTTTGTGAGGGCTGGTAGGCTAGCACCAGCATCTCTTTCACACACCCAGGAATCCCACAGCCTCAAGGATGGTACCCAACGTGGGCCTACATGACACCCCATGGGGCTACATAAATTTATGTGCAACAACTAAAGGAGACTGGATTCTTGGAGGACTAAAAGGAACAAGATAAACTCTCCCTTTCCTGGGCTGATTGGGGTAACAGGTGACTGTGCCCTTCTCCCCAAAATAAGAAGTGACTGTTTCTGGCTTCAGGCAGCTGTGCCCACTATCCTTCCATTTGAGTAGGACAAACTCTCTTTTTTCTAATCTTAAGTTCTCTTGATTCTTTCCTTTTATATCATGGGTAATTCCCCACACACATCAGCTAGACTCATAGACCAAGGGAATTGAGGCCACACCCAGGCGTGGCATAGCCTTTATCTGAAGAAGGGGCAGAAAGAATGGAAGAGGCAGGAGAGGGAATGTGAATAGCCCCACAGCTCAACCTGCTGAGCTCCCTGGAGCCACCGGCACATGGTCTCCAAGCAGTGTGCACAGTCAGCAGGAAAAATGAAAAGCAAAGGCCAAAGGGTGGGACATGATGGAACCCAGACTCCAGCTGGAGCGCACACACACACACACACACACACACACACACACACACACACACACGCAGCTTTGCCCGGGGTGGGAGGTATGCAGTCCTTTGTCTGCACAAACGTGCTCCTGCCTCCCCCAAACTGCAACTAAAAATTTGCCTCAATGTTTTAAAAGGCAGACTTAAGACCTGGAGGTTAACAGTTCAAATCCCAAGTTTGCTACTTTGGAAATTCTTTTCTAAAACCTCGAAATTTAATTTTTCTTTGTTCTTCAGAACCCCAGCCCTGCTGAAAGAAGAAAAATTCACTTCTCAGTATGTTCAAACAAACATCTCTCAATGCTAAGGAATTCCTTTACTTAATTTCCTGTTAAAACATGTAAAGTATTATTTTCTAGGTCACTTCCAATTACTCTTCAAACTTCCAAGGATTTAATTCAAACCTTTCTATATCAAAAATTTGTTAACAAATGTTTTCTTTCTTAAACAGGCCTCCTAAAATAGACAAATATAATATGTTCAAAATAACTACCTACAGACCATATCGTGCTTATTCAAAAAATTTTTAATTGTACCGTATTTGTGTATAAATTTTTATCTCAATATAATTTTTTAATAATATAGCCATTCAAAAAAACTTTCAATTTTTGATAAAAATCTGTTAAGTTAAATGTTAAATTCTATCTCGGCATGCTCAATCAAAATATAAACTTTTTAACCTAAAACATGGGTACCCTGAGACATCTTTAAGTAAAAATGTGCACAATTAATTAATTTAAAAGGTCCTAGGCTGCGTGTGGTGGTGCACACCTTTAATCCTAGCACTTGGGGGGCAGAAGCAGGTGGATCTCTGTGAGTTCAAGGCCAGCCTGGTCTACAGAGTGTGTTCCAGGACAGCCAGAGCTACAGGGAGACCCTGTCTCAAAAAAATCCAAAAAAAAAAAAAAAAAGGTCCTAGGCAATTTTGAATTCTTTCAAATGTGTTTTCACCTTTTAGGCTCTACTTAATCCATTTAAAAGAAAAAAATATTACTGGGAAAGGCTCTGTTTACAGGTTTCCAGACCACATGGCTTGTCACCTGCTGCCAAGCTAACCACATGGCTTCTTCAGAATAATTCATCCTAAATCATGGTTATCTTAAACTGCCTTTTAAAATCAACCTTAAATAACACCATTTTTAATTTCAGCACTCTGGAAGTAGAGGCAAGCAGATTTGTATGGAAATTTTCAGGCCAAGCCAGTCTGAAAAAGAGCGCTAACTCCAATAACTTGTTCCATAATAACTATTGGTTATTAAAAACCCAGTTAGGGACACTTACTCTAAGGTTTTGGTTTTGAAATTAACTCTCCATGACTTGGTACTACTGTTTAAATTCAATAAAGGCTAACTCTAGGGCTAAAGTTAACCCTTTTTCTCCCAAATTCAGGCCTGTTAATATAGTCAAAAAACTAACAGATAAATTAATTTATTAACGGTAAATAACAATTACAAATATATAATAAATATTCAGAGTTTTCCTGGGTATATACTGCTATCTACTGGTTACGATCCATCAACACCCAAAATGGATCCATAAGTTACAGCATAATATTCATTATAAAACCCATTTGTAGGGTTTATACTTTAAAATAATGTATTTAGGGGTTGTGATAAACAAAAGTTAAAATTATATACATGGGGCTGGAGAGATAGCTCAGCAGTTAAGAGCACTGACTGCTCTTGCAGAGGACCCACGTTTGATTCCCAGCACCCACATGGTGGCAAAGAACCATCTTTAGTACGAGGCAGAGGCAGGTGGATCTCTGTGATTTCAAGGCCAGCCTGGTCTATACAGCGAGTTCTAGGCCAGCTGGGGCTACAGGGAGACTCTGCCTGTCTGAAAAACAGCAAAAAAATTATATACAGAAGCTTTATTTCTCAAGCATCGTAGATTAATCAAATAATTTTAAAACACAATGTATGTATTGTCAAGATGTATCTAATTAATGTTTAATTTTCATCCAAACTTTATATACACAGTATATGGTATTAAAATTAAAATCCCTATATTAAGTAAAATTGGTCAAATACTATTAACATAAAAGATTAGTAACACACTTAAATTAATTGGAAATACAAGTTGTTATTAATATTTTTACTCCTAATTCATACTAGACTTCCAGTGACAGCCTTGGGATTGATGTACACAAGTGTTTCCCATGTCTTTCTGTGTTGTATAATGTTACCTGTAACATTTCCTTTTGTCTACAAAATAGCTTGGCCCTGAAAGACTGGTTTTCACATCTTTAATCAAAAATGGACCACCAAAACTTGGTTCCTGTATATAGCAGATAAACAGTATGCAGTACAACTGTCTTTTAAATCATAAATTAAAAATGTAAAAGTCTTATCCGTTCTCCTAATACAAAAAAGGAGAAATTAATATGACTACCTCCAGGACAAAGTCAAGTAAAAAACTCTCTACTCAGCATCTCTCTGGGATAGGAGTCAATTATTATAACAGTAAGTCCTTTCCGGACATGCTTAACTTCTTCCTTTGAATAAAAAAAACATGAGGTCTCTTGGGGGGATACCTTTTATTGCCCAAAAACATCAATTAAAAAGCGTCAAAGCCAGGTACCATACTAAATGCTTCAAAAGAGCTTCAAAACCTGGAAAATAATTCACAAAAGGTATACTAAGAACAAGAACTGTTCAAAATTGAATATAAACCATCCAGATGAAATAAAAATACTTTTCTTTATGAAAAAAATCTTACTAAAAATAAAAACAGTACTACCTGGCTGGGGCCTCCCCCAACAGCCAACTGGTGTCAGTAAAGAAAAAACATGTGTCTTTAATCAAAGCCAAAAGTCAGGCCAAATAAATCTATCAAGGCTACAAAAATATAAAAGGGCCATGAGTAAAAACCCCCAAATACCAAATGAGCCTCTAAACTCATGCCCCTCATCCATACTTTGGTGAATTATTTTATTTTTCAGATTTTATATTAAAGAACTAAAATATCTTATTCTTAAAAGAACTTTAACCTTCATCCATTTATCTACTAAAATGTATTTATGAAAGATGGAATTATTTCTAGAAAAAAACACTCTAATGTAAAGGGTAATGGTATTTCTACCCAACTATGCCTGTGCCCACAACACAATCTATTATGATAATTAATGTTTGCTTAAGTGCCTGTGCTTTTACTATTTATAATTCATCAGTAGAATTACAAAAGATTCCCCTGGATGGGCTGCCAACCTGTTGGAAAGAAAGCTGGTATGGACCTGGAAGTCCAAGGTGTTGCTTCAAGAAAAGAATGGACTGTTCTACTTTCCACTCACTCCTCCCCTTTCCTTTCCAAAGCCTAGGGGCTACTTACTAAAGAGGAAACACGTCAGAGACTAAGGAAATAGTTGTGAAATCACAACTATCACAGACTGGATTTTATGCTATCAACACAGTTTTATGTACAGGCTTTTCCAGCCAGACTTCAGATTTTGGGGTACAACTGAAGTCACCATCTGTGTTAAATTGGGTACAACTTCAGACTTTGGGGTAAAACTGAAATCACCATCCATGTTAAATTGGGTACAAATGATACCTGTATGTTTTGAAGGAGGGAAAATGTTGCTTTACTGTCAATGAGTCTGGATTAATGGCAAAGTCCCCCCCGTCTCCTTGGTTCCCCAACCCTCTTACCACTGGATGTCCCCTTTTCTGGGACTGATTTTCACTCTAGGAGTGCTCCAGTTTGGCAAAAAACAAATTAATAATTTCACTGAGGTTACAACCCAAAATATCCTGGTTCAACATCACGCCATTCCTAAACACCCCCTAGGGGAATGTGACAACACCTCCCCCACTTCAATAATAAAAACAAAGGGGGAGTTGAGGGGCCTGATATTTCATTTGGCTGGAGCATTAAGGGAGCTGGCTTTTTGCCCGATATCCTGCAGAGACCAGGGGTCAAACCACCCCCCACTCACCAACTGATAAAACCAGCCCTGCAGCCCTGCAGCCCTGCAGCCCTGCAGCCCTGCAGCCCTGCAGCCCTGCAGCCCTGCTTTGAGGATTTGGGCAAAGGGTGTCACATTTCTGAGATAACTAAAGAGTGCATCTTGGTTTTGCAAACCAACTGGAGCCTCTGCTGGCTCACACCTTTTGCAGAAAGCACACTGTGGATTTCCCATTCACCCTCTCTCCTCCATTCTCACCCCAGAAGCCCACCAAATGTCAGTAAATAAGACTGCAGACTCCTTCAAATAAATGAGTTTTGGTCTCTTATAGCCATCTCTCAGGTCTTTTGACCTGCTGGGTTTATTTGCCCTTGAGTCCTTCCTCTCCCATCCCCCCACCTGTGGCTCAGCACGAGCAGCTTTGTGTGGGCTGGGAGGCTAGTGCCGGCATTGCTCACAGACACCCAGGAACCCCACAGCCCCACAAAACAACAAAGGAGGAAGAAAACAAATAACCCACTCAAAAGATGGAGTAAAGAGACTTCACAAATGAAGAAGTAAAGATGACTGAGATGCCAGGCATGATGGTACACGTCTTTAATCATAGCACTTGGGAGGCAGAGGCAGGTCTCTGGATCTCTGTGAGTTCAAGGCCAGCCTGGTCTACATAGTGAGTTCCAGAGCAGCTGTAGCTACAGGGAGACCCTGTCTCAAAAAAGACAAAAAAAAAAAAAAAAAAGGATGGCTGAGAAAAAGTGTTCAACATCTCTAATAATTAAGGAAATGGAAATTAAAACTACCTTCAGATTTCATCTTACTCCAGTAAGACTAGCTATGATCCAGAAAACAAAGGATACCAAATGCTGGAGAGGTTGTGGGGAAAGAGGAACACTCACCCACTGCTGGTGGGAATGCAAACTCATGCAACCACTATGGAAACCAGTTTGAAGAACTCTTAAAAGACTCAAAATGATGGGGCTGGAGAGATGGTCTAGTGGTTAAGATCACTGACTGCTCTCGCACAGGACCCAGGTTCAATCCCCAGCACCCACGTGGTGGCTGAGAACCATCTTTAACTACAGTTCCAGGGGAATCTGACACCCTCTTCTGACCTCTGCGGCATTGCACAACACGGGTGCACAAACCTACATGCAGATAGTACATTCATACACATAAAAAATTCAAAAAAATTAAAAATAAAAAAGACTCAAAATGAGCCTACCACCTGATCCAATTATACCACTCCTGGGTATATACACAAAAGACTCATCCTATGGCAGAGATACATGCACATGTGTTTTTTGCAGCTTTCTTCACAATAGCAAAGAGCTGGAAGCAACCCAAGTGTCCCTCAACCACCTAATGGATAACAAAAATGTGGTACATCTATACAATGGAATTCTATGCAGAGGTAAAGAAAGAGGACATCATGAACTTTGCAAGTAAATGGATAGCACTTGAAGCCATTATGCTAAGTGAAGTAACACAGTCCCAGAAAAACAAAGGACAAAGTATCCCTCATTTGTGGATGCTAGCACCAAATCCCTAGTTGAAAGACAAGATGAGCAAAGTTAATGTTATATTTCTTTTTATCTGAAGGTAACTGTGGTGTTATAATGTGAATCATTTAATAGGCTCTAGAATTAACTTACCACTTATTTTCAGACTTTGCAATTGTGGTATATGTGTGGAGGATGTGTATTCACATTTTAGAGTAATATAAAATTAAGGGAAATATGTGAACTCCTAAACATATTTTGGAATTAAAAGTTTATTTTCAGAGGTAACAATTTTGGTATATATGTGACATATATATAGGCATATTTTGGAGCAATACAAATGAGAGGGAACAACAACAACAAAAGAACTTGGTTCAAAGAACTGACTAAAACAGTTAACTTCTTCCCAAGCAATAAACCTCTGCAGAGAAAAACTTTTAAAAGACTGAGAAAAAGATGCAGGACATGTATGGCAGAATGCATGAACTGGGGTGGGGTGGGAGACATGGAAAAGGGAATGTGTCTAAATTGGACTGAGAAATGATGTATGAAATACACAAACCACCAATAAAAATATTCTTAAGTATAGTAAGTTATTAGCCAAGCAAGGTGGTGCATGACTTTAATCCCAGCAGGCAGATCTCTGTGAGTTCAAGGCCAGCCTGTTCTACATAGTGACTTCCAGGACAGGTGGGTCTACAAGGAGACTCTGTCTCAAAAAGACAAAAGAAAAAAGTATTGTAAGTTCTTAAATGGTAATTTATTAAAATTCAATATTTAAAATTCACAGCCTTTGTCAAATGTATTTCTGTTGCTCAGTTTCCATCCCTCTTTGCTAGTGTACAGATTTGCACAAATGAAAAGGCATGAACAGGATAACTTCTGCAGTATGAAGGGATTAAAGGCTCTGAGATACCTCATGCTAAATCCCTGAGAGGCAAGCCTCTTAAAAATGAGGCTTCAGGGGTACTGTCAATCTCTCTTTCTGCAGGCAAAGAACAAAAGAAATTATGGATTGACAGTTGTTTCAAGAGTCTTCCCCATCATTCAGACTTATCTATTTGAGTTTTCCCTGTTTCTCAGACTCACATAGCTCCCTGAAGGCAGCTGCTTAGGTTGAACTTTAGAGATATCACTCTTTAAATGTTTCTTGTCTCTGCCACTGACTTTAAGTGACTGACAATGTGAGCACCTCCCTTTGGAAATTGAAAGACCCAAGTATCTCATTTGGATTGAAAATCTGGGTGCTGGACCCTGCCACAAAATGGAACAGGCTCATTCTGAATTCAGAAGCCTAGAATTGAATCTCCATAAGAGGAGCCATTCTTGGGTGAAGTCTAAAGAATGTACAGATAACAAGGCCACCAATCCAAGCCATGGTTTACTCAGGCAAATGGAAGTAAGGTTGCTAATCAGCTGACCTTAAAATAAAGAGATCAGCTTACAATATGCAGGTAGGAGCAATGTATATACTCATAAATGTCCTAAAGAGGGAAAGAGGAGAGCAGAACTGTCAGAACCATAGAGAGAGTGTCATGAGATTCAGCTAGTTGTTGCCCACTTTACTTAAGGAAGAGGCCAAGAACCAAAGACTAAGCAGCCTCTAAAAGCTCTTCCTTAGCACCTCTAGAAACAACTCAGCCTTTGTCAATACCTTGCTTGCATTTTTGCTATTTTGTTGCTCTTTTGTTTCCACATTTAATGGCTATTCCTTGATTTTAGTCCAGTGATACTTTACTGCCCACTTCTGATCTTTAAAATTATACAAATATTAATGTTTGTCATTTTAAGTTACTAAATTTCTAGCAATTTGCTACAGCAGCAAATTAATCCAATTGCTGAAATACTTTGAGCACTTTTGGACTTCTTTAATTTTGCCAGTATATTTATACAAAGATGGCATAGAACACAATGCTCATACAATATTACTGCATCTTCTAGATGGTCCCCAGGTATGTCATCATGGCTAGCTAGTCTCTCCCAACACAAATGGCTAGGACCTAGCAACAGAGTATTGGATAGTACACAAAGAGTTCATCCATTAATATGACAACATGAAAATTATGCACTTGGCTAGAAAAAGATTTGACAAAGAAGTTTTAACACTGGGTGGATAAGGCAAAGAATAGGTCTGACAAAGGGTCAACTGTATGGAAAGGCAAAGAAAGAGCTTCCTTCTGTTCGATGACATGGAAAATATGTAATTGGAGGAAAGGATGCTTATGAACAGGTGTAGGTAAATTAAGCTAGAGAGGAGACAGAGCAGAAAGGAGGGCCTTTCTGTCCCAAGAGCAGCAATTTGCTATTAGACCAAATGTTGGAACAATCTACTGATTCCTATACATAGACTTACACATCAGAAAGCACCCTTAGCAGCTGTATTGAACAAACAAGGCTGACAATGAGACCAGAAGCAGAGAAGGTAGGAAGAAGACTCTTCCAGAAAAGCTATCAGTACATGCTCTGTGTTAAAACCAATGGCCTAGATAGCGTAACTATAAGAGAAACTGAGAGAAACATACAAATTACCAATTAACTTTTATCATCTTGTCACCAATTAGCTATAGAAAGTGAGGGAGGACTGGGGATAACTATAAGGTGGCTTCTGGGGTCCAAGCTTACATGTTTGGTTTAGTGAATGAAACTATTCACCAGAACTGAAGAGTCCTTCTCCTCTTGGAGAGCTGATGGTTTTCAGTTACAGATTCACTATTAACTCTTGAGGTGCTTAAATTATACAGAAGATGATCAGATGATAATTATAAATATCTAAGAGTTGGCAGGACATCAAAACACAAAATGAAATTTAATATTCAAATGAAATAACAAAGTTTACTTGTATACATAAAAATAACCAAAGGGGTTTTCTTTTCATCAGATTCTTTTTGTAAATTAATGTATAATGTCTTCCCACTCTTCCAAGAACAAACATATGGTCAAGCCCTTCTGGAGTCAACAAAATAAAGAAATAAAAAGGAGAATAAGAAAGGACTTAGCAATGACTTATTTGTAATAGAATACATTTCATGTTAATTATGTTGCTGGAGGTAGGTGCTTTGGCACAAAGCGCATGTTTTGAGTTTGGAGACTGCCGTACTCCTTCTTGCCTATACATATGCATGGTTTTGTGGATACGTTCTATCTTTACCCTAAAGACACAGCCAAGCATGAACATATAGGCCAAGAATGGAGTAAATTAGAGATAATATTTTCAGTTTAAGGAAGCTGTATAAATATTGCATTAAGAAATTAAATAATTCATATATTACCATATCAAATGCTATTTACATATTAAATGCAATAACTCAGGTAGCTTCAAAAGTTAAAAATTAAAAGTTGATCCTCTAAGTCAAATAATTAATTTTTAATAAAAATGATTACTAAAAAGGTATATTCTGGAATCTTTTCAAAGAATGTGATCTAAATGCATATAAAATGCATTTGTGCAGAAAAACATCACCTACAGAATTATACATAATTTTAAATGTATTTATCCTTCCCATATTGAATTAATATTTGATATAAACAAGTGCTGTTCTTATAAAACACAATGTGAAATATTTAAAGCTGCTTTCCTTAACAAAAATAAAATATTTAAATTATATTATAAACTGAAAACATTATGCAAACATCTCAACAGATGTTTGTTAAACTGCCTCTTCACTCTCTAAAATGCAGCCAAATGTCATGCAAAGTGACATCTTGGTGACAAGCATACAGGCTTTCACAGAGCTATAGGACTAATGGCTAGCTAATATGTGATTAAACTATAACTAAGAAGCATGAGAATGTTGGAGTAAATCAGCAAAAAAATGTTTTAGGACATCAATTCAGAACGTTGTTTTACAATGCCCTCTAGACATGAATTCACTGTAGTTGTGGTTACCTGCAGAAGACCTTCACAAGATTGGGCCTATCAACATTCTGTCACAGAGAAGAGGTTCACGAGGTCCCACCACTCTCTGAGGAGATATTGGTAGTTAATGATTACTGGAGAATTGGCAGCAATTTTCTTCAGTGGTATAGCCACTAGAAAGGTGCTTAAGGTCCAGTAAACAATCCCTTACCTGTGCTCATACAAGCAATCCTATTTAAACTCACTGGGTCACAAGAGAATACATGAAAATAAAGAAATGGACTTGTTTGGAGGAAGAAGGGCTTCAATAGGAAAAGATGGAAATGAGATAGGGTATTAGGAGATGTGAAAATGACCAAATTATACCATATATACTTATGAACTTATTAAAGAATAATAAAAAGCTGTTTCCAACTGCTGAGGCCTATGAAAGGATCAGTTTAGAAAGAGGGTTTGCCCACCCCTCAAGATTGTCAATGCTCACTGGACCCTCTTTAGATCCAAAGATAAAGAATATGCACTATAGTGATTATGTTTCCATATACTCCCTGAATACAAACCTGTCAGTTACAAAGTATATTTAATGTATCAGCTACTGCATAGGTAACCCTCACAAATATAAGAGATCCTAACACAACAATTCAGATGGGAATAAGGGTTTACACTGTTAAGTATGCAACAGTACATCTATACCAGGACTGTAGGTAACACCAGCCATATAGCTGATGACTGCTTAAGCTAAATTCTCTGCAATTTACTCAAGGTTGCTATGCAGTTTATGGAAGGTTAAAGGCCCTTCTCATTTCAGCATTTAAAGAGAAAACTGAAAAATGAATATGTGAAGATGACAAAACATGAAGAAATTAAGTGTTTTAAATCCTTCTGTCTGAACATTAAATATTTGTAGTTCCTGTTTTGAAAACAGTTCACATTAGAACAAATTTTAATCAGACAACACACAGTATGTGATTGATTCTCTGACTACAGGGAGAAAGCAGAATAGCTTTTTTCAATCAGTTTGCTATTGCAACATACCATGCCATCCTAAATGCAATGGCTTAAAACAGTCAGCATTTTAATTGAATTTTTACAAATATCATGTAATATATCTTGGTCAGATTTAAACCTTCCTATCCACAACCCCCATTTCCACCTCACCAGATTTCATGCATTCTCTCATATATGTTAATGTCTTTCAATCCATGTGTGTATCCTCAACTATCACTTGGAATGAATCTATCCACTGGAGACTAGTCAATCTATTTAGCAACACTCCCTTAAAGAAAACCAATTCTCTCTTTCCCAGTAATTATTGGTTGTCAATAGTTCCTCGGCTGAGGTTGGGGATTCCTACCCATTTCCCCACTTCAATGCTGAGGTTTTGTCTGGCTTGAGCTTGCATTTATCTTGTACATGCTATCACCATTGCCATAAATTCATATGAGCAATTTCTCTGCAGCCTAGAAAACTCTGTAAAATACCAAACATTTATATTATTGCTGCCAGAAATACTGCAGTGAATCTTCAAGTCAACTTTGGGTTGGTAGTTACCTTAATCTTAACTGGGCACTACCACATGTTTTGTGGTTGACAAACCACAGGTTATCTAGGTAGACCCTGAATAAGGGGGAGAGGGATGAGTTCTCCTCCATATATCATCTCTCAGCCAGATAGGCCAAGTTTGTTTTCAGGATGGCTGGACTCTCACAAAAAAGTGGTAGGACACAGGTTTCTAAGCTCAAACAGTTCTGCCACATTCTGTTGGCCAAAAGCAAATCAAAAGGCCAAAGAAGGAAGAGACTCTACCCCTTAAGAAGAGGACCAGTGAAGGGGTGAAAAATTAAGGCCAACATTGTAACCAGTTTGCTACATGCATAAACCAAACATTGCATCCAAATCAAATATTAGATGTTAAAGTATAAATATCCATGAGTAGTGGTCAATGAAGAAAACAGACCATCTCTTTCCTAATATATGGTAATATGTGCCAAGAAAATGTCTGGTTTTATCAATAGAGGAAAAAAGTTCTATACCCCCACTTCATGATAACCAAGTACAAACTCTAACAACACATTTTTACCTAAATTTGACCTTGAAAGGTGTTTAAAATATGACCGAGTTATTCCTATTAGAAATGAAATACATCCATTGACTGTTTTGTCAAAGAAAAAATGTATTGTTTTATTCAACATAATGCTTTTGGAACTGTTATGAGATGTGCCAGATTCTAATATTTTTCAGTGATTCAGATAGTAAAACTTTGCCAATAAAAGTCTAATGCTTGAGGCTTTTTTCCTAAGTTATCATCCATTTAATGGCCAATTTCTTCCCCTTCCTTTGTTCTGTATACACAATCTAAGCAGACTACATATTCCCATCTTGGGTTCCTAAGCCATTTGAAAATAAAGAATAGTTGGATTCAGGGTTGAAGAGGTGACCCCATGGGTAAAGTAGTTGCTGCACAAACTTAAGAACCTGACTTTGAATCCCAAAACACTTTGTAAACCTGGACACCGGAGTGTATACAGGTGGATGGGAGGCAGAGACGGGAGAAACTCAGAAGCCTGACATATACATCATGAGCATACAAGGGGCTGGAGGGATGACTCAGTGGTTAAGAGAATTGACTGCTCTTGCAGACGTCCCAGGTTCTAGTCCCAGCACCCATATGGTAGCTAACAACCATCCACAATTCCAGTTCCAGGGGAATCTGATGCCCTCTTCTTACCTCCACAGTCATTGTATGACACATGTGCACTTACATACACACAGGCAATACATTTATACATATAAAATAAAAATAATAAATAAATTATTATAAAAACAAGAGACCCTGTCCCAAAAAAGTAGAAGTCTTAAAGTTGGACCTTTCCCATTCCCAAGTACCAAAAGGTTTTCCTTTATTTTTGTATTACTCTTCTTCGGCTCCAGTGTACCTTCACCTGTGCCAACAGAAAATGTAAATCAGCTAATTGAACAGCTAGAGATAAAAATCACAGTCTGGGAAGGTGAAAATAAAAAATTTCATTTTAAAAAAGTGGAAGAATCGGGGGTGGTGGCGCACGCACTCGGGAAGCAGAGGCAGGCAGATTTCTGTGACTTCAAGGCCAGCCTGGTCTATAGAGCAAGCTCCAAGCCAGCCGAAACTAAAGGGAGACCCTGTCTCAAAAAAAAAAAAAAGTGGTAATAGAACATCTAACATTTTGGTTAACCTTAGCCTTTAACGGCTGCGCTAAGAAATGTGTTAACACTATGTAATAGTTACCAAAGTTCTTTAGTTGCTTATGTAAGGCCCTTCCAAGATGTGTATTGGCAAAAATGAAAGAAAACACTGGTAGCCTATACCTTTTTATGTAGAAGCAGTATACTGAACTCTTTATAGCATTGAGACTAAAGGACTGAGAATGACTACATAGGTTGAAATGCAGTGTGTGAGATGAGACTTGTAAAGCATGTCATATGTTAAAGTAGGAATTCTTGGGAAGTTTAAGAAGCTGGAGACAAAATGATTTAAGGCCTCATATGCCAAATGGAAAATTCAGATGTTCCCCCATTGCTGAGGATAAAGAGAGGGTGGACAGGCATGAGGATTAAGGGAGATCTGAAAATTGAGAAGCAAAGTATGAATGGAGCCCACTATTAATAGTGGTCGTGGAGATTTATCAAAGGGTGAAGGCGATCTTTGGAAGTCTGTTCTTTGTCATTCTTGCAGTTCAGACTTACTGTGGTACTTTGGTTTGTTATGAACTTTACTACTGTTGTGGAACAATTAATAAATAGCTCTTAACAGACAAAAAAGTGGAAGAATAGCACACAAAGTTGTCTTCTGATAGGCACATGCATACTATGCCACAAACTCACACCATGGCACTTTCACACACAAATGTAGACACACAGAGAGATTTTTTTCAATAAAAGAGTAGTTGGATCCACAGTAATTATTGAATATTTAATGAACAGTATGGCAGGGCCACTGACCAATAACAAAACAACCTGTATTGGATTTTGCTATAAATTCTAACAGGATTCTAAATTCTAACAGAAAAGAGATGCTTTAATGAGATCACTGAGTGGGCTAAGTATCTGTTCTCTGAGATCATAAGGACACTGATATTGTCTGGAAAAATCTAAAGTACAGAATACAAGCTGAATAATTTCTCTGACTACGAGGAAAAGGCGCTAGCAACACGTTTATCATTAGGCCCAGAGATTATTAAGGAGAAGGAGGTATCTTTTCCATGAACAGGAATATTGCCCCTCATGAGAGGAAGCAATGTTGGTTGCATTAGGTCTTGTTTCAGAGGGCCACCTAAAGAGATGAGCAGAGCACAGCTCAGCATAGAAAAGCTGTAAGTATTGCCAGATTCTCACGGCTCAGGGAGAAATAAGGTATTAATTGGAAGAGTGATGCATTTATCTTCATCAAGGAAACTGTACAGAGAGCCAAATCAATGAGAGCAATTCTAACCAACTACAAAAGTGCTGATGAAAGAATCAATTCTTAAAACCTGCAGTCAGACCTAGAAAACACTAACCGAGTTTCATATACTACTAATCAAGTAAAAACTCTCCTCTTCCAATTCCTTGCACTTGAACTCTGGAGGAACAACCCCTCTATTTAATTAAATATTGGAGAAGAAATCAAAGACAAGTAAAACAGGACGTTGACATCAACATTCTCTTTAACCACTTCCACTAGCCACAGTTAGGGCAGCAGAGAAAGGTATTATCCCTAAGGAAATGCCATATTTTGACAATTACATTGGACCGAACATTTTAATTAACTGTCACAGAGGACTTTCATTTATCTAACAGCATGGAGAGAGCTACAAGATAGCCACAGTTTTTATCCTGGACAGAAAAAAATGTTAAACTAAAGAAGAAAATGGAAAGAAATAAAATTGGTTTAAAATTTCAAACTACACTTCATCTTTCTTTAATGGACATCAATATCTCTCATGAAAAAGCAAAAATAAGAGAGCAAATAATGATATGATATGATATGTAGTAACAAAGCACATAGAAAAACAAAGCAAGGGTAGAATTAAGTTGGTAGTGCAGATAGGGAGGAGGTAGTATTTCCTACAGGGTGGTCAGAGAAGGCATTTTAGCCTTCTGTCAAAGCAGAAAACCCAGAAAATGCAAATGCTGAGTCAGAAATGAGTTTGGTGGCCCAAACATTTTTATCTTTGGGGGGGGGGATTTTGTTTTTTGAGTCAAGGTATCCCTGTAGCCCTAGCTGCCATAGAACTCATTGTGTAGACCCGGCTGGCCTGGACCTCACAAACATCTGCCTACCTCTGCCCCCTGAGTTTGGGGATTAAAAATGTGCACTATCATGCCAGATTCTAATGTTTGTTGTCGTTGCTTCTGTTGTTTGAAGCCATGTTCATTAGGAATCTAATCGTACAGAGCCATGAAGAAATGAATTAGACTTAAATGGCAATCCAAATTTTAAGGTCTAATTTCTATTCCCCAAATGATTACCCGGGGTACTGTGTATATAGATGACAGGCCACTGAGAATGGAAACTGATCAGTGACTGAATCAGTGAGGCACTTGCTTCTAAATCACCTGGACAGAAAAGGCAACCATGCCCAAACACACTGACCATGGGAAAAAGATGCTGCTTTTAGCTGGATCTCCAAAAGATTCCATTATATCAGGATCAGAAAGCACCACTTTAAATTACACGCTGACCATTTCATAGTCACACACGGGCATACTTATGCTCAGTATGAGACTTCCACACCTCAGAAAATTTTTTTCATCTTGCCTCTGCTTTAACACATTATATCCACCATTAACAATGGTCAATGCAGGGTTAAAAGAAAGATGAAGGGTACTTTGCGATTTTAAACCAATTTTCTTCAAAGATTTTTGGGTTCTGACTTTAACTTGGGCTCAATTTTACTATTTATATCTACTTCATTCCCTTTTCCTGACATTCAGGGTTTTTTTTTTTTTTACTATTTACACATCCAATTTCGAATTTTGAAGAATTAAACTGCAGGGGCTAGAGAGAAAGCTCAGCAGTTAAAAGTACTTGCTGCTCTTGAAAAGGACCTGATTCAGTTCTAAGCCTCCACGTACGATACATCCTACCTGCGTGTAACTCCAGCTCCAAAGGATGCAATGCCTTCTTCTGCCCTCTGTGGCACCAGTATTCACAGACACGTACCCCCACACAGACACAGATACACAGACACACACAAACAAACACAAACACACACACATAACTAAAAATAAAAATAATTTTGGGGCTAGAGAGATGGCTCAGCAGTTAAGAGCACTGACTGCTCTTGCAGAGGACCCAGGTTTGATTCCCAGCACCCACGTGGCAGCTAAGAACATCTTAGGCTGGGCTTGGTTATGCACACCTTTAATCCCAGCACTCGGGAGGCAGAGGCAGGCGGATCTCTGTGAGTTCAAGGCCAGCCTGGTCTACATAGAGAGCTCCAGGCCAGCTGGGACCAAAGGGAGACCCTATCTCAAAAAGACTAAATAAATAAATAAATAAATAAATAAATAAATAAATAAATAAATAAATATAATTTTAAGTAGTAACCTTAGAGTGATATCTTGTCAATATATTGCACTCTGTGGAAAGAGTAACATCATTTTTCCCTTAAAGAAACACTAAGTGTAATTTTATATTTTTTACATATCATCATCTTTCAGATAGTAACTGGATGAGTTCACACCTAATACCATTTAAATATACTTTGTCTCCGATGATACATTCACCTGACCAGCTTTGCTGGATATCATGGGTCTACTAAATCTAATGGAATATATGTCACTTTAAGGCATTTTTAAGCATACGAGATTTCATTATAATACCCATTTTTTTCATTTACTTAAATGGTTTTACATAGCATTCAATGCTAGAAATTTCTTTTTTTTTAATCATTTTATTTTCTTTTATGTGTACGAATGCACTGTCTGGATGTAGGTTTGTGCACCCGTGTAGTGCAATGCCGTGGAGGTCAGAAGAGGGTGTCAGATTCCCCTGGAACTGGTATTAAGACGGTTCTCAGCCACCATGTGGGTGCTGGGGATCCAACCTGGGTCCTCTGCAAGAGTAGTTGGTGCTCTTAGCCACTAGGCCATCTCTCCAGCCCTTAGAAATTTCTTTTAAAAAATGAGAAAACCCTTCATAAGAAATGAATAAGAAAGTGAATATCCCTATTTTCTCATTATATAAAACAGAGGATTTCATTCTATTGTGATAATAATAACTCCAAAATAGGCCAAAGGTGGATGGGGGAATCATGTGTGCACCAGTCCAAATACTAGTCTATGATAGAAGCATTCCCGGCCAGTGCTTCACACTACCACACTCCATTTTTCTGAAAACAAGGTTTTCTCACTAGAAATATTGCATTTACACTGGAAACAAATTTGTAGGTGTGAAAAATCACTCACTTCAGCTCTATTAGTTAGTTTAGACTGGTCAAGGTTAAAATGGCCATTTGTATATTTTTCTAACTTGTGCTCCAAGCTCAGAGATATTTTTGGTACCTGATAAACCAATACTAGAATTTTTTTGGCTGAACATGACAGTAAAGTGATAAATTAGCAATCAATTAATCCTTTGCAAAAAAGAAAAGCATTCTAAATTTATATACTAGAAACTAGGCAATTATATTTATCTCTTAACATTTGTTTATATTAATAATATATGACCCATTCAGAGAAATGAACAACCTCATGAAAGTTTATCAAAATATTTCATATTATTCCAAGAACATCAATTGTTACATGTGAATTCTGCATAAAGGGCCAGTGTGCATCTTAGCTGTATTAAAATAAGCCTCTATGATATAAAAGCTGATTCTAAAAGCTCCTTCTAAACCAATGATTTTTCTCTTCCTTAATACAAAGTCATCGAGTAGCCCTTGCAGCTAACTTCATACTAAAATCTTTCAATTTTAGGTTGCTTTGCCAATAAAAGAAATGGGAAAGAATAATTCTTAATTCAACACTAAAAGAAAGGCCCTTATCATACAATGATAGAGCCCCCCAAAAGTGTGAATTTGTGACTATAAAGCTGCTCCTCCATTTGTCTATTCAAATTCCTCCATGACATTCAAATTGCACTTTAAAACCCAATAAAATAAAGAAGCCATATAGGAACAAGTTCAAAATCTAGAGTGAAGGAAAAACTATAGTAAAGTCTTTTCAGCCCTAAATATTTAGTTTGGAACAATAAGCAGAGTAAGACACACTTCATCTAACTATCACCATTTAACCAGTCCTGTAAAATAATGTTACTTAAGAATAATAAATGTGGGGGCTGGAGAGATGACTCAGTGGTTAAGAGCACTCACTTCTCTTGTAGCAGATCTGTGTTCTATTTACAGCACCCACATGGCAGCTAACAACCATAATTCCATTTCCAGGGGATCCAATGCCTTCTTCTGACCTCCTCGGGCATTGTGCAACACAGGTGCACCTACACACATGCAGGCAGTACACTTATACACATTAAATAGTAATAATGAATAAAACATTTTTAAAAAGAGTAATAAATGTGGTGTATTATATGATTCCGACCATTCCATTTAAAGGTATCAACAAGTAACAGCGCTCCCCCCAGCTTGAAGCCTACAGAGTCAATTATTCTGGGCATATCTTTCCAAATGATTTTGTAATGCCTTTTTAACACTACAAACATAAATCTATCATAATACTAGAACTCCAACATATATTAGTGTTTCTGGAGCTGCCTAAAAATGAAAAGGCATCCAAGGGAAATGCATTACATACTTATTATACTTCAAAAAATTTAGTTCCTACCATGTAAGATAATTCTCCACCATTTAGCTGTCTGCTTTCCAGTACATTATAGTATATTTTAACTTCTAGGGTCTTATTGTGCTTTGGGAAATTAGTAGTAAAACTGGTTTCAAAAAATAACATGCAATTATGCTTAAATTCACACAAAATGTCATTTTTACAACTATATTGAAATATGTTTCTTTATACAAGTTAACAAAATACATTACACACACACACATCAAAAATATGGTACTTTTGAACATAAAACAGTGCATATTTATTATTTTAAATCTTACCCCCAAACACCTCCTGTGAGTCAATTTACTACAACAGGGGAAGAAAGTTGTCATAAAATAGATCTGTGTTCAGCTGAGCCATTTGTCCATACTACAGAATAGAACTTGAAATAAATCCTTAAAGTCAAGGTTTAAAACCATTTTAAGAAGTGTTTTGAAGCTTTCTCTTCAAGAGGTACCTTTCCTTCCCAAACCATCCAAGTTTAATTAAAAGGTTGACTATGATGGGTTTTTCTTTCTCAGCAGGTCTTCAATAAAAAAATACTATCATTGTCAATATGGTGTATAGCCTATCTGAATGAATGACACATCTAGAAAGTAGGGTTGGAGAAGGTAAAATAGATGACAGTTCTTTTGATGCAGGACTTATAATAGGACTTACTCCATCTGCTGGTGTAAATGGATGGCTTGGTTTCTTAATCTTCATTTAACAGGAGTAAGAATAGTTATAGTAGTAATGAGGAACACTCTTCCAAATGGGTCAACATATTAATTCAGAAGATATCTTGGAGGAGAATTTGTATAAAATGGCATCATCTGGATGTTAATATATTAAAAAGAAGAGGTTATTGATGATAGACCATATCTTATGGGCAAATATTAGCTTGGGCTATAAACCAACTGTTGGGTACTTGCATCCCCAGGCATTGGACACCTTCCTGGTATTGGTGCAAATGAGGATGGCACATAATATTGCTTCAGAGGTCTGATAGGATGAAAGTGTAATACCATTTGTTGGCTTTGGTATTAAAGGTGACGGTAAGCAAGTGATGGAGCAGAAGGTACTATTTCCTTATTACCAGGATTAGAGGCATCTTCAGGAAGAACAAGTATTAAATTGCTATATGCCATTGATGAAAAGTGAATGGCTTGCTCATTACCCCAATGAGGCAGATATGGATACAGACCTGCTGAAGGAGCATCATTATCCTCAGGAGGCTGGTCATAATAGTACCTGCATGGCATATGCCCCAGAGAAGACAGTGAAATCGCAGTGAGGTGCTTTGGTGGAATGTAGTGTTGGTGGTGGTGCTTATGTCACCACCGTTTAGACTTTCCTGCTGTTGAAGACCTGATATAAACATGGGAAATATGTATGGAGACCGCACTTGCAAGTATACAGATGGTCTCTGGAATGCCAGAGAGTGTTACCAAAGGCCACTAAACCAATAAAGCAAATATAGGTCTCCTTGAGTCAAGCAAGATTCCTCCGTCAGAACCAGCTACACCTCATCTGCCTGGAAATACTGTGCAGCAGTGACAGCCATATGTCTGTATATCCCAAATCTAATTGGCTATTAGCTCTCTCCTTGGAGGAATAACCCACAGCTGATGCCACAAGCTTACATCCTCTAATGGTTAGGAGATGTTATAAACCACACGAAGACCCTGCCATACTTAACAGAAGAAAATGTAATTCATGGATTAACATACCATCCAAACATCTGTGTCTATACCAAAGTAACCTACCATAACAATTAGTACTGTTTAAATACCTATATATCTAATTGCGTGTGCTTCATTAGTAGGATCGAAAGGCTATATATTATATGTTTAAATACCTATATATCTAATTGCATGTGCTTCATTAGTAGGATCAAAAGGTTATGCCTGGACAAGCTGGCAGCCCATGAAAGAAAACAGCCAGAATTGACTAGAGACCAAGAAAACAGCTCCAAAGAAAGTAGACTGTTTTGCTTCTCATCCACCTGTGCCCCTTTTCTAAGCCTAGGGAACAATCTGCGGAAGAGGGGGCGTGGTAGACTGTAAGGGCTGCGATTGGGGTGAATGGTGAAACTACAACAATATAGACTGGACACTCATTTGATCAACTTGATTGAACATACAAGCCCTCCCTGCTGGATGGTGGGACCCATGAGCTGTGTGGGTTTGGGCACAACTGCTTGCAAATTGGTTTTACATGAAGGATGCTTGTACTCATAAATTACCACTTATTGCTAAAAAACAAAACAAAAAAACCTGAAAGATGCAGGACAGTTATGGAAGAATGCATGATCTGGGATGGGGTGGGGTGGAGAGGAGGGGAAGGGAAGGGGATATATGCCTGAACTGAATTGGAAAATGATATATAAAATACAAAAAGCATCAATAAAAATTAAAAAAATTAAAAAATTAAAATAAAAATAAAAGAAAATTTCATTGATCGTGAAGCTTAATGATGTTGAACTTTTGTACATGTGGTGTGTTTTCCAGCTGTCTTATGAGCCCCTAAGTCTCTTTTAGGCAAATATATTCTTCTGCATTCCCAGACTATGTGCCACATGAACATAGACTCTTGTGTACACTCCTCAGTCCTCAGCATGGATTTCTACATCCTGGACATACCGTAACTCCATTTTTTTTTAAATATGAAGTAGCACAATTACAGGAAAAAGTGTGTTTTCATGGAATTATTCCCCCATATATATTTTTTGGTCTTTTTGAGACAGGGTCTCCCTGTTGCCCCAGCTGTCCTGGAACTCACTCTGTAGACCAGGCTGGCCTTGAACTCACAAAGATCTGCCTGCCTCTGCCTCCCAAGTGCTAGGGTTAAAGGTGTGCACCACCATGCCTGGCTCCCCCATATAAAATCGCATCTGCCACAGAAATGAACTAGTATATCCCTTTTCCCTGTGCTGTTTATCTCATAGTCCTTCAAAAAGTGTCCAGTTCTCTTCTTTCTCAATTGTTTATCTCCTTTACAGTCATATTGTCCTTCATCATGTTCATATTGTTTCCTAGCAGGCATCCCATTCATAGTTCTTAGAGTCTTCGACACCAATTATGCCCCCTCCCCAGAAATGAGCTTTGAACAATTTCATCTCTGAATGCCAAATCCACCCAACAGTCAAGAACTGTAAGTGCCTAATAATCATTATTGCGTCACAAATTTCATCTGTGAGTGTCAAATCCACCCAGTAATCTTGAACTCTGAATGCCTGGTAACCATTATAGTGTCACCTCCACAGCCAGTAGCACATACACTAAATCTTTATGCTCCTAGAGGGGAGGTGGCAGAAGTCAAATCAGATCCCTCACAGGATGAGGCTTTACTCTCAAGAGTTTCATCTCCTCTCACTTGCCACAACTGTAGGAAGGAGTTTGGACTAAGAGCAAGTGTTTAATTTCCTAAGGCTTGTATTCAGTGGTAAGTATGGAACACGGTCTTTGGCAGTGGAAATTGAGACTGATGGGAGCTGGGAATATTATCCCTGCAAGCACTGCAGAACGTTTCTTTCTAAGAGTGACTTACTTTTATACTGTCAAATTCTTTTAAATTATTTTTTTTAATTTTTTATTTATTATTTTTTATGTGTATGAGTGTACTGTCTGCATGTAGGTTGGTGCACCCATGTCATGCAATGCCATGGAGGTCAGAAGAGAGCACTGGATTCCCCTGCAAGAGCAGTCAGTGCTCTTAACCGCTGAGCCATCTCTTCAGCCCCTTATACTGTCGAATTCTTGTAAATAGCCTTAAATCCTTCACTAGAATGATATGGGAGAGGGTGCATGCCTGTATATACATATATGCATATATGTTCACAAAAATACATGTATACGATTAAGATTTTGTGATTTCATGATACAATGAATTTTAAAACACCTTGGTCTGCAAGAAGAAAACTGCATTTATCTTATCAAGGAAAAATCATCTTAATTAGTGAATATGCTAACTACATTGGGCTAGACATTTGCTCTTCTTGCTTAAAGGATGGCTACAGATCAAAATATATTGTACAAAATTTTCAAAGATTCAATAAAAATGTTTTTTTTCTCTAATTATTTTTCCCTTTTCAAGATAGGATCTCCCTGTAGCCTCAGCTGTCCTGGAACTCACTATGTAGACCAGGCTGGCTTTGAACTCAAAGATCCGCCAGCCTCTGCCTCCTGAGTGCTGGGATCAAAGGCGTGCGCCACCACACCTGGCAATAAAAAATGTTTTTTTTTTAAGAATGGCCAGGAGCAGGGAAGATGGGTGAGTGGGTACGGGCACTTGCCACCAAGCCTAACAACCTAATTGATTCCCTAAACCCACAGAGTGGAAGGGAAAAAACTGACTTCCACAGATTGTCCTCTGGTGTTCATATGTGCACTGTGTTCCCCCATACACACACAAAATAAATAAATATAAAGAATGATTATTGCCAGGAGTGGTGGCACATGCCTTTAATCCCAGCACTCAGGAGGCAGAGCCAGGAGGATCTCTGTGAGTTCAAGGCCAGGCCTAGTCAATATAGTGAGTTCCAGGACAGCTGGGGCTACAGGGAAACCCTGTCTCAAAAACAAAAAAGAAAGGAAGAAAGGAAGAAAGGAAGAAAGGAAGAAAGGAAGAAAGGAAGGAAGGAAGAAAGGAAGAAAGAAAGAAAGAAAGAAAGAAAGAAAGAAAGAAAGAAAGAAAGAAAGAAGCAGGCTGAGCAAGGGCCAGGGGAGGAAACCAGTAAACAGAGTTCTTCCATGGCCTGTGCTTTAAAAATAAATAAATAAATAAATAAATAAATAAATAAATAAATAAATAAATATTATAAGCATAATCCTAGTGTCTCAATACTCCAGGAGAATATTTCCTGAACATGCAGATTCACCCTCTTGGCCAGTAGTCATCTATCTTGTGTCCCAGAGAAAGGAGGGATAATGAGAGGGAAAGAGAGAAGGACAAGAGGGAGAGAGGGAGGGGAGAGGAAGGGACAGAAGGAGGGACAGAGGGAAGGAAAGGCCATCAACACATTGATCAACCAGGGCAAAGCGTTTGAGAGTTCTGGAGATACAAGTGGACACTACTTGAATAAGGTTTAAGTGATATCTCAGAAGGACAATGGCAAGGTAGGGTATTAAAAACTGGGATGGGCCAGGTGTGGTGGCTCACGCCTTTAATCCTAGCACTCAGAAGGCAGAGACAGGTGTATCTTTGTGAGTTCAAGGCCAGCCTCGACTACAGAGTGAGTTCCAGGACAGCTGGGGCTACAGAAAGACCCTGTCTCAGGGACAAAAAATACTGGGATGGATGAGATTAGGGCATATCTTAGGCTGACATCCAATTTGAGCCATGCAGATATTGTGACATAGTATCTGTACGTTGGTGGGCACAGGAACATGAAAAAGTTGGCACAAATTTCAGTAAGAAATGTATTATTCCTGTTAAATAAACTTAATTGACTCAAGTTTTATTTTTCACAAAAAGGTATTTCCTGGAATAAGTGGGTAAATTTATCCTCACAATTGGTTAACACAGAAACAGGAAACTATTCCCAGGCCCATTATTGTTTTACATGATGACAGAGAATTACATTGTTTCATTGCTGAATTACCATGTGAAAGAGAGCATTTTCCTTTACTCTGGCTCTAGCATACTGAATTGATTCTGCGCTACACTTATAGTTAAGAAAAAAAAAAAAAAGCCACCCAAGGAATCAATGAATGTTCACCAAAGTACTGCAGCCCTAGCACAAACATGATACTCCTAAAAGGTACTACTGAGTCCAAGAAGGATATTTTCCTTTTGGGGGGGTTCTTATCCTCAGCCTTTAACCACTGCGCTATCCCCACAGCCTGGATATTTTCCTTTTTTAATATACTTTTATTGATGTTTGGTGTATTTCAGACATCATTTTTCAGTACAATTTAGACATATTCCCCTTTCTCTTCCCCCCACCCCACCCCAGATCATGCATTCTGCCATAAATGTCCTGCATCTTTCTCTCAGTCTTTTTTCATGTTTAGGAATTCACATTTTCCTCCTGTAATTTTATATTACTCTAAAATATGAATACATACCTTCCACCTATATACAGTAATTACAGAGTTTGAAAATAAGTGGTGGTTCGATTCTAGAGCCTGTTAAGAGATTTACATTATAACAACATAGTTGCTTTCAGATAAAAAGAAATATAACAATAATGTTGTTCAGCTTGCCTTTCATGTGAGGATTTGATGTTAGCATCCACAAATGAGAGAGACCATTCACCACTGTTTTTTCTGGAACTGTGTTACTTCACTTAGCATAATGGCTTTGAATTCCATCCATTTACCTGCAAAGTTCATGATGTCATCTTTCTTTACTGCTGAATAGTACTCCATTGTGTAGATGTACCACATTTTTGTTATCCACTCATCTGTTGAGGGGCATTTGGATTGGTTCCAGCTCTTTGCTATTGTGATGAGAGCTGCAATAAACATGGATGTGCATGTATCTTTGCAGTAGGATGAGTCTTGTGGGTATATACCCAGGAGTGGTATGACTGGGTCAGGTGGTAGGCTCATTTTGAGTCTTTTAAGGGTCCTCTACACTGCTTTCCATAATGGTTGTACAAGTTTCCATCCCCACCAGCACTGGATAATTGTTCCCTTTTCCCCACAACCTCTCCAGAATTTGGTATCTTTTGTGTTCTTGATCTTACCCAGTCGTATCAGAGATGATAGCTTACAGTAGTTGGAATTTGCATTTCCTTAATTATAAATGATGTTGAACACTAAGATGTCTCTCAGCCATATTTACTTCCTCACTGGTGAAGTCTCTGTTTGGCTCTTTACTCCATCTTTTGAATAGGTCATTTGTTTTTCACTTCTTTGTTTTTTGATTAGTCTATATATTCTGGACATTAATGCTTTGTCAGATGAATCACTGGAGAAGACTGATTTCTTCCCACTCTGGGTTTTTTCTTCACTTCCTTGATTGCTTCTTTCACTGTACAGAAGCTTTTGAGTTTGATGAGGTCCCATTTGTCAACTACTGACCTTGTTTCCTGGGCAGCTGCTGTCTGATTTAGAAAGTCTTTTCCTATGCCTGTGCCTTGTAGGTTGTTGCCAACTTTTTCTTTTTCACCTTTAGGGTTTCAGGATTTATGTTGAGATCTGTGATCCACTTGGAGTTTATTTTTGTCCAGGGTGAGAGGTACAGGTTTAATTTTGTTCTTCTACAGATGGTGATCCAGTTTTGCCAGCACCATTTGCTGAAGATGCTGTCCTTCCTCCACTGAGGGGGATTTTTTTTGCCCCTTTGTCAAATATGAGGTGGCTGAAACTGTATGAGCTCAAGTTTGGATCTTAATTTTGTTCCATTTGTCAGTGTGTCTGTTTTTGTGCCAGTACCAGGCTGTCTTTATGACTATGGCCCTATAATATAGCTTGAAGTCTGGTAGAGCAATCCCCCCTGTATTGCATTTTTCATTCAGGGTTGCTTTAGCTATTTGGGGTCTCTTGTTTTTCCATATGAATTTAAGGATTTTTTTCCAAGTCTATGAAGAAGCTCATGGGGATTTTTATTGGGATTGCGATGAATCTGTATATCAATTTGGGTAAAATGGACATTTTTATTATATAAATTTTTCCAATCCATGAGCATGGAGGTCTTCCCATCTTTTGATGTCATTTTCAATCTCCTTCTTCAGGGGTATAAAATTTTTGTTGTAGAGATCTTTGGTATCTTTGGTTAGGTTTGTTCCCAGGTATCTTATTTTTGAGGCTATTGTGAGTGGGAAGGTCTTCTTATATTCCTTCTCCACTTGTTTATTGTTGGTGTAAAGAAATGCTACTGATTTTTCTAGGTTAATTTTGTATCCCACCACTTTACTGAAACTCCTAATCGTTTCTAGAAGTTTTCTGATGGAGTTTTTAGCATCCCTTAGGTAAACTATCATATCATCTGCAAAAAGGGATCGCTTGACTTCCTCTTTTCTGATTAGTACTCCTTTAATTTCCTCAAGAAGGATATTTTCATACCGTCTTTCATTCCACTCCACCTTCATGGCCTACAAAGTACTCCAGACTTAAACTCACAGGATCTTCAAGAGATTTTTTCTGAAAGAGCTTTTAATTTTTACTTTTAATGTTTGCTCTCTTGTCAAGGTCTTGGGCACTGCTAGTACATGGTGGCTGATTTTAGTTGAATTTAAATATTTCCACATTCCTGATACCCTCTCCTATTTCTTGAACGCTTTCAGTGTCTAAACAATGCTATCCTCTCTTAGATTTCATTAATTTGCTCTCAGCAACTCAATCTCACATGCACATCAATTCCTATGGTACATTTCAAGAGGCCTTCAGGATTATTTCTTTTTTGTATGTGTATGAATGTACTGTCTGAATGTAGGTTTGTGCACCTGTGTCATGCAATGCCACGGAGGTCAGAAGAGGTTGTCGGATTCACCTGGAACTGGAGTTAAAGACGGTTCTTAGCGGCCATGTGGGTGTTGGGAATCAAACCCGAATCCTGTGCAAGAGCAGTCAGCACTCTTAACTGCTGAGCCATCTCTCCAGCCCTCAAGAGGCCTTCAAACACATCTAACATATCTACACATTGACAAATGGACAGGTTCCCCTCAAACCATGCCTTTAGTATATGTTGAAGTTGTAGGGCATTTGAATTTTACTGGTTTAAAAAAATCTATATTTTCATAACAGATTAAATTATACATCTTTATGGGGCACAGTGTAATATTTCAGTACATTTGAAAATTATGTATTGATAACTCAAGCTACTTAGGTTTCCCAACATCTCAAACATTTGTAATTTCTTCTTGATGATACTCTGTCCTTCAATCTAATCCTTTTCTGGCTATATTGAATTTCATGACACAATTTTATCAACTATAATCACTGTGTAATGGAATGTATTCATACTTTCTGGCTATGACTATTAAATAATATCTACCCTTTCCACTTGTTTCCCTACTCTCTGGTATTCTTGTATTTTTCTACTTTGATGAGCTCAGCATTTTTTAAGATTCTATGTATGACTCAAGACTTACGCCACCACAGAGATACATGCACGGTCATGTTTATTGCAGCTCTCTTCACAATAGCAAGGAGCTGGAACCAACCTAAATGCCCCTCAACTGACGAGTGGATGGAGAAAATGTGGTACATCTACACAATGGAATTCTATGCAGCAGTAAAGAAAGACGACATCACGAGCTTTGCAGGAAAATGGCTGGAGCTAGAGGACATCATGCTGAGTGAAGTAACACAGTCCCAGAAAAACAAACGACGCATGGTATCCCTCATCTGTGGATGCTAGTGCCAATTACCCAGTTGTAAGTATTTCTTGTGTAGGGCCCCCTGAGCTTTTGTACAAAGCAGTTGGGCATAATGCATTTTGGAAACAACAACAACAACA